>OZ010607.1:72525347-72537847 GCA_963932145.1 Acanthosepion lycidas | reverse complement strand
GAGATTGAAAAATTGAGCGTTTGAATGCCTGTGTGGTCAGTAGTAGCATTCTTAAGCCACAAGGTGTGATGGGCGTTAAAGTCACCAAACACAAAAATGTGAGCAAACGAGTGGAGGGAGAGAGCCTTGTCTATGCTGTCAGAAATGCTATCGAGTATCTCACAGTCTTGAGAGGATGGAGAGTGGTAAAGAAGAGATAGCTTACTGCATTGAGGAGAGAGAGTCGGAGACACATGTATGACTGGTCTGGCGATTCGAGAGAGGACTCTCTGGCCAGAGGGATATGTTCCTTGACGTAGACACCAATACCTGTGGCTTAGAGAGTCTTTTCTGAGGAGAGGAAGATAGCCGGGGATCGAGAGATCAGAAGAGGGGATAGACGAGACAAGGTTTGTCTCACAGAGAGCCAGTATATCCGGGCTGTTTGCAGTGAGGAAAGATTCCAGACTGCAGAAGTTTGTCCTAATGCCCTGGATGTTGGAGAATGAAATGTTGAGGGGTTTAGGTGGTTTTTGAGAGGCTGGTTTAGGGTTAATCTTTCGGTTTTTGTAACTCATGTTGAATTTTGTTTGTCAGATGAGAAGGCCCGAAGTAAAAGAAACAGACAGTTTCGACCGTGACGCGGGCAGAGAGGAGTTGGCAAAATCTGCATCATTATGTGGCCTCAGGGCTGCCCACCGGAGGTGACTGCAGGGACACCTTTCCATGCACGACATGGCACTACGAACACCCCGGTATTATACAACTGTTGATCAGAGCGGCCGCTCAAGACGCTACGCAAGAGTTAGGGCTCCTAACTACCAGTCGGAAACAGCAACCAGAGAACTGTCAACTGTGTACCCTCAGAATGAAGAGGTGATGCCACAGACTGCACACATCACGGGAGAAACAGAGCTGCACTAATACAGAGGCCGGAGAGAGAAAGAGTACCGGGAACCCCTTCCTAGACAAGAAACAAGGTGTAAGCCTCTACTCATGTCCAGTAGAAGGGGGAGGAGTGTTGACCGGGTGGTAGAAGAGATTAGATAACACAAAAAAGGGCGACACAAACAGAGGGAAGGATTGGATGGGGAGATAACAGGTAAGGAGACCTGGATCACACTTGGCTATACCCTATTACATTAAGTTTTCTAAAAAGAAATTGAAAATAAGGTTACCCGGATTATTATTGCATCTAGCCAAAGACATTTAATTTTCCATTTTTCCTGTTTTTTTTTTTTCTTTCAAACCGGGATTTCTTACTAAACTATCAAATAAGGGAGAATCATTGGGACAAAATGTCTTTGAGTGGGGGGAGAGAAAAAATAGATAAATTTAAAAACCAAGAAAAAAAACAAAAAAAAAAAAAAAAACAAAAAAAAAAAAATAAACAAGGAAAAACGTAAATGGGTTTCTGCTAGAGCAAAACTATACTCACACGGGCCAGCAAGTGGTTGTCTGTTTTCTTCCTCATGATGGTAACTGAATGTACGGCTTACCTTATGTCCAAGCATCGACCCTAATCAACGGCCAATCCTCCGCCCTCACCAAGTACTGGGCTTTGGAGATATGCTTTCAATAAGATTTAGAACAGGAGAAAGAAGCGGCTAGAATAATTCCAAGTTCAGACAATATATCAAGCAAAAAGATACTGTCACAACATCATTAGAATACTGACGAGACACTTTCGCATCTAGCCAGAGACATTCAACTTTCCATCCTTCCTGCTTTTCTCCTTTCCTCCCTCGAACCGGATATATATGTGGCCTGACGATTGCATATAGCATGAAACAGACTGTTGCCTCTAAGTGTTGACTTCTATGTTCACTTTTATATTTACACACGCTCTATCTCTGATATTGAGCACTTTATTCCATAAATATAGCACACCTTAAAACTATATTTCTTTATATATATATATATATATATATATGGATATATATATATATATATGGATATATATATATATGGATATATATATATATATATATATATGGATATATATATATATATATATATATATGTGTGGATATATATATATATGTGTGGATATATATATGGATATATATATATATATATATATATATATATATATATAATACATGAAATGTTAATGGTCAGAGTTGAATAAAATCAGGGAAGAGTGATATTAAAAAGTGCTCAATATAGATGAAAAAATAAAATAAAACTAAAAATAACATTTAGAGCTTTTAACTTAAAAAATCAGGAGATCAATTAAATACACTACCTTGGTTTCAACCTTACAGTATCCACAGGTGATTTTGGGCAAATGACCACTTAACACCTTATTTTTTAAAAAATAACAAAAAAAACTAATGAATGCTTGATTTTTTTAAAAATAAACAAATACACATTTTGAACCAGAAATTTGAAGTCATGAGTCCTTGTGCACATATTAAGAAATTCGTCTGAACCAAATATGAGGCTGGATAAGAAAATAAAAAATGTACAGTTCATTTACCCCCACCGCCACCAATCCTTTTATAACAACCTTGCTTTTCTTCTCTTCGAACTTCTTCGCATTCTCCTCCTCCCTTTCTATTACACCCAATATCATGTGTTTGATTATTTATTATTTAAAAAAATAATATAATATATAAAAAAATAAAAAAACAAAGATAACAGATTCAACTGATTTTTAAAGTACATATATATATATATATCTGTCTGTGTATCTGTCTGTGTATCTGTCTGTGCAGGGTGCAATGGGAAAACTGTCACCATTTTATATTTTTAATTTCATGCAGGCACATTGTTTGGGATTTTGTCGACTACTTACTTACTTTTGGACGTTCCAAACAGATAACTGAATTAGCCCATGTGACCATGTTTAAACGGAACTCTGATCTTATAAAACTTTCAGTTATCTGTTTGGATAAGTCTTGTTCTTATGTCCATCGTCTTTGTCATGTTGAATTGATAATGTTAATTATATTTTATGAATATGTTCTGAAGATGGTTTATTAGACCGAAACGTCCGATGTTGACATTATATTAACATTAAAACAGCATAATTGCATATAAGGATTTTTGTTTGTTTTTTCCGTATATTTTTCTTCATACACACACACACACACACACACACATATATATATGATAAATAACTGATATGAAATATCTAAAAGTCTGTAAAAAACCACTGTTTAAATGTGGTTGGTATTTAGTATGTTTGTCCTTAAATTGCATGAAACTTTACTGATAATGAGCTGTTGTTTTTGTGTATGATAAAGGCTTCTAGGATTTGCAATAGTTTTTACATTTTAAGAAAACAACAAAATACAAAAAGTGACTCTCCACAATTTCTTATTCAGAATTCTAGAAGAAATCATAGACATAAAATAATGAGACAAGCAGTCAGGAAAACTGCTTGAATTCTGACTCTTTTTCTAAATTATAGACAGTATTAGTACTTACATGGAACACATTTTCTCCCATCATTGTCAAGTTGCATTGTAATCGGACAAGCACACTTATACCCTGGGTTTAATGGAGACAGCAGACATAGATAGCTACATGGAGACTGGAAGCAAGGATTAGAACCTGAAAGTTAGGACATTTACATATTTTAAAGACATTTGTGCAGCACGAATAACATGAGACATTATGAAAGAAGGCATTTTATCACTGGGAAACAGGAGACATCAAGTCAGTTTTCATGATTCCATCATTGAATCTTTCAGAGAATCTCCTGAAAATATTTTATCATTTCTTTGAAGACCTTATTTAAGGAATGTAGGTATGAAACCATCTCTTCTCCTCCCACCCAAGCTATGGGTTGAACAGCAGGGCAGACTGGGTTCTATAGCTTTGGTTGGAAAGCAGTTTACTAGAGAAAGAAATGCCAATCTACTGTAGGAAAATTTCTACCAAGTCAGTCATGAATCGAAAGAGAAATGATCGCCCAAGCTCACATCATGTATGACACTTAACTGAGGTTCCAACTGAAGGAACAGAAATGTGGTTCTACAGAAGGATGCTGAGAATAACATGAACTGAACATGTAAGCAATGATAAAGTTTTAGAGAAAATTTAAACAAAAAGGACACAGAGTTAACATTAGGAAGAGATAGTTGAAATTTCTAGGCCACATAATGAAGAAAGAGGGCTTGGAAAATTTGGTACTCCCAAAACAAATTGCATATTCATAGAAAGATCATTTTTCATTGTAAAATCATTTGCAATGGATTTTTATAGTAAAATCATTTGCAATGGATTTTTATGGTAAAATCATTTGCAATGGATTTTTATAGTAAAATGATTTGCATTGGATTTTTATAGTAAAATCATTTGCAATGGATTTTTATGGTAAAATCATTTGCAATGGATTTTTATAGTAAAATGATTTGCATTGGATTTTTATAGTAAAATCATTTGCAACGGGTTTTTATGGTAAAATCATTTGCAACGGATTTTTATGGTAAAATCATTTGCAATGGATTTTTATAGTGAAATCATTTGCAATGGATTTTTAGTGAAATCATTTGCAAATAATTAATAATTTTTAATGCATTTTTAAATATTGTTATTAACAGTTTGATAATATATGATAATAATACATTCCATTGATGTGAAGGCAACCATAACTCAATGTTTACATTTTCTCAGCTAAGCTTTTATGGATACAAGTTGACTTTATTGATATGGAATTATTTCTCAAATAGGCAATTTATTCTGAAGTTATACCAGTAGAGTGCTGCCATAAAAATTAAGTGGTCCAACCGTGTTGCCATTATGGCCTAAGAGTGTCACCATTAAAATTAAGGGGCCCAAGTGTGTCAATATAAAAATTAAGGGGCCCAAATGTGTCAATATAAAAATTAAGTGGCCTATGTGTGTTGCCATAAAGATTAAGTGGCCAAAGTGTGTGGACGTAAAAATTAATTGGCCTAAATGTGTCACCATAAAAATTAAGTGGCTTGAGTGTGTTACCATAAAAATTATGTGGCCCATGTGTGTCACCATAAAAATTAAGTGGCCTAAGTGCATCACCATAAAAATTAATTGGCCGAAGTGTGTGGACATAAAAATTAATTGGCCGAAGTGTGTGGACATAAAAATTATGTGGCCCATAAGAATACTCACTTGATGGTTGTCTCACTTTAGAATAACTAACAATATCTTGAAGTTTGTGGAAATGAGAACTGATTATCTTCTTTCTGTCACACCTGAATTTATTGCAGTGATGAATCGTATTTGTACCTTGATCAACCCAATAAACACGATCCTCTAACACTGTCAAACCTCGAGGATTCTGAAGAAGCTGAAAAAAAAAAAAAAATTCAAAATATTATAGATTTATTAAAAATTTAAAATAAATTAAAAGTATACTCTAAATTGAAGGATTCATGTCTAACAGGGCAGTCACACTGACTGAGTTATATTATTGCATGAAATATTGTTTAATAATTTGCAGTATTGAGTAATTTGATAATCCTGGCCATGGCACCAAATATTTGTTTACATTGTGTCATGGTCACTGATTCAAATCTAACATGATCATTCACTGTATATCTGATATAAATTTTAGCCAGTAATCATGATCCCCAGTATCATAGTGTTGTAGCATACCTACGGATGATAATAGGTATGTCCCCATTCACATAAATGCAGTAGTAAATACTGTATGTTGGTCTGCAGTTGGAGATTCATTGTGGAATTCACTTGACTCACTTCTAGCAGTAGACTACTACTTCTACATGCCACTGGCGAATCTTATATGTGTTGTTCTTGTCCTAAGTATTATTGTTCATTACCAACCTTTGATCATTCTGTTTAGTAACCTTCCCTAGCTTATGACACATAGTTTAGTGAAAGATGCATGATTTTAGTGTGACTTGACTCATTGTTAGACTTCTCCATCATCGTAATCTAGTCGAAATCTTCCTTCTTGCCTCTTATGAAACGAACAGCCCCTAACTGGACTGAGTTATTAGAAGCCATAATTAATGGATTCTCCAAAACTGAAACTTAAAATAATCCAAAGATATGACCATTTTGGAATTGTGTCGGAATCAATACAGTGTCCTAGTCATTGTTGAGTAGGATTAATATATTGGTACGAGTGTATACCTTAAGAAGTGGAAGCTATGTGTTGATGCACATCGAGTGGGGGGCAGAGGGAATGACGGAGAATGGACGAGACCTCTTTGATCTTTGGTGAAGGTGGAGGATTGATGCTAGAACAGCCTGTACATTACTCCCCCCTCGAGAAAGTTTATCCAGGTAAATGTGAATTTTATTTTCTAACTTTCAAATTTGACAATGCTCTAAAATATATTTAAAGATAGCCGTGTAAGAAAAAATAAACTCTAGAGGATGGTAAGTGATGTAATTTATTGACTAATAAATGAAAGTGAGGAAATACAGTTGTTGATTAACTGATTTGTATTTTTTATGACTTATCCCCACCTTTGTGAGTTCTTTTTTTTTTCCACATATATTTCAGTAAAGTCCACCCTGTACAAGGCCCTGGGGCCATTTGAGGTAGAGGGTTATGGTCAGAAATGGGGAAGATAATGGTTAACTTAAACAGGTTAAGAATGAGGTGATCAGGGAAACATCCTCTTGGGAATCGGTTCCATAAAACCATGGTTCACAGGAAAAAGATGTTTGAGTGGAACTTACTTCTAACAGAGGAAATGTAGATGGTTTGCTACTATGTAAATGGCATGGTGGTTTCTAGCTGTAGTTAAAAGAGAATTTACTGCCTAAATATGCAAACACACACACACACATATGTGTGTGTGTGTAGCCTATGAGTATAAATGTCATCATCTGCTTTAATTAGACACCCCAACCCTACCTTGAGTTGACCTCTTTCTGAAAGTAACTGATATATTGATACAAATTGTTAACCCTTACACCCCTTATTTAAATTGCTCTAGCCGTTTCCATAGTAAATAATTTTATGAATGAATATGTTTATAAAGTCACGTAAATTTCAAGATTAGTTATTCCAAAAATTTTGCTTGAAGATAAAAATTTTCAGCTCTTGTTTTTGAAACATGAGAACTCTTATGTAGCGAAGGAATCATATTTTTTTAAAAATAATTATAATATATATATATATATATATATATATATATATATATATATGACAATAAACATTTTGACATATGAAGGTTTGACAGCATGTTCCCCGTTTGATGTCTTATGACTTTTAAAGACCAGCTTGAGACCCAGCTAATGTTTTATATATAGGACTAGGAACAGTACCCTGTGTAAATGCTGCAGGAATGTTTGAGTAGTGTTCAGTGTTATGGCTTACAGTATGTAGATGTTCAATATGTGGCACCTCAAAAGCTGTCATGCATTTTATATGCCCACTCCGCTACTTGATATGTTTAGATGTATGTATGTGTCATAGTGAATAAATGAAAATTAGAAAGCAACAATTTTTAATTAAATAATTAAAAAATAATCCCTTACACTGTAACTTGATAACACACGTTGCCGATGTTTTCCATTGTAATCGCAGAAATCAATAAAATCCAAATCTTTGTCAACAAAGTAGAGATATTGATTTGGGTAATCAATGGTCAGGGAAGTGATATATTTGATTTTCTCAGATACAATCACCGTTATGTTGGTTCCGTCCATTCCAGCTCTTTTGATAGAAGGATGGTATGCATAGTCACACCAAAACATAAAACGGCTTCTGTAAATGGAAAAGAAAAAAAAAATTTGAAAGAACAAGAGTCTTTAATTGTTTGTCATATTTTGAGGTTAAAATTTGTAAATCTGAGAAACAAAGACTGAAAATCAATTCTAATTCCAATGTTTAGTGATTTTCCAGGCATAGTTTAAATGTGGCACAAGGCCGAAATTAGGGGACACCCAGTGAGGATCGAACTCACTATTCGGTTGTAATTGTTCTAGTGAGACAAGCTTGCTAACCATTACACTGACCCCAGGTGTCCAAATTCCAATGTTTAGTACAACCTAATACAACAGTAAGAGAATAACTAGATTTACAAGAGCAAATAATACAATATAAATACACACCTACCCTGAATTCATCTTAATGGAACCAAGTCATTGGTTATTTCATTAAACTTATACTAAATTGAACTTCAAAAGACTAAGCCTTGTTTCTTTCCACTACTAATGAAGACCAACGAATAATGACTTTTTATCCTAGGGGTAAGTGTGTAATAAAAATTCTGTTAGTTACGACTTTTGCAAATAGAAAAGAAAAAATATTTGGAAAAACAAGAATTTTTAATTGTTTGTCATATTTTGAGGTTAAAATTTGTAGTTCTGAATAACAAAGATTTATGCGGTGCCAAATCATAAATGGTTCTAATTCCAGTGTCTAATGATTTTCCAAGCATAATTTCAATGTGGCAAAAGACCGAAAGTAGGAGGCACTCAGTGAGGATCGAACTCACTACTCAGTCATAACTTTTTTAGCAAGACAAGATTGTTAACCATTACACTGCCCCCAGGTGCCCAAATTCCAATGTTTAGTACAACCTAATACAAGAGTAGAATAACCAGATTTACAATAGCAAAGGATACACTATAAATACACACCGACTTCAATCGATCTTAATGGTACCAAGTCATGAATTGCCATGAAATCTGAAACTTCATGGGATACGACCAAATAAACAACACCGACTGCTTTGCTCAATGAATGCTAAAGTTGTCCACATAAAGAAACTGTTAATATTAACCTTAGAGATGAGAAAATATATTACATGCTGATGCCAGTCCGATTATCAGGGAGTGAAAAAAGTATAACTTGATTAACACTGGTTGCTAAGTCAAAAAATGCCAAATGTTTCCTTATAAGGTAACGGCTAATATTGTCATAACCATTTTGTCACTGAATGAACTACGTACCCTTCCCTGGGATCCAAAACAATGATCATTGGGCCTGAATCATTTCCTTTGAATAAAATCGTTCGGTTTTTTCCTTCCAGAGTTGCTACTTCCACAGTACTGAAGTGCATGTCGGTCCAATAAAGATTACGGCCAATCCAATCGACAGCCAAGTCTCCAAAATAGCCAGTTCCTTTTGAGATTACCTTAAGGTGGATTGAAAAAATAAATTAGACAGAAATTATACTTTTGTTATTTTCAAATTTCTTTAAATTTAAACAAAGCATCATCTGACAAGACAAGAACTCACTTTCCACATATCAAAAGCCATTTCTGCCAGAAAGATTGCCTTAACCACATTGGCAACAGAATCCTGATGATGAAGGGAAGGTGACATAAAGTAAAGAAATTACTGTGACAAAATTGGTCCCCCCTCCCATTCAGACACCTACTAAATTAAAATCATTCATCATCTTATTCAGTTAGCACATTTTGTACCACTGCTGAGGTCAACACTCCCCTCCATCTAACAGTTGTCGTTCATGATATCATTCAAGTCAGAATAGTGCAATGGCTTGCCAGTTGCTTTTGCACTGTGGATGTTAAGGTTACCCAGTCCCTCCTCTCGGAGATGGATTTGTTTTTGAAGTCAGCTTCCTCTAGACTTTGCATAAGGAGGCAAGTGGTACAAGGCAGCAGGTGGTTTCAATTCAGAGTTTTCTTTTCCTAGACTAGTTGACACACAAAACTATAGGATCCACCATCTCCTGCTATTTTAACTGGGGATGTTGACATAACTTGTCCTTCATCTCAGATGTGAATTTGTTGTCAAAGTCACATTCTTCCAGATTTTGCCTAAGGAGGCAGGTTCTACAAGGCAGCAGCTGATTTCAATTCAGAGTTTCCTTCTCCTAGACTGGTTACAGCAGTCTTTTGGATGCTAATTGGACAGAAATGTGTACTGCCAAGTAAAACTCATTGCCTCATAAGATGTTATGAAGGTCATAGCTCTGCATAGTACCCTAACTACTCTCATGTTACATCAGTTTTTTGGATGCTAATTAGAGATGAGTACTGCCATGAAGGTCATAGTCCTGCATGGTACCCTAACTACACTCAGGTTACATTGGTCTTTTGGATGCTAATTGAAGAGAAATGTGTACTGCCAAGTAACAAATTGCCTCATACGATGCTATGAAGGTCATCGTCCTGCATGGTACCCTAACTACTCTCAGGTTACAGCAGTCTTTTGGGTGCTAATTGGAGAGAAGATGAGTACTGCTTTCATAAGATGCTATGAAGGTCATAGTCCTGCATGGTACCCTAACTACTCTCAGGTTACAGCAGTCTTTTGGATGCTAATTAGAGAGAAGATGAGTACTGCTTTCATAAGATGCTATGAAGGTCATCGTCCTGCATGGTACCCTAACTACACTCAGGTTACATTGGTCTTTTGGATGCTAATTGAAGAGAAATGTGTACTGCCAAGTAACAAATTGCCTCATAGGATGCTATGAAGGTCATCGTCCTGCATGGTATGCTAACTACTCTCAGGTTACAGCAGTCTTTTGGGTGCTAATTGGAGAGAAGATGAGTACTGCTTTCATAAGATGCTATGAAGGTCATCGTCCTGCATGGTACCCTAACTACTCTCAGGTTACAGCAGTCTTTTGGATGCTAATTGGAGAGAAGACTGATGCTGCCTTGTAAGGCAGCTTTTCTTCAGTAATATCATCTTGGAATGAAGTTCATGACTAACTCAGTTTAAGTTCATTAACAAAAAATTTTTTATAGTTTGTGAAAGAAAGCAATGGAAATTCTTATATACTTGTTGGTAATTTGAACCATCGACATTTATTTTGGCAATTGATGTCTTGTATGCATCTGACACAAAGATAGATGAGTTTGCCACATCTACATCAATCTTCGTTAAGTATCTGCTGTTAGGCACATTGATTGTCTTGATCGATGAAATGTCCATTTCAGACTTGAGGATTTTCCTTTTAGTGAGGATTAACATGTAGGGAACAATGTCATCTGAGGAAAAAAAAAAAAAAAATTCCCTAAGTGACAAATCAATGTTTAAAATCAAATATTTACATTATTTACACTAGATAGATATGAACAGACTGAGATAGGTAGGATCAGGTGGAGAGACTGAGATAGATAGGAACAGGTGGAGAGACTGAGATAGGTAGGAACAGGTGGAGAGACTGAGATAGATAGATACGAACGGGTGGAGAGACTGAGATAGATAGATAGGAACGGGTGGAGAGACTGAGATAGATAGATACGAATGGGTGGAGAGACTGAGATAGATAGATAGGAACGGGTGGAGAGACTGAGATAGATAGATACGAACGGGTGGAGAGACTGAGATAGATAGATACGAACGGGTGGAGAGACTGAGATAGATACGAATGGGTGGAGAGACTGAGATAGATATGAACGGGTGGAGAGACTGAGATAGGTAGGAACAGGTGGAGAGACTGAGATAGATAGGAACAGGTGGAGAGACTGAGATAGATAGATATGAACGGGTGGAGAGACTGAGATAGATAGATAGGAACGGGTGGAGAGACTGAGATAGATAGATAGGAACGGGTGGAGAGACTGAGATAGGTAGGCACGGGTGGAGAGACAGAGATAGGTAGGCACAGTTGGAGAGACAGAGATAGGTAGGCACAGGTGGAGAGACTAAAATAGGTAGATAAAAACAGACTGAGACTGGTAGATAACAAATCAACTAATAAGAATCATCTTAAATGTCTATTTTCCTCAAAACAACAAAACAAAATTTCATTTAATTATCAGATTCTATTTAAGAGCTTACATGAATAAGAGAAATGCATTGAAAATACTCTATTTCATATTTAATGAGAAACAAATGGCTCATAAATTATTTAAAAATTGTTCTACCAACTAAATCTCTCACAAGTACAATTCAAAAGAATTTATCTAAAGTCAACATATTTCTCAAAACTACTTCTAAAAGATTTAATTAATTCAAAACAAAACCATAAGCTAAAACTTGAGTCAGGAATCTAATCTATTACCTGTAATAAGTTGAAATTCCAGTTGGGTTTGTTATATTCACTTATGAATTCACTTATCCTCAGGAAATGTATGAATCCATGTCTTCTGCCCCTCAGTTATGGGTAAATAGCAGGACAGGCTGGGTTACCCTTGGGTGGCAATTGGTCTAGAAGAACAATTCTGACCTTTGGTGACCTTGTGGCATAATGTGCACCAGTTTTCTGTATTCGATTCTTCCAAAAAGTGTGGTTGGTTCTGTACAAGCCTTCACTGCTATAATCAAATGAGATGTGTGAGTAGTCTGGCTGTTGGTTCAAAGAACTGAACTGCTTGACCCTCAGACATCAAAAACTATAGCTGAGTCCAGTAATGTGTGTGTGTGTGTGTGTGTGTGTGTGTATATATATATATATATATATCTATATATCATGTGTAACAACAAAATTGTCGAATTGTTAAATTAAACTCTGAACTGTTGTATCTTAGAAATGATTCAAGATATCTTACTGGAATTCTCTGAGGATTTTTATAACACGATTGAACTCTACTTTGAGCAATAAGAATATATAATTACTCTCTAAGCTTAACAGAAGAATCGTGATGAAATCGATCATGAACAAAAATGTCATGTCAATCAT
>OZ010607.1:72510347-72522847 GCA_963932145.1 Acanthosepion lycidas | reverse complement strand
TTCTAATTGATCTCTTTAGCTCTAATTTGAAATGATGATTCCTCTTCCTGTTGTGATCTCCTGATCCACTTTTCTTCTCTACTGTTTCCTCTTTTTAAAACTTATTTACTGTTTTCTTGAGGGTTCTCGAATAGATTTTGAAGATCGAAGCAAGAGTATGAATGAAGGCCTGATTGATATTTTTCCCCTCAACAATTGCTCAGTCGGGAAGACAATGTGTCTGACACAAAACTATTTAACCTGATCTCTTCTTAGCTAAAGAACTCAAAGGGCTTTTCAGTGATCCTTATAAAAAATTGTCAAGATGGCTAAACATCTGATTTGAAAACCTGGAAAAAACAAACTTAATTAGCTTAGTGTTTTGTTTAGGTATTAAACATTTTGTGGTATGGACAATTATGCTGTTACAAGATTTGGATAACGTTGCTGTTGCACCCAGTATATATATATATATATATATATATATATATATATATATATATATATATATACTTTTTTATTTTGTTCTATTTTGTGATTAACGTTGCTGTTGCACCCAGTATATATATATATATATATATATATATATATATATATACTTTTTTATTATTGTTCTATTTTGCAACACGTGACGATGATGGGATCGTATTGCGAAACGGAACACTGATTTTAAAAATTTCAGTTATTCTGTTTTGATTAGTCTTATGTCTATTGTCTTTTCATGTTGACTTGAATATCGTCTAATTTTAATTATGTTTTAATAACTATGTCCTGAAGAAGGTCTACTATACCGAAAACGTCTGACGTCGACATTGAAACAACATTAAAACAGCATACTTGCCCCATATTTTTCTTCATATATATATATATATATATATATATACATAGATAAACTTTCACATAACTCTCTCTCTCTCTCTCTCTATATATATATATATATATATATATATATATATATATATATAGAGAGAGAGAGAGAGAGAAAGAGTTTGATTATGTGAAAGTTTATTGATGATTCCCTATTTCTGGTCTACCTCGAGTGTCTGCCATTTTTGCTAATGTAGAAAACATATTCACCAAAATTAGGTGATAACTTTTGTGTGAGTGGCGGCAGCATTGTTCTAAAGAATGTCTGGAATAAGATCAAAGACTCATCTGAGAATTTCAGACAATCAAGAGAGCCAATGAACGCAGTCAAAATGACAATTCGGAAAAACTTCAGACATGGATAAAAAACAGGGATTATTTTCCTTGCCCCTCCTCAGAAAATAGTCTTGAATATATAAATATGGCATCTAAGGTACCTAATACTTTTGAATTTTTTTTTTAAATCATAAATTTTAGGGGTATATTGGATAAATAAACAAAAAAATGTTATAAATCACTTACTTCTTAGAATTCGACAGGTACGTCTGTCAGAGAGTAACTGATAGCCAGTATCACAGCCACATTTAAATGAACCAATCGTATTCACACATTTTTGACTACAATGTCCCGGAGGTTCACATTCATTATCATCTGTGGAAAAAAAAAGTCATAAAAGTGAATTTCAAAATGTAGCTAAAATATTAGCTTGATCTTATATATATATATTTTTTTCAATTGGTATGACCCTATGAAAGGCAGTAAAGCCACTAAGACAAGGGGTTACAAGGTGTGGAAGAAGTGGGTACAGAAAAATTAATAATGAGTAGGAAGAGAAAAGAGTAATCAGGAGGGCAGTAGATAGCGATTGACATTGCATTTAAATTTTTGCAGATTAAAGTTGGTTGGATGGCATGTCACTGGAAGAGAGTTCTACAAGTAAGAGAGCAAATCCACTAAGACACAAGAGGTTACTGGGTGTGGAAGAATTAGAAACAGAAACATTAATAATGAGCGGGAAGAGAAAAGAGTAATCAGGAGGACAGTAGATAGTGATTGACATTGCATTTAAATTTTTGACGATTAAAGTTGGCTGGAAAGCATAGAGCCGGAAGGGAGTTCCACAACTAAGACTATATAGCCACTAAGACACAAGGGGTTACTAGGTGTGGAAGAATTAGGAACAGAAACATTAATAATGAACAGGAAGAGAAGAGAGTAAACAGGAGGACAGTTGATAGCGATTGACATTGCATTTAAATTTTTGCAGATTAATATGGCTGGAAAGCATGGAGCAAGAAGGGAGTTTCATGATCAAGAAGTATGAGAAAAAAAACTGTTAGCATAGAATTTACAGTTACATCTCAGTTGTAAATTGATGAGATCTTCACACCAGTCTAGTACTGCATTTAACTTATATATATATATATATGTATATTTTAAAGACAACTGTTGATGGAACCGACAGACAACTTGCAAAAACCTAAAGCTCTAATCCATTTAAACTCTCAAACAAAAACAACAATACTAAAAAAAGAAAAAGAAAAGATAAAAAGGACTCAAGCCAAACCTATCTACACAGTAAAGTGCTCGAAAGCTAGATTGCCTAGACTAAGCAAAAGCACTTAATGATAAATTCTATGAAAAGATGGCTCTAGTTTAATTAATAGCCATTACGCCATGTAGAAATGCCCTACTCCTTCTTACTGAGTAAATACACTTCTAAGATTTTGTTAACATTATACGATGATGGTGTTGGAATCTTTTGTATATAGTAACTCAAAAATTGATAAAACTGTATTTTTGTTGTCTTGTGTTCCTGGTGTGTTAACCACACAGCTATCACTAACAACAGATCTTGCCCTGTTCTCTGCCTTCTGTGAAGAAGGAATATTTAACAAAGATGGCAACAGATTTTACTTGTTCATCATGATAAATATTGTGTCATTTGAAAAAAAAATTTAATTTAGATTAACAAAAGTGAAGGGAAGAAAGAGAGACTGTGAAAAAAGATGGTGAAGGAGATAGCAAAGAGAAAAGGGATAGAGACAGTGAGAGAAATAGAGAGGTTGAGGGAAAGAAGGGCAGAGAGAAAGAAGGAGGTGTAAGGGCAAGAGATATAATAAAAGTGAGAGGGGGAGAAACAATGAAGGCAGAGAAGAGGGAAGAGAGGGGGAGAAACAATGAAGGCAGAGAAGAGGGAAGAGAGGGTTGAATATAGGCTGTGAAAAAGAGAAAAATAAAAAAAGAAGAGTGTACACAAGAAGAGAAGAAAAGAAGCAAAGCAAGAGAGAGGGAGGAGTGATTGTAACGAGCATGTGTGGAAGTGTCCTCGAACTGCGTGTGTGTGTTGTCGCCGGGCACACCTTGGAGTACCATAATGGACTCGACCGAGGACTACAAGACACGCGAGTCGTTTAGCGTCTTTTCTTGGGTGACAAAAGCCGTTGCGGTCGGTTGTCCATCAACAGCAGTCTTGGGTGCCATTTTGCTCGTTTGCTGTCGTAAAGTGTTCGTTTGGAAGAGAAGGCGTTCGTTTCAGGTTCACAAGTAGGAAAACAAACAGAAGGTTCGGCCCGTTATGGACTATCGGGAACTCAATGAGTATGTTGACACGTACGCGGTCAACGCAGATGTTTGTTCGCAAAAATTATGGGAATGGCATCAGCAAGGACCAAATGCTGCAGTGCTGGATCTACGCTGGGCCTATCTGCAGGTACACATCGACAAGTCCCTTTGGCCATTCCAAACAGTGGAGATTAAAGGACAAAGTTATTGTTTAACCCGCTTAGGATTTGGGCTCAATGTTGCCCCTTTAATCATGCGGGCCATTGTTAATACTGTCTTGAGCCTCCTCCTCTTATATTGACAACGTTTTCGTTAATGAGAGTGTGTGTTCTGTGGTCCGCGTCAAGGAACATTTGGAGCAGTTTGGTCTGTCGAGTAAGATCCCGGAGAGGCTAAGAATTTGCTGTGCGGGAAGTTGACTGGTCATTTTCCGGTATGCAGTTGGTTGCGTGTTGCCACGGCATTTGTGAAGCGGAGGGCAAACACTGTTACCACTGGATGGGATGATAAGTGCAGGACCCTTTTCTAGCCCAGATGATTGATGACATTTTTAAGAGACTAGCCCAGGACGATCCAGTGAAAGGTGACTAGTGCATCAGTGAGCAAAATGTAACCGTGTGGGTAGATGCAAGCTCCTGAGCCACCGGTGTGGTTGTGGAGAGCAATGGCGCCGTGGCAGAAGATGCAAGCTGGCTCTGACTGGTGCACGAAGACAAGCACATCAACTTGGCTTAGCTTGATGCCGTGTTGAGATGTGTCAACCTTGCATTACAATGGAATGCTAAAACCATTCATTTACGGACAGACTCAGCACGTGTGCATCGCTGGGTAGCTGACACTCTGTCCGGACGGACGAGAGTGCACACCAAGGCAGCCTCCGAGATGCTAATCAGACATTGACTAGCCACACTCCAAGAGTTGGCCTTAGAATACGAGCTGGACATTGATGTAGAGCTTGTCAAGTCGTGCAACAATCAAGCCGACCAACTTACTAGAGTACCGCAGCGATGGTTAAATGAAATGCACAAAATAACGGAACCCAGAGAACCTATGTGTGCTGTGGCTGAAGAGTGAGATGTTGCTTAAGTACGAGTCATTCATCAATCTATTTTGTGAAGTTGATCAACCCAAGAGTAACAAAAGCTGAGGTGCGAGCGGTGGTTAGGAGATGCAAGGAATGCCAGTCAATCGACCTGGTTCCTGTGCATTGGAAACCGAGCAGGCTTGATGTCATGGAAAATTGGCACAGGGTTGCAATGGATGTAACCCATTTCGGACATCAACTATACCTGATGCTGATAGACTGTGGCCCCAGTCGTTTTGTCATTTGGAAGCCCTTGCACCGCCAAGACTCTGCTAGCATCATCAAGCAGTTGGAAGTAGTGTTTTGTGAAAGAGGGCCGCCGGTTGAGCTGCTTACAGATAATGGTGCAGCATTTTGTGAAGAGAGGTTTGCCGCGTTTGTGAAGATGTGGAATGTACAAATACAATTTCACTGCACCCACATACCATTGGGGAATGGGACAGTTGAGAGATCCCATCGTACAATAAAGCGCATCGCGACAAGAACACGGTGTTCAGTTTTGGAAGCTGTATATTGGCACAATGTTATCCCAAAGGACAATAAAACAGCTTCAATTTCACTGGTGAATGCAACCTACATCTACAGGGTCCGCATTAAGGGTATCGACACAGCTTTGGCGTGTGATGACACAGTTGCCAATCCTTATATGGTAGAAGAGGATGTCTGGGTGAAAAATCCGCACGGAAGGTGTACGACACAGTTCAACAAGGGTACGGTGACACAAATTAATAGTTCACACTCTGTCTCTGTTGATGGAATACCGTGCCGCATAAAAGATGTGTGTCCAGTGTGCGGGAAGGATTATTCCGTCAGCAACGACATTAGTTCTTCTTCTTCTTCTGATGATGAAGCCCCGATGGTTTATATAAAATCACAGGAAGAACACACCTCAGAGAATAGCGCGCTTGATGAACCTATATGGGATGAGCTCATCGAGACGTCTGAAGAGAGCACCACTGAGGAAGCACTTGAGACCATACCACTGAGTTGGAGCACCAGGCAGAAAAGGCCTGCCCCACATTGCCATTTGTGTGATCTAGAGATCAGGGAGGAGTGTAACGAGCATGCGCGGAAGCGTCCTCGAACTGCGTGTGTGTGTTGTCACCGGGCATACCTTGGAGTACCATAATGGACTCGACCGAGGACTACAAGAAGACGTGTGGGTCGTTTGGTGTCTTTTCTTGGGTGACAAAAGTTGTTGCGGTCGGTCATCCGTTGGCAGCAGTCTTGGGTGCCATTTTGCTCGTTTGCTGTTGTAAAGTGTTCATTCAGAAGAGAAGGCGTTCGTTTCAGGTTTGCAAGTAGGCGTTCGTTTTTGTGTCGCAAGAAGTTGTTTTTTTTCCCCCCCCGTTTTCTTGTACAGTGATAATGAAATAGGGAGGGAGAGAGTCTATGAAGGAGAGAGAGAAAGAGAAGGAAGGAGAGATGAAAAGAAGGATCTTAAATGAAAGGATGGAGAGAGAGGAGGGTAGAGGTTGTGAAGAAGAGAGGGATAGAGCCAAAGAAGGAGAAAGAGAGATAGAGAGGAAAGCGAGAATATCATTGTGAAGTAGAAATAGAGAGTGAAAGATAAACAGAGAGAGAGAGAGACAGTAATATTTCAGTGTAAAATCATTTCAGTTTGAATGCAATTAATCTTTCCATAATTACCAAACTGTTTTCCATCTAAAAAATGATGCAATGATCTGAAAAGACAATAATCAGATTACTGATTGACTAATGATTGATCATCATTTGATTGTTGTTTGATTGATTGACTGATGATCAATTGATTGATTGATTCTTTATTGATGATCAATTGATTGTTTGATTGATCTGATTTATTCTCTTACAGTTTATCAACTTTTTGTATGTTATTTAAAGTCAAAAGATTATTGGATTGTAAGAATCTTTTTGGCCAATCCAATCTTAGCTATTTTTTTGAGATATTATTTCTTTTCAGATATAAGCCCTACTATTAAACCCATAGCATGGAAGAGAAGAGGTATGTGGAACTCACTTTCAGAACTGCAGGAAAATGTAATAGATTACTTAAACACAGAAATTAACACACTTTTTGTTGTGTCATACTGATGGACGATAATGGGTATGCTCCCATTCCCATAAATACAGTAGTAAATACTGTATGTTGGTCTGCAGTTGGAGATTCATTGTGGAATTCACTTGACTCACTTCTAGCAGTTGACTACTTATTCTGCATGTTGCTGGTGAATCTTATATGTGTTGTTCTTGTCCTAAGTATTATTGTTCATTACCAACCTTCATGTGATTATTCTATTCAGTAACCTTCCCTAGGTTACAATTCTGGACATGACCAGTGCGAAAAATTTGAATATTTATAAACATATATATTAACCCATCAGCAACATTATATGAGATGTGTGTTATTCTTTGAATTTGAAAACAATAAATATTTGTTGCTGGCTATGAAATTTTGGAAGATCATTTTAGAATAGGGTCAACAATACATTCCTGCCTTAAAATGGATATTTAAGAATTGGGAAAATATTTCCTCACCAATAAACTTGAGATGAATAAATCAAATTTTTTTTTTTTTTTTTTAGAGTTGATTTTTCATTATAAAAATGATCAGTTTTTGTTTGCTAGTTAGTTTCTTAGTTAATGTTTGACCTGGTTGATCATTTGTTTGCTAAACAAAACGAAATTCTCGCACTTAATTACTCACATTTTCACATATTTAGAATCTGCTACAAATACTGTAATAATGTTCTAAAATGCCTATAAAAAGAACAGTTTTCATTCTTTAATGTGCACTCAACCATGACATTCCAACACAAAAGAGAAAATTCCATAGTAGATAATCTTTTCACGTCTAATGAATGCTAAAGCAAAACTGTCATCCGTTGCATTTAAACGCAAAAAGAAAAAAATCAGTAATAGATAGCTACACATAGTTGCCCGTCTGATGATGATCTCAGAAAGAGGTGGAAAGTACTTGGGAAAAAAAAGTGATTTTCACTGCTTTTCTGGCATCATTTAATTGTAATACACTGAAAAATATCCGTGAATATAAATGGATTATGCTAAAAATAAGCGGACATAATGTTTGTAATTTATTTAATCAGACATGACTAAGAGAATTTGCTGCCTAAATACACAAATATTTATTTAAGTATTATATTACAAAAAATGCTTAGTAATACTGATATAAAAATTATGCCAAGTTTGTTTATGAGCATCAACAGTAATAAGACAGTACAACTGCTTATTCATGCTGCTGATTGCTACAATTTGTACACATATGTAAACATGCATCTATATATGTGTGACACAGATGTATGTTTTCTTCTATGCTAATACAATTGGTTGTAATCTAACAAGATACACAAAATATTTTAGATGAAGTTGTTTTGCACAGAATCTTTAATTCATTTCATTCAATTTGAAAGAAAAATAATAAAAAATAAAATAAAAAAAATAATGAAAAATTATTTAAATTTGGAGAGCTTCCCCCCACTT
The DNA here is from genome assembly GCA_963932145.1 of Acanthosepion lycidas. Taxonomy (NCBI): domain Eukaryota; kingdom Metazoa; phylum Mollusca; class Cephalopoda; order Sepiida; family Sepiidae; genus Acanthosepion; species Acanthosepion lycidas. The sequence goes on along the minus strand of OZ010607.1, from coordinate 72,514,872 downwards.
ATCCACACATATTAGGTTGGTGTAAAAAATAATGTCGTTTTCTCACATAGTAACATATGTGAGAAAACGACATTATTTTTGCACCAACCTAATATTTTGCTACAGGTAGATTCATGCTTTCTCAAAGGGCATCTGCATGTAAGTCAATGTAACAAAGTGATTTGAATTTGAACTCAGCTCTCCAGTTTCCCAAGCTGAGTCTTTATGATTGTCAGATGGAACAAGATTAGAGGCATTACATTATTCAGGTTTCAATACAAAGAAACGCTCAGTAGCAGATGTAAACTCTTTTCATTTAATAAACAGTTTTCCCTCTGAAAGATGATAGATGGAGCAAGATTAGAAGCATAAGGAGGATGAGGCCAAACTTTGATATTTAGTGTCATAATCTTTTCCCAAGTAACTGGTAATATGGTCTTGCATTATTTAGTAAGAAAAATACAAATTTACACTTGAACAATAATGGGCACTTTTATTGCAAGCTTTTATGCAATGCTGCCAATTGACAACAAAGGTGGTCGTTGGTGATCATGGCTCTCCACAATTTCCTGTTCTTTCTAACTCTTAATAAATCTTGTCTTTTTGTCATCTTTCCTAAACCTTTAAAACCATCCATTCACTCAGGTTCGCTCAGTAGAGGTGTTGTTTATTCAGACATACTTGCCTTCAATTTGTCTAAACCCTTTTTCCACATTAAGTGGCCTAGAAATTTCAACAATATTCACCCATGCTTAAGTCTAGTGTTTTTTTTCTTTCCATTTCTCAGGAAGAAAAGGATTTTCAATGTTCAGGAATGAATGCAAGTATTACAGATAGAATAGGGCTATTATATGTATAATGGAAATGCATTGCTAATGATTTTACTATAAAAATGCATTGAAAATCAGGAAGAAAGGGATTGTCCGTGGTCAGGAATGAATGCAAGCATTACTGATAGAATATGGCTATTATATGTATAATTATAAATGCATTGCTAATGATTTTACTATCAAAAATGCATTGAAAATCAGGAAGAAAGGGATTGTCAGTGGTCAGGAATTAAGGCAAGCATTTCTGATAGAATAGGGCTATTATATGTATTAGGTTGGTGCAAAAATAATGACGTAATAATGTCGTTTTTTGACGTATTTTTTAAGGTCAAAAAACGACATTATTACGTCATTATTTTTGCACCAACCTAATATAATGGAAATGCATTGCCAATGATTTTACTATAAAAATGCATTGAAAATCAGGAAGAAAGGGATTGTCAATGGTCAGGAATGAATGCAAGCATTACTGATACTGTGCCCCCCTCCTTTTTTTCCCTATTTTCTTTGATTACTGAATAATGATGCGATGAATATATATATATATATATATATATATATATATATATGAAAGATTTTATCAAATAAATGCTGAAAATCTTTGTATCAAGCTAATATGATGAAAAACCCACTTTAGTTGGAAGTTAGCATAAGGTCATTGCACCCCAGGGAAAATACTGAATACTGATGGTATGTATTTATATAAAAAAGTTTAAGAAAAAAAAAAATGCCAGAAACTTTTCCATTGATCTGAGAAATAAGATTTGTCGCTTTAATTAATGATTTTTTCATTTCTAAATGGAAACAACATTCAACAAGTTTTAATAAAATAAATCTCATAGTAAAACCAAGATTTATTTACAAAAATCCATATTTACCAATGCACAATTTTGACCCATTCAATTTCTCACCATGTGGACAATAACACTGTGCCCCAAATGGTGTCTCAAAACAAAAGACACTGCAACCTCCATTACCGATGTGACAGCTATTGGTATCTGAATAAAAAAAAGGAAATATTTACATCAAATAACATGGTATTATTATTATTATTATTATTATTAAATGTTTATTGTATTCAAGGAAGATACAATAAGAAGATTCATCTGGGTCTGTCAATTTGAAATATATGACAACCATGTCTTTGAGACAAGGCTAGGTGTTAACTGGCTTGCCTCGATACTTCAGCTGTTGCTACTCCGATAGGAAGCATTCAACACCATGCCAGGCAGTCAACACCCATTATTCCCAGTTGGTTATATTGATCTGCATTACTTTCAGGTCTCCCTCTTGATGAAGTCTTCATAGTGAAGACATTGTCCATCTTGTCATCACTTATAGCACTTTAGTTCACCATACAGTGTTATCCAAATTATTAATATGCCACGCCCATTGCAGTCTCACTGGTGCTAGCAAGGTTTCTACACTTAGCATGTTTACTATGGCAAGGGCTTTGGTGTTTGTGACATTGTCTTTCAACAAATAATGTTTTTATAACTGGCTTAATAATCTCTGTCTCTATATTTCTCTAATATATATATATATATATATAATATGTATAGTAGTAAGAAATATATATTTGTTCATGTACTTGGAAATCGGCTGGCACAAATTGAAAAGATACTGTGAGCTAATTTATAAACACACACACATATATATATATATATATGAAAATTTCTCCAATTTAACCAGTAGAGAAGACAATATTTATGAATAAAAATGACAATAGGAAAACTAGAATTTGTGATGCGTTTCGTCCAATGTGGACTTTATCAAAGTAAAATACAAAATGAAATTAAATGAACAAAGTAACTAATAAAAACAAAAAACAGAATGTTCCTAGCAACTGGAATGTAGAGAAATGCTATTTTCATATTGTTAACTGAAAATAACGTCATTATATCTGTGTTGATGTATTCAACCATTTTCTTTTGATTTTATGAATCTGTTGTGTTTCTCTACACTCATATATATATATATATATATATATATATATATATAATGTGAGCAAATATGTAGGAAAATAGGAAAGAACACGTTAGGTAAATAATTCCGGAGTTCTTTAGTATTTTTGTATTTATTTTTAAAAAACAGTGCTTTATACAGAAGTAGAGCTTAAATTATAACTTTTTTTTTTGCGAAGGAATCATATTTTTAAAAAAATAATTATATATATATATATATATATATATATATATATATATATATATATTTTTTTTTTTTTTTTCTTCAGATATTATTTTTATCATTGAAGAATTTGTGCCCTACAACAGGATTTGAACATCCATCTTCCTTAGTGGGAGAAACCACCATCTTCAAATCATTACTTCAAATGTTATTTTTAGTGGATAGTAGTATTTGAGTAGAACATCCCAATTTTTAAACAGTTATTTTGGCTATTGGCCTGTGCAATTGAGATAACTTAAAAAAAAAAAAAAGTCCCGCTCCAGCAGGATTCAAATCTGTGTCCACCTTTGTAGTGGAAATCACAGAGAGCCTCACAGCCATGCAAGGTCATATTTGCCTTGGAACACATCAATCCATCCAGTCACATCTTATCCGATAAAACTAACAGAGAATTCCAATTCCGAGAAAGATATTCAAAAGAATGATAGCAAGAACGTAAAACTTACTGCACAAGGGACTCTCATCTTGTCCATCAGGACAATCCGGGTTACCGTTACAGACTTTAGCATCAGGAATACAAATGCGCCTTCCTCCAGGACATTCCCACTGATTAGCGGGACAGGAAAAGGGTGGTGGTGCTGGAACAGAAAATAAAAAGATGAAATTAAAATAAAATGTCTTTGAAATGAGATTTAGTCGGTGGTGGCATCCTATTGATTTGAATGAACCAATTATTAAAATTAATATTTTAATACTATTAAAATATTAATGGTGCTGTAATGTAATTAAAATGTCATTAAAATGAGATTTAGTCAATGCATTCTACCAGACTGCATGAAGTGATTCTTAAAATTGTAAAAGCTTAGCGAACTGGTTGTTGCATTATCCGGTAATAATCTTATATATTAATAGCTGATATATAATAGCTAAAAATATAATTAATACCATTGTTGTAAGTTCTGTAGGGGCTGAAAGAGGCTTTTCTGTGATGGACATAATTTATTCTGACAAAAGAAATCGTCTGGAATTATATGGACGTATATCAAAAGTATTTTCTTGTTATCAGATGTTTATGTCAAGGTCTATTTCATGTTTCAAATGATATCTATAAACAGTGGTGCTATCCTACCAGGTTTCATTGATTCAGGTGAACCAATTCTTAGAATTATAAAAAATTTTAGTGAACCAGTTGCTGGATTATCCAAAAATAATCTTATATATTAATAGCCAATGGTCTTGGTAAAATGTTAGTTACATTACGCTCGTGTGTGCACCTAGAGAAACTCTAACAGGCACATGCTCTTTACCACAACAATAAACAACGAGGAAGAAAATAATGAAAAAGTAAAAAATAAATAATGGTAGCTGTGTAGAAAAACGGGCGACACAGAGAGAGAGAGAGAGAGAGGTCTTTGGGACTACAGCAATTCAGTTCGAATGTGGCTAAGAAACCCTAACACAGATGATGATACAAGAGTCAAAAAGCATCATACTTCTGAACAGAAATATAATGAGAACAGAATTTCGATCTAGAAACGTCTTAATAAATAAATGTTTTCTATTAAATTATCAAAATGGTTTCATTTTTT
>OZ010607.1:72452847-72507847 GCA_963932145.1 Acanthosepion lycidas | reverse complement strand
ATGTGTAGTTTTTCATGTAGGCATAAAGGGCATGGGTCATCCCAAGTTTTACAAGTTCTAGTTTTGTTTATAATTTTCCATTTTACTTTTGGTGTTTTTGAAAATTGCTCCAGTATATATATATATATATATATATATTAAGTAATATACATAATATCTTACATTAATTGCACAAGTCTGAGTTTCATGTTGGAGCAATTTTCAGGTGATGGAAATATTTATATTTTGGGTTAACACCAGTTTTTTTTAATATCTTCTGGTTCATGCAAGATGTATTATATTGGGGTGGAATATTATGGGAGTTATAATCCTTAAAAGTCTAATTTTAAATTTAAGTTCAGATTAACATTTAAGATATAAGATAAGGTTAGAAATAAGAAATATAAATTCTAAATTAGAGAGACACTGGTTTTGAAAACATAAGTAAAGAAAAAAAGTGGGGGGGGGATTAAGAGAGGCGACTATTTTTTTCTCCAAAAATCAAGTGAGTAATTAACAATAATATCACTAAACTAACTAATCAAAGAGACGTAAACTGACGGACTGCCTTCAACTCAGTTGTGCCAATGATGATGTGGGGTGGGTGATACTCATCCTGAGGTGCAGACTGGTTGAGGACCTCTATCTTCTTTCAATTGTCTTCAAGCCCAAAAAGTGTGTCCACCTCTGTGAAACAGGAAATAGTGTGCTGCAAAAGTCCTTCTGTGTAGGAAAAAAGGGTAGCATCGTTGGCAAAGCAGAGGTCTCAGATAAGTTGTTCTAGGGTCTTCGTGTGGGCTTTTAATTGTTGTAGATTAAACAAGCCACCATCGAGACAGTATCTGATGTAGTCTCTGTCCCAGTCATCAAGATCTTCTGCGACTTGTTTGAGCATCATGCTGAAGAAGATTGTGAAGCAAGTTGGTGCCAGAGAGCAACCCTACTTTACACTGTTGGTGATCGAAAAGGGCTCACCACTATGTCTAACTTGGCCACAATGATCCTCATGCAGCTGGATGATCATGTTCAGGAACTTTGGAGAACAGCTGAGTTGCCCCATGATCTGCCACATACCTCTTTTGCTCACTGTGTCAAAAGCTTTTGTCAGATCAATGGGTACCACATATAGCTCCTTGTTTTGCTCTTGACACTTCTGCTGCAGCTGCAGAAGAACTAACACCTTGTCTGTTGTGCTCCTGTTGTTTCTGAAGCAACACAGACTCTCTGAAAGGTACTGTTCTGCGATGGCAGGTAACAGTCTGTTCAGTAAAATCCTTGCAAGGATCTTTTCTGCGATGGGGAGCAGAGTAATCTCTCATTAATTGGAGCAGATTTTTCTCCTTTGTTCTTGTGCAGGGCAATGATGACTGCCTTGCGGAAATTTTGTGGTATTTTTCCCTGCACCCAACAACAGCAAAAGAGCTTGTGGGGTTTCATACGCAACACTGGACCCCCATGTTTTCAGATTTCAAATGGAACTATCGACTGTGGCTGCCTTGTCACACATCAGCTGCTTTATAAGTTTGATAGTCTATTCAATGGTGGGCAACTCATTTGATTCTATTTTAACTGGTTCTTGGGGAATACAGAGAATGGTTCCCGGATTGAGTGATTAACACTGAAGAGGGCCTGGAAATGCTCAGAGCTATGGTTTAGAATGGACACCTTGTTTGTAAGGAGTGTTGCACTGGGCATAGGACTCTGGACCTGATACATAGGGCAGTATACTGCCTTTAAAGCTTCATAGAAGCCCCTGATGTCTCCAGTGTATGCATAGAGCCAAATTTTTTCAATCGGTTTGATCCCCCATTCATTCTCTCGAAGCCCCTGTGCTGGAGGCTATGACATATGGAATGGAATGCAGCTTTCTTTACAGGACAAACTGGAGGAGCTAAGTGAGCTTGATTTAGTTGTTCTCTTCCTCACCAGCAGTTCTTGGATTTCCACGTTGCTATCATAAAACCAGTCTTTGTTCTTCCTTGAGGAGAACCCAGGGACTTCTACAGATGTCTGCAGAATGCCAGTTTTGAGTTTTTCCCAAAGTGTTTCAGGAGAGGAACCTGCGGGGATGCTTGAATCTTCAAGCCTTGAGTCAAGTGCTGCTTGGAAGTTAGCTTTCACTTAATCCGATTTAAAACTGCCAGCCTTGAACTTTTTATAGAGGACCCTGCCATTTCTTCGTTTGAGTTTAAAGTGGAGCTCGAGTTTGCAGCGAACAAGGCGATGGTCAGTATGACATTCTGCACTGGGCATCATTTTTGTGAGCATAATGTCTTTCAGGTCACATTGGTGCACTATGACAGTCTATGAGGTGCCAATTTTTAGACTGAGGATGCATCCAGATTGTTTTCAATCCGTTTTTCTGTTGGAAGATGGTGTTCATGATGACAAGCTAATGCTCTGTACAGAACCTTAGCAGCAAGTACCTGTTGTCATTACAGTTACCAACACCATGTTTTACAAGTACACCCTTCCAGTCCACAAAATTTTGGCCTACACAGGCATTGAAATCACCAAGGATTATAACCTATCCTCTGTAGGGACGTCTCATAGTAGGCTGCATAGATCTGAGTAAAATTTATCTTTTTCCCCAGGATCTACTTGTAAAGTTGGGAGGTACACACTAATTAGTATGGCATATTGAAAATTACTCAGTGGGAGGCACATCGAATTGATGTGGTCAGAATAAACTGTTGGCAGGTTTTCAATGAAAACCTAGGTCTGAAAGATGACTCTCTGCTACTGAATTGTCTGACCAGTAGAGGGTATATCCAGTGTTGTGCTCTTGTAGGCTACCTTCCTCTGGGAAACAGACTTCACTGAAAGCAGCAATATTAACATTTTGTCTCTAGAGTTCATTTGCAATTAAGGCAGAGCGATGTTCTGATCAACCACTGTCGGATGTGTCAAGAATGGTTCTGATGTTCCAGTATGCTACATGTAGTTCTTTGATACCCTTACAGGTGGGTGTGAACCTTTTCTTTACTGATGTTCGACTGCATGAAAAGAGGCCCATTGACCACGGTTAGCCAGTTGGGTAATGTAAGAGACAAGCTTTATTTAGTCTACCTTTTCTAGACTTCTCTCTATATGGAGCAAGCAGTGCTATCTCTAGAGAAGGCTCCTTTGCTGATTAGAGGGATGCTGAATGATGATGTCATCCCCAAGTCAACATCAGATGACCCATATCCTGACCCACCTGCATGCGAGATTGGGACTGCGACTACCAATGTCATCTTCCACCTGCTGTTTTCACCCATTTCCCACTGCTACAGGGCTTGGAAATGGTTGGTGGATGCGAACGTGACCCTCAGGCCTGCGTAGTGGAGTTTTTAGGTGAAGTGCAGTGTGTGATGAACTTGCCCCATACTTTACACCTGGGATTCAGTCTGTCATGGGCTAGCAAGCCGGGACGATAACAGTGAAGTCCCTGGGTTGTAGGTTTTATACAGTGTCCTTCTGTTAGCAAAAAAAAAAAAAAAAAAAAAAAAAAAAGGGGTGGGGTCTAAGACTCCCAGGGGAATTGTGCCAGGTGGGTGTTGAGCAAAAAGCTTCCTCTGCCCTTTTAACAGGTCTTGTATTTAATCTTACAGGGTGACTAGCCACCCTCATCACAGACAAACTCAGTGGGGGTACTGGTTTAGTCACCAATAACCAGACTATGAAACAGGTAGTACTGGGTTACATAGTACCAGTATCACTAGGAGTGACCTGACATAAACATATATATATATATGTATATTTTTTATACAATTTCTCATGTGATTTAATAATTTTTTCTTTTCAGATGATAAATTATATAAAAACTGTCCAAATGTTCTTTTATTCTGTGTGCTTTCTATATAATTTATCATCTGAAAAAAAAAAATTATTAGATCGCATGAGAAATTGTATAAAAAACTAAATCAAAGCACCTTGTCTGTTGTATTCAACGAAATGTGCATGAAAGAAGGATTGCTGCCTAAATACACAAATATATATATATATATATATATATATATATATATATATATAAAAGCAAATTATAGTTCAGTGCAACGCATTTATATATGGAACAGCCCGTTGTAAGTAAATAAACAAATAAAATAAACAAAATTATCCAGACACTTAACAACATACTATGGTGTCAAAATCTATCTTCCTCTGTGAATGAATAGACGATATGCGTACAAGAAAGACATCATTCGTTTTGAAATAGACACCCCACCCTACCTCTCCCTGAAGTTGATTGATATGTGGATAAAAATGGTCGCCCCAGCTGTTTCCATAGTAATAAATGAACACGCTTTTTATAACGATACGTAAATTTCAAAATTGGTTATTCCTGAATTTTCACTTGAGGATGAAACAGGGCTTGTTACTTTAATTCAATTTAATTTTAATAATTATATTGATGGTTTTGGCTCATGAGAACTCTTATGTAGCGAAGGAATCATATTTTTAAAAACATAATTATAATCTAAGCTCTACTTCTGTATGGAGCACTGTTTTTTAAAAATAAAAATACTAAAGAACTCTGGATTATTTACCAAACGTGTTCTTTCCTATTTTTCTACATACCTGCGCACATACACACCTATATATATATATATATATATATATATATATATAAATAAATAAATAAATATAACAATGTTTTATTGAAGATGGAGGCATCAACTGGTCTGAACAGGTCACCAATGCTGTAGTTCTTATGCGTGCCCAGTTACACAGCCTATACTCCCTTATCCAACAGTGCTGTCTCCACTGATTTGGGCATGTACATCGTATGTAGATGAGAAGATTCCAAAAGTCTTTCTATATGGGGAACTGGTCACTGGCAAAAGAGTGACCTCATCTTCACTTCAAGGATGTTTGTAAAAGGGACATGAGGGTGATGAACATGGACATCAAGAGGTGGGGATACATTGTCAATAATTGCTCATGCTGGAGATGTGATCTACACTGATGGCTGGAGAGGAGAAAGCATCTTCAAGAGAAAGAAGACATTAAGGCAACATCGGGGGAGAGCATCTTCACATGCATTCTTTACAATCAAGACTGTCACTCCGGTGTGGGTCTGTACTGCCATAACAGATGTTGCGCTGTTGTCAGCAGTTGAGACATAACTCTTTGAGCAAGATCCAATATTTCTTGAGATTGACAGATGCCACATACAACACTGGAAATGGCAGACAAGGAAAATTTAATTAATATTTTATTTACCATATTTGAGGGCATATGGTACGCACTTTTTTGTACTAAAAATATCTTTTAAAATTCCCTGCACTCTTTATGCCATATGTAAGTTTAAAATTTGTGATAGTCAAACGAAATTAGCTACTTGGCAACTGCTATTAGCTTAGACTTTAGAGTAACTTTTAGATACCTATTGTCAATATTTAAAATTATTTATTTAGTATGCAGATTAAAAGTGTTATCATTGATAATATTCATTATATTAATTTCATCATGTTTAATATTAGAATTTTGTTTCACTAAAATTATATGCAATAAATTCAAATTATATATTTGTAAAATATTTGTTTCATTAATATTTTTCTTGCAATAATGTCTGGTTGCTTTGGTATAAATACAATCAGAATTTTTATATCCTAATTATTCCACTAAGACGTTTACAAGACGTGGGTTGTACAGATCATATAAAGGATACAAATTTTATAGGCATGTGTCCTTTTTTACTTATTATTTTTCATCTAATTGTAATCATGGCTCATTTAACCAAAATAATACCTCATAAATATAGCTTAGGCTATTTTATTAATGACTAATTTTTTCTTGATTTGCCCTTCTGAAATTGGGGTGCATCTTATACACCTGTGTGTCTTATAAGTTGTCAAATATGGTAATTTTTCCAGCATTATTAAATTTTTCCAGGGAGTAAGCCAGTGTTCTTTCATTTCTATTGCCCATTGTCACAAAACTTTCAACCATTTTCAAGAGGGTTTGTTTGAAATGTTGTTAATTTCTCTCCTTGTTTATTTAAGATATATATATATATATATTTGTGTTGTTTTGAATACGAATAGGAGCATTTATTCAGTTTTGCATGCCGAGTGCAGTTAGAATTTGAGTAAGGGTCTTTCTTTTTTTAAAAAAAAACTTTCAGCACACAATTCTTGCTGTTGAATAAGGTGAGGTTAATCATTTTTCACAAAACCAGAAGACCAATGAAACTTTCAAATAATTAAAATAATATCCGAGACATGTTAGACTTACGGCAAGTGGAACCCTCGTCTGAACCATCTTCGCAATCTTGTTTGCCATCACACTGCCAAGCAGCAAGTATACAGTCCCCTTTCAAACATTTGAATTCGAGTGAACGACAAGGATTGGTAGATGAAGAGGCTGTTAAAAACAGAACAATGTTGCGTTTAAGAAGACAAAAAAGCATGAGTGACAAAACAACAAATGGGGATGTGTTGAATCAAAATATGATACTCACCCTCACAAGAAAGTTCCTGACTAGCATTTAGTTGGCAGACAAGAAGACGAAGGAAGCAGGCTGTAACTTAATACAGACCCCAACTATATATGGTGTTTACTTGTTCCCCCACCAGGACGAGATATGACACAAGGTCTTTTTAAAGTGGGGACCTAAGCACGTGCACCTGGGCAAGGAACAAAAATTGCTCACAGCCCCCACAACCGTCAGTTGTGCTGGCCTCGGTGGGAGTACCAATCCCTCCCTCCCTCACTCTGGTGCAATGGGAGGGCACAGCTCCAGGTAGCTGTTCCCCAGGGCTGGGCATCTCTTCAGTATAATTTTCTCAGTTACCCCTCTGTCCTTTGACAGAGAAGCCCCTGAGCACTCTGTGCCCAAAGACAGAGATGCAATTGAGAGATGATAAGGAAACGTGACCTTACTCCAAAAGAGTAACTTATATATTACCCCAATCATACACAAGCATTCATGGCTGAATAATGAATATTTTTTTAATCACAATATCCACACCAAAGTCAACAGCCAATCAGAACCTAGAGAATAGACTTGCCCAAATAACAGAATGGAACATCCCAGCCTCTTATATAAACCACTCACCAACTGGCTTGAAGGATGGCTCCACTTGCTGTATGGTCAAGTACTGGTCTCTTTGTCAAACATAGTTGAGATAAGTGAAATAGTTTTGTTGTGTAAAAAGAGTGTGTAACCTTTACTATCCTATTATTAAATTCATCTACTTGCTATGAGTAAAATGCCTGCTCATGGAACTGGGCTGGAGCTGCACAATCATCACTTTCCTGCCTTAATAGAGTCCTCCTCTTACACTTCACCTTTATAAGAGTTTGATTAGTCCCAAAATGGTGTACTGCTGTCATATCTGAGCTAGAGCTGCACAATCATCACTTTCCAGCCTTGATAGTCCCTCTGCCATGTTTCATCTTTCCAAAAGTCAGATTAGACCCAAAATGGAGTATTGTTGATATATCTGGGCTGGAGCTGCACAATCCTCACTTTCTAGCCTTGATAGTGTCCTTCTGCCATGCTTCATCTTTACAAGAGTCAGTTTAGACTAAAAATGGGCCATTGCTTCCATATCTGGGCTGGACCTGCACAATCCTCACTTTCTAGCCTTGACAGTGTCCTTCTGCCATGCTTCATCTTTACAAGAGTCAGTTTAGACTAAAAATGGGCCATTGCCTCCATATCTGGGCTGGAGCTGCACAATCCTCACTTTCTAGCCTTGACAGTGTCCTTCTGCCATGCTTCATCTTTACAAGAGTCAGTTTAGACTAAAAATGGGCCATTGCCTCCATATCTGGGCTGGAGCTGCACAATCCTCACTTTCTAGCCTTGATAGTGTTCAAAAGTGTTTTCATGACCTTGTCAGTGATTTATTAATTTTACATCCGACAACTTTCTTATAGATGAACTATTTCAAGCCTCTCACTATTCTATTGCTATCTTCATGGCAAATATTAAGATCAGACACATTCTTTAGTTTTAACAGTTCAGACTTTCACAGCTCCAGTCTCCCATGTCAAATACTTCAAGATGACTTATCTACCAGAAAGGAGGAAATTTCATTTAAACAGCTTTTCCCACAAAAAACTATTACATTGTTAAATGTCACTAAGTCCTGAGAGAATGCTACCCTGATCACTACAGTCTTAATCTCTTCAAGGTTAGAGTCATTTATTAATCTTACATGTCCACATAATATGAACTTCTCACCATTTGTATGCCATTGAGTGCCTCTTGACTCATGTAGTTAAATTATACATGGGAAAAAATTATATTTACAAGAACAATGAAGATTCACTGAATATTAACAACAATTCATCTCAAAGTCTCTGACAAAAACAACAATGAAGACGAGGATAGTCCAAAACATTCACGGAATATTAACAACAATTCATGTAAAAAATGGTGCAAAAATTTACGAGCAGAGAATTCTAAATAATAAGGAATTGAGGAAATCTGGGATTTTAAGGGTAGGATTGATGCTGTAATTCTGAGAATCACTTTAATAAAATATGAGGATCACTTACAACAACCCACTTCATCTGATTTGTCATTACAATCAAGGAATCTGTCACACCGATGTTCTTTTTTGATACACTGAATCTGGGATTCACATCGCCATTGCGACTCTGTGCAATTCACAGGTTGGCAGTCTCTCTCATCACTGTTGTCATAGCAATCGTTGTCGCCATCACAAACAATTTGCTGAACAATACAAAGTTTGTTATCACATTGAAAAAATCCGGGTAAGCATGTATGATCCGCTGCATTCAGGAAAAGAAAGAAGAAAAGCTTAATTATTTATAAATATTCTTGCAAACAAATAAAAATGGCAAATAAAGAAGAGAGAGCATGAAAGGAGAAAGGATATTCTCTCAATTTTGTTGTCTGCATTTGACTTTGCATGCATGTCATCTATATAATTACACATTTTAACCCGGCCCCTGATCATAATGACCAGGTTTGATTTCATTTGTTTGTTTAATGACATATCAACACTTCATGAGTCATTTAACCATGACACCACAAAATTCTTTCTAGAATTATTCCCTCTGCTGCATTTTTTTTGAGCGTGCAAAAAAGAAACACCTACTGTCTTAAAATTGTGATAACTTTCTTTATATTGTGAGTATAGATTTTATTTTTTGTACACTAATAAAAGAATGAATGAGTAATATTTTGATGGAATGCATTACGTTTTGCATGCATGTTTTGACACTGAAAACAAAAAAATTCAAACAAAATAAAAAAAATGCATTAACAATTTAACATATTTTAACTTTTATTGCTCTTTGTGGAACTCTGAGGTTGGAATAAGAACCAAAATGGCTAAAAAGGCTTTCATTTTGTAAAAAATGTAATGTGCTTTCTTGTTTTTACATACGTGAAGACACCAGCTCCTTATTTCACCTATCATATTTATTTGTCTTGTTGACAAATAAAGTTATTATCTTGTTGTTTATCAATAGATGAAATAATTTACCTTCAGAAAAGCTATCAGGTATATCGATGCTCGCCAGTAGCTTCCATAAAATTAGTCAGCAATGGATGATAGTAGCCACTCAGGAACTAGTGAGCATCATTGTCACCCCCCCCCCCGGTCACAAGCATGGTTATCATCTCCTGACCACTTCACTGTCAATATCCGTTTGAGTAAAGCCTTCAAAATCATCCTCGGAGTCCAAGTCAAAGAAAAACTCCTGGATAAAGGCTTCAATGTATGTTGATGTGGCCAATTTTGTTTACGAAAAATTATGACAAATTAACATGGATTTAATCAATGTTACATTTTGAGTAGAGTGTAGAAGAATTCAATATAGTGTTAGAAAACGGAAGTTCAGCCTCGTTCCAAAGTTGTAGTATGTTATTTCCTGTTTAAAATGCCTGAAATAACAGCGGACTAATGTTTATTTATAGCAATCCTCTTAAGGCGACAGAATGCGCCTAGAGCAACAAAGGAAGAATTCTCCGGTGACAATTTTCACTTGCAGCTAGATAAAGGTTAATGCCAAAACTTAATTTTCTTGGGAGCTTTGAGGTAATAAAGGTATGATGTTATTCTGCTTTCACAATTGAATACATGGTAGATGATACACAGCTTTTGTGGACAAGCCCACCTTAAAGTCAGAAAGCAAACAACACCGAATGAGCTGCTTTAACACTGCCATGATTCCTCGATGCTGCTTGTGCTATGTCTGATGTTTGTTTGTTTGGGTTTTATGGCATATCAACCACTGTGTGTTATTTAATGCCAAATACAGTTTATATGAATTTTAAATGCCTATTTTGTATGGAATAAAAAATGTATAGCTGGCAACATCATTGTTTCAAAAACTTAGAGCTGGCAATATTATTTTTTTGAAAACATTATCTGAGACCTTGCTGTTGGATGCAGTTTATCGCCATACCCAGGACGTGGATGTAGTTTACCGTCATACCCAGGACGTGAGCAAAACTTGGAAAACTAGGAGTTCACTATTTGCCCATAGCTGGGGCCCTAACAGGTGCTACCACCCCGGGTCAAGGTGGACCTGGGAACACCAGCAATTAAGAGGTGGTTCCACGCTCCTCAAAACCTCCAGATCAGAGGCCTTGCTGTTGGATGCAATTTAATGTCATACCCAGGACGCCTCATTGGGGGGGGGTCTTACCCCTCTACAGAGGCGCAGTCGGCGTATTCTAAAGCCCCATCCGACAGGGCTGACGTCTGATGTTTGTGTGTATGTGTGTGCAATGCACCAGCATTGGTCAAGAGCAATTCCCCCACCCTTAAAGCTTTCCCCATATGTGATACACTCATTCAAATATCAGTAATCACTTCTTCCCACATAATAAAAAAAAAAACTAAGAATTTTTTGGTTACTTTATTGTTGGTTCCAATCCCAATGAGGATTGACTGCAAAACACTCCCCCACTCAACTTATAGGCAAAAGCACACAAATGCATGCTGGGATTTTTCCTATCCAATAAAATAGGCCGGTTCTTAGTTTCTTCTGATTCTGTCACAGCCTGTCTAGTCTTGAAATCAAAACATTAAATTCACTTGTCCGAACTTGAGTTTGTGTCAACCCCAATTCTTAGTTTGTGAACTTTTTTGCCTTATTACTGTTGTTTTGCCTTATTACTGTTAATTTGCCTTACATTGTTTGCCTTATATTGTTTCCTTGCTTTATATTTTTTTGATATGTTCTTTTTTTGCTTCTTGTTATTGCTTCTTACAAATGTCGTCCATTCTATTTGTTGGACAATTCTCTTATTTGTTTTGCCTTTAACCTTTAATACACTGCATTATTCAATACTTTCCTTTCCACTGCATTATTTTTCAGGGTTCCTCTACAGCACTTAATTCCAGTCATGGTCATTTTCTGTTGCCATAGCAGGATATGACAACACAACTGCAAAATTCAAACATGCTATCATTCATCTGAGTCACTTGCAGTGGTAGGATAAAATATTTACTTTGCAAACAAAATCACTTACATAAAGTTAAAGATTAACCGTTGCTCCTCTACACTTAGAGATATGGATTTGCCTTGCACAGGACTCCAAAAGCTAGACAGTTTATTATACCTTGTACATTAGGTATAGGGGAAATTGTTTGACCAAGTGGAAAAAGTTTACGTGTGACATGTTTCCTTCTTCAGGAGTTTATTTATCTAAATTTGCTATGTTGGTAGGACTATACCTAAGCATGAAAGAGTGGCGCTGGGAATTTTAGATTTTTTTTCTTTTGTTATCAGCAGAATTCCTTTAGAGTCTTTTTCTTTCCATCACTTTTCTAAGTAGTGTATTCCATACTGTAACATTAGAAAATCTGCCAAGAATGGTAAGGTTATCTACAGTACATCAATTATTTAGCAATACATACATACAAATATATATATAAGAAAAACAAACCACTTTAAGGCTCCATTAGTTATAATTTATTTCACCAGAGAATTTTATTTTTCTCTGGATCTTCAGACTTCACTTTCAAAGGTGAGACGAAAAAGGAATTTAAAATTTACACTTTTCACGGGCAGTATTAAGCTTATATAAATTGACATAGTGGGTGGTGAGGAATAGTGTGAGAGACATGAGATTATCCATATGGATTATCAAGATTTTTGTTACTTAAATATATATATATATATATATATATATATATATATATATATATGGAAAAAGTTTTCTTGTGGCATGTTTCGTCTTTCAGGACTTTATTGGACTAAATTTGTCATGTTGGTAGGACTACAGATGCACTCGACAGAAGGGTGCTAGTTATTTTACAAATTTTCTTTTTTTATCTGCTGAATTTCTTTCCATCACATATTTAAGTAGGTATTCTATACTGTGATATTAGAAAATCGACCAGGAATTTTGAGGTCATCTACAGTAAATGTGTGGCCTAGCTCTTACAACATTTTACCATTCCTGGCAAATCATCTAATATCAGTGTGAAATACCTCCTAAGAAAAGTGAGGGCAAGAAAAAGAAAAAGACTAAATAAATTCAGCAAGATAAAAAAAGAAAAAAAAATTCTAAAATTTCCAGCTCCGTTCTGTCATGCAGACGCGTAGTCGTACGAACATAACAAAATTTAGTGAATGAAATCCTGAAGGATAAAACACGCTACGAGTACACTTTTTCCACTTTGTCATACAATTTCTCCAATACTGTTCTTGATATATAAAAATATATATCGTTATCTCATACAAGGTATAATAAACAGGGGCATACGTTTGGTGCATTTTTTAACCCTCTCTGTGTAATGCTGTCAGCATATTCATAACCCCAAACAACAGGGCAGATGGAAAACTGAGCATTGAGAAGAAACAAATGACTTACCACAAAAGGGACCTTCATCAGAACCATCTCCGCAGTCGTTCACTCTATCACATTTGAAATGTAGATTAATACAAAAGCTATTATTGCATTTGTATTCTGTTTCTGTACATTCTGTCCTCCTCTCTGAAAAATAAAGAAAGCGTTGTAAATTTTCTCGCAATTTTGCCGTATGAGAAACATTCAGTAAATGTTTTCCAATTTTCTTACCAATAAAAATAAATAATTTTAACTTATGAACATTTCTGATAAATCTTAATTCTTCTGTTAATGATTGAATAAGCTTATGGCGAGTTCTATGACAATAAAATATCCATAGAAATTTTCTGATCACATTGTTAAATATTTGAGCTTAGCAGCTTTAACAAGATATTGCAATAATAATCATAAGTATGAATGATGATTTGAAATTGAAAAACATGGTTGCATAGCCTCCTGGTGGGTGTGGTTGTAGTCATTGGCACCAAAGTGAGCCTATGATGCATATCTCCCTTGTTCTGGGGAGGTCTTGGGCAATGGTGTCAATTTGATCAAGAAGTTGCATTCTTCTCTTGCAGCCAGTGATCACTGGTTGTTTTGAGTTCAGAGATAAAAAAAGAACTTTGAAACAGGGAATTTTAATGTCTGTCTACATTTCTAAGATGAGATATTATGCACACTATTTACATTATTCAGACTATTGTCCTCATCTTTGTTGCCATATTTATTACAACGTTTCGGCCGTTGTACGTCCTGGCCTTCTTCAGGTAGTTGGAATGTCGAACTGAACCCTTTCTTTATGCCCTCAAGGACACATGGCACAGTGGATAAAGGTGTTGGTTAGATACTGTGACAAGACCCAAAGAGTGTGAGTTCAATATTCGGTTAAGGCAGTGGAAAACTTGGACAGGGGAATTAACAGGAGATAACTAATAACTGACATCCATTAAATATGGCACGTGGAGCTAGAACAGTCTACCCCAGTGAGCAAAATAAAGGGTTCAGCTTGACATTCCAACTACCTGAAGAAGGCCAGAGCATACAACGGCCAAAACATTGTAATAAATATGGTGATAAAGATGAGGACAATAGTTTGAATAATGTAAATAGGGAATTTTAACTTAAATATTTTATTAACGTTCATGTCATCATGTTGTATTTATCCAGTGAGGGACATTTCCCCTCACTGGGGAGGTGTCTCAGACACAAACGAAATCATGTCTATATTGCTTGACATGTAAGAACAAACTTACTGAAAACCGTTTCTCTATCTATCATTCTCATGTTCGTTCAGCCAATCAAAATAAACTTTTTTGTTTTGTCTTTCATTTGACCCCAAAGGTCAACCTCAGGAAGTCAGAGCAGAGATACCATTCCTCCTAAAAATAAGTCTGCTAAACTATTATTTAACATTATTCCATTTCACCGAAACAGCTGTTAAATGTTTCTATCTTCCTTTTTTTTCATTCATTTTCTCACTGAAACAAAGTAGCATCTCTGATATGTCTTTTCCATATTTCCATGCAATCAAAGTGAAATAGTCTGCTATTTATGGAGTATTGGCAGGAGATGTTAAACACTTCTATTTTTTGTTCTTTCTTTCTTTCTTTCATTTTTTATTGAAGCTAAGTAGTGTTACCCCCCCCCCCCACGCCCGCTTCCATGTGATCAAAACAGAATAGTCCGCTATTTATGGAGTATTGGCAAGAGATGCTAAACACGCCTATCTTTTGTTCTTTCTTTCTTTCATTTTCTTATTGAAGCTAAATAGTGTTACCCATGTCCCCTTTCCATGTGATCAAAACAGAATAGTCCACTATTTATGAGGCATTGACCAGGCGTAATGGCTGTGTGAAGTAACAAGGAAAAGGAATAAATACAATTCTGATAAGATTGTTATTATATTTTAAAAATTACATTTTATATGGTTCTACAGTTGATGTTGAGAATACAATAGACTGAACATGTGAGCAACAATTGATTTTTTTAGAGAAAATGAAGATAAAAAGAACCCTTATACTTAACATTAGAAAGAAGCAGTTGAAATTTCTGGCAGACGTAATAAGGAAAGAGGGCTTGGAAAATCTGATACTCACAAGACATAATGAGAGACAGAGGAAAACAATGTATGACATAGTGAGCTTGAGTAAATGGATGGCAGAACATGGTTTAGGAGAAATAACAAATAGAAACTATTTATTAAGAGCTACAAAGGACTGGAAATTGTGGAGAGCCATGAACACCTACAACCCGAAGTGATGAGGTACATAGAAGAAGAAGAATGAGTGTGAGTAAATGGATGGCGAACAAGGTTTAGAAAAGATAACAAAAAGACAAAATTTATAATGAACTACAAGGGAAAGGAAGATGTAGAGGCCCATGATCGCCTACATCTTGAAAGGATGAGGCACATAAAAGAAGAAGAAATTTGAGTAAATGGATAGTGGAACAAGGTTTAGGAGAGAGAACAAAAAGACAAAATTTATAATGAACTACAAGGGAAAGGAAGATGTAGAGGCCCATGATCGCCTACATCTTGAAAGAATGAGGCACATAAAAGAAGAATAAATTTGAGTAAATGGATAGTGGAACAAGGTTTAGAAAAGATAACAAAAAGACAAAATTTATTAAGAGCTTCAAAGGACAAGAAATTGTGGAGAGCCATGATTGTCTATGTCCTGAAGGGACACAGCACATAAGAGAAGAAGGATGAGCTTGAATAAATGGATGGTGAAACAAGGTTTAGGAGAGATAACAAAAAGAGAAAACTCATTAACAGCTACAAGGGACAAGAAGATGTGGAGGGCCACGGCTGCTAACATCCTGAAGAGACTCGCACTCACACAATCGGAGATTCAAAAAGTTGAAGGGACAGCACATATAGAAGATGACAACTCTCTGCCATTCTTCAGGTGTCTGTTGTACCCCAGAATTTTATTTGAATCTTTCATATTTCTTTTTACTAATCTTTACCTAATACAAGGCTCAAGAGCTACTCAAAGTAGAGTATTACTGAATGAAATGTGTGATAAGAATGTAAGAGGAGGCAAAGATTATAAAGAGTATTGATAACAATTGACCCTAGACTTGAAGAGGTTAAGATTGTACTATCCACTCAGGAGTTTGTAATGTTCATGGAATCCTCCATGCAGGAGTATATTTCACAAAGTAGCAACTTTTGGGAAAGGGTTGAGTGAAACTTCCTTCTAATTAATGGAATTCATAGGGAATGAGGTTTTGGCGGTAGGGGTCTGAACTCGTGAAACTAAAGTGTAGAACTTGTCTGATAGAGCCTTGAGTAATGATAGGTTTGCAACTTTGTGTCTATGAGTAAAGGGGCTGTAGAGTGGAAAACAAGTCATCACTTACATATCCATCTAAGTGAATTTTAACTCTGCCAAGTGTGGAAAGTGAAGATTTGGAAGCTATGATCCACTTTTGGTCAGTCTTGGCACTTGTAAAGAGAAAGAATAACAGAAGGAGTAAAGCTCAAATAACTTCCTCAGTAGACCCAGCATAGAGTTGAACATCATCTAATAGTTTCTGATTAAGAAACAAAGAACACTCAAAGGAAGGAAAAAACAACAACAACTGAATACAATAAGTTTTAAGGCTCCAAAATGATACCACTAAATTGTCTAGTAGACATATGACCTTGGGGGATTTTATTTTAATCATTTCACTCCAAGCAAGACAATAAAACCTCTAAGATGCAAGGGGGTCACTGAGTATGAAAAAATATGAGAAAAAGAAAATATTATTAAAGAAAGAAAACAATAAAAAGATAGGAATTAAGAAAACTGATGATAATGTTTCCTTTTTAATCATCTCACTCTGGTCAAGGTGATAATGCCACTAAGACATAAGGGGTTATCGGGAGTGAAAGAGAATGAAAAGACTTTCATAACGAGAAAGCACACTAAAAGAACAGGGTTTAGAAAGACAGAATATGTTAGCTGGCACTGCATTTATACTTTTGAAGATTGTAGGCAGCAGGGAAGCAATAAACCAGTAGATAGTTCCACAGGTGAGAAGTGTGAGAAACAAAACTATTAGAATAGAACCTATGGTTATATTTAGCTAGTTTAACAGTAAAACACTGAGACCTAATTGCCAATACAGTAGTAAGTTTAAATTCATACAGCTGAGACTCTAAGGAGGAAAGCTCATTAGAATAATTGCCATTAAAATAGATTCTTCTTTGGATTTTATGAAGAATAAAGACATAGCAGAAGCACCAGATCAAATGTAACACCAATAGTTAATTCATGTACAAATGGTAGACTTATAAATGTGTAAGATACATTCTGGTAAGAAAAATTGTTTAGCCTGACACAGTGAAGAAACTTCCCTAGCAATTGATTCAATATAGTATTTCCACCTCTACCCAAAATTTTACCTTGAGAATATGCAATATGCTATTCTCCTGGAGGTTAGCATCAGCCATGCTGACACAATGCAAAAAGGTTCTTTAAGATGATTAAAAGACAGTAGTTTCATTTTGGAGACATTAAAATTAAGAAGCCATTCCTTGCTCCAATTAACAACAATCATTTTTTAAATCAGCTGTTAATTTACCTTATCAAACAGGAATAAATAGTTGTGTCATTAGTATAGATACCAAGTTGAGAACTGATGACTTTGGGAAGATTGTTGTTGAAAATTAGGAACACCAATTAGAATTAAAGCATTGGCTAAACCTGATTCCCTGGTAGTTGCGAGTACAATCTTTAGGTTAGGTAGCATATAAAAATATCGGTACAAAAATCTATGAGAAATCGTAGAGCCAGTTTCAAATTCCAGTCTGATTTGTTACATTCACTTATATGCAAATATTCTTGGGAAATGTATGAATCTCTTCTCCCTATAGCTATGGGTTAAAAAGGAAAAGGGCAACACTGAATTCAAAACTGTAACAATTGTCCCTGACCCTCAGTAAATAATGTAAATAGTTACAATACCTAATCTCAGAAATATAGACAGATCCTGAAGAAGGCCAGAGCATACAACAGCCGAAATGTGAATATGGCAATAAAGCTGAGGACAACAGTCTGAACGATGTAAATAGTGTAAATAATTACAGTACCTCATCTCAGAAATATAGACATATCCTGAAGAAGGCCAGAGCATACAACAGCCAAAACATTGTAAATATGGCAATAAAGCTGATGACAACAGTCTGAACGATGTAAATAGTGTAAATAATTACAGTACCTCATCTCAGAAATATAGACATATCCTGAAGAAGGCCAGAGCATACAACAGCCAAAACATTGTAAATATGGCAATAAAGCTGATGGCAACAGTCTGAACGATGTAAATAGTGTAGATAAAAAATATTGTGTAATAAATAGCAGCTCCAAATAAAAAAAAAATCAGAAACCATGCAAAAAGGTTGCTGAAAATCTTTTGTGTAGAACTCTGGTAAAAGAACAAAGGCAAAGCAAATGTTAAATAAAAGATAAACTTACTACAGTTCTGTTCATCAGATTTGTCTAAACAGTCATAGTCTCCATCGCAGACCCATAATTTGTTGATACAAACAGAGTTATTACATTGAAAATTATTTGGAGGGCAAGTTGAGCCTGTAAATAGAATAGAGCTTTTCATATAATGTTTCTTGCAAAAAAGACTTATGCTATATGTCGATTCTCTTGTCACATGCAAAATTGTGTTTATTCCGATAAAATTAATCACTATAACATTTCCCTTCAACAGACTGACCTGTGACCTTTCTGGGGAGATTTTCATTTATTAAAATTTGAAACATATCCACAACATTTCTTGTAATTACCATCAGATTCTGGTTGAAAATCCAATTCCAGCCAAAAAAACAACTAACAAATTTTGGAAGCACTTCATATCAAAAGATGGCAACCTACTATCAATAAAAGTTGCTTTAACCTAGGTGATGCATCTTAAAATGCCTTTGAACTGTAATGGCATTTTAGTAATGTGACACTATAGTCCAGTGGTTCCCAAACAGTATGGTATTTCTCATAGGTGTGGCAGAAAAGGGTAGCAGAGGAGGCGGAAGAGGATAGCAGGTGAGGCGGAAGAGGATAGCAAGTGAAGTGGGAGAGGATAGCAGGTGAAGCGGGAGAGGATAGCAGGTGAAGCGGGAGAGGATAGCAGGTGAGGCAGAAGAGGATAGCAGGTGAAATGGAAGAGGATAGCAGGTGAGGCGGAAGAGGACAGGAGGTGAGGTGGGAGAGGATAGGAAGTGAGGCGGGAGAGGATAGCAGGTGAAGTGGAAGAGGATAGCAGGTGAGGTGAAAGAGGATAGCAGGTGAGGCGGAAGAGGATAGCAGGTGAGGCGGGAGAGGATAGGAGGTGAGGCGGAAGAGGATAGGAGGTGAGGCTGAATGATTGAAAGACAAAGATTTAGAAACAGTTTCAAAAAAATTCATATACCCAAAATAAATATGATTTCAAAATTTTAAATATTATTATGGATTACTTGTAATTGCATGCAAGAGTCCCAGAATAAATAGTTATAAATAATTATTGACCGATTTTATTATTGTGATATTTTCGCATTATATCAAGGGAGGTAACAAACAACACTGATTTATGCAGCTGCTGCTCCTGCTACTACTACTACTACTACCACATTAAAGAACGAATGAAAACAAACTTGACCACTAAAAGCGTATACATAATTTAGTTTTATGGTTAGGGTGAATGTTGAATAAAATTAAACAAATTTTTGTACATAATTATAAAAATTAAAAAGCATATATACTCCTAGCAACTAATATGAATTCAGTGAATATTTTTTGTTGTTCTTCGTCTGATTTGATGTATAGTTGAAAAAAAAAAAATGTTAGTTTATCTGAAGAACTATTTGAATGTTAATGTCCATTCTCAAAACTATAGAAATCTATCTGATTTATGTACAAAAAAAAAAAAAAAAAATTAGAATTTCTGACAATAAATTAATTTCATTATTATATATGTCTTACCATTATGAGGGTATCAAGTTTAAAATGATAATGAAACTCACCGATATCACAGTCAGCTTCATCAGAGTTTTCAAAACAGTCATTTATACCATTACATTTCCGATAGTTCTCAATACAACGTTTGCTAGCACACTGGAAGAAGTCTTTCGGGCAGGTGTATACGTCTGTCTCTTCAGGATTTGGTATGCAGTTTCTGAGGCCAATGTCTAACTTCATTCCATAAGGACAACCACAATGACTGTTGAGTTGCCTTCCCAAAACAGAATGAGTAACCGAAATTGGAAAGCAGAAGTGTGAACAGTCTCCATTTCTTCGAGCACATGGGTGGTATTCTAAAAAAAGAAATGGGCTATTTAGAAATGCATTGAAAATGAGGAAGAAAGGGATTGTCAGTGGTCAGGAATTAATGCAAGGATTACTGATAGAATAGGGCTATTATATGTATAATGGAAATGCATTGCTAATGATTTTACTATAAAAATGCATTGAAAATCAGGAAGAAAGGGATTATCAGTGGTCAGGAATGAATGCAAGCATTATGGATAGAATAGGGCTATGTATATTGAAATGCATTGAAAAATCACTGAAGAAAGGGATTGTCAGGGGTCAGGAACAGGAAAAGAGGAAAACAGTAAATAACCTACTTAATGAGCTTGTGTAAATGGTTGGCAGAACAGGGAATTGGAGGGATGGTAGGGAGAGAAATATTGCTTACAGCTACAAATGATAGGAAGTTGTGGAGAGCCATGATCAACCTCCCTAACAAGCTTGGTTAATTGGATGGCAGAACAGGGATTAAGAGGGATGGGAAGGAGTGAAATATAGCTTAGAGCTGCAAATGATAGGAAGTCGTGGAAAGCCACGATCATCAACATTCTGAAAAGGTATGGTGCATAAAACAAGATTAGTTTCAACTAAAGCCAATTCATGTACCACTGGACTTTTGAAAGGGTACCTCCTTGTATGCATCTCATGGTACTTTTGGGGTTAGTTGTTAAAGGATGAGTAATTGCATATTTAGGAGTTTGTAAATGTTTTGGCAATTTTTAAAAATTATTTCTCTTTAGAGAATTTATTTTTTCTGTTCTTAATTTTATTTTTTTTAAAGTTATAAAAAATAGTGTGAACTTTACGGTTTGAAGATTGTAAATTCCTGTCATATATCTTGAGATCCATCATGATAGTGAAATTTCTCCTGATGGTAGGCACACCATGTCCATTTTTGTTCATCTGAATTAAACTGTGCAGATGCCAGGCCATAAAGTAGATACTGTCTGGAAAAAAAAAAAAAAAAAACACAAAAAGGAAACCTTTAAATATATTGTCAAGACATCCAAATTTCTTCAGCATTGTTAATTAATTTTTGACTCAGTTCTTCTGATATAGAGTTAATTCAAATAATCATAGTTTTAATTGATAGCTATAATAGTGCACTTGCAGGGCAGAGCAGTCTGATTGGGGCAGTGCTTTGCCACCATTGCTATCTCATCAACATCTGCTTTTTTTTAACCTATATTTATATACATTACAAATTAAACTAAGCACAACAATTAGTGTTAAAGGATAAGAAATTTTTGCAGATTTTAACGTCGTTCTGTTTTTTTTGTCCAAATCTGTGAATTTGTTTTGCTCATAAGTCAGGAACAACACCATAAAATTCACTATTTTTTATCAACAATGTTGAATGTGTTAAAATTATTCAACTTTTTAACAAGAAAAATCTCAAGTTGATGTTAAAAATTGATTTATGTAAAATTGAATGATCTACTATGACATGTCACTAATTTGTATTTAGATACATTATTTATTTTTAATTTTTCTAGTTAAATTGTTCACCTATATTGCATGCTAGCTTAAAGGCTGCCTTATTGGGCGACATTTAAGCTACCTCCTGTGGAGGGCTCTTGCTTGAACTTTCATCACAATCGGTAGGGAAGAATAGATGTGATAAGCAACAATAAACTACAGAAGAACTCAAAATTAATCGCTGTGTTTAAGAATTGCATTAATACTTAAGCTTACCTTTTAAAAGTTCAATGATAATTCTTCTGCCACCACTTAATTTAAAGACAATTTGATGTACGTAGGTCCTTACTTTCTGTACAAACAATTATTTTTATTTCATGGCTGACTTTCACTGGATTTTGTAAATAATTTTGATTGTTTCCAAATTGTTACCATTCAAAAAATTTGTTACAAAAAAAAAAAAAATCATGTAAAAAAAATTGCCAAAAACAATCACAGCAATGAAAACTTGGGAATCCAAAAGTTTAGGATTGCAGATCCAGATCTGGCCTGTAATATTTTTAATTTGCTCGTGGAATCAGCCTGATTCCAAAATGGTATAGTATGTTGGGCTGTGGCCTGTAGGATTAAAGTTGAAAAAGTGTGACACACTGACATTTGCATTTATTACATAAAAGAAGATAAACTATTGAAAATTAGAGAGTTGTGTCCCTTTAATTGAAAAAAGTGTGACACAGTGACACTTGCATTTATTATATAGATGATCCATTATTGTACATAATTAGGTTACGATAAAATCTAAATTTTATATGAATACTACCTTATGAAAATTGAGAAGTAGTAAAGTGGGCCCCACCCA
This sequence comes from Acanthosepion lycidas, assembly GCA_963932145.1. NCBI lineage: Eukaryota > Metazoa > Mollusca > Cephalopoda > Sepiida > Sepiidae > Acanthosepion > Acanthosepion lycidas. The sequence goes on along the minus strand of OZ010607.1, from coordinate 72,485,529 downwards.
TCATAGATTCGAAAGTAGGGGGGGGGGAAGCCTTGCACTGTCCCTGTGTCCCTCTTTCAGCTGGTTTTGAATTCAAAGTTGGCATATTCGATATATCAAGATGTTCCAATGGTCAGGCACACAATGGCAGCTGTGATGATATTGAAAGTTGTAGGCAAAAGGGAGGTGTCATGTTTCTTCATTTCTTACCGCAGGGTTTAAGGGACAATGCTGCAGATTCTAAGAAGGTATTGGAGTGGGTTATAAGGCTTTGGTTTGTTTTCTTTGTTTAATGGCATATCAACATTTCCATGAGTTATATAATGCTGAAATCTAAATATTTTGAATGTAATTGTATGCCTTGAACTACAGATAAAATGTATTGTTGGTCATTTTACTATAAATATGTATTATTGGTTGTTTGATTTTGTTTAGCGGCATATCAACATCTCTGTGGGTTATTTAATGCCGAAATCTAAATATTTTGAACACAATTTTATGGCTTCAACTAAATATATTTTGAACGCAATTGTATGCCTTGAACTACAGATAAAATGTATTTATGGTCAATTTACTTTAAGTATGCATTGTTTCTAATTTTTTAATATAAAAATGTATTGCTGGTATTTTTAATATAGAAATCTATTTTTATACTTTTATAGTGTTTTGTTTTTGTTTAGGGGTTCACTATTTGCCCAGAGCTTGGACCCTAACAGGTGCTACCACTACAGGTCAGAGTGGACCTAAGAAGAACAGCAATGAAGAGGTGGTTCCATGCTCCTCAAAACCTCCAATCTCCCAATCAAAGGCCTTGCTGCCAGATGTAGTTTATCATCATACCCAGGACTGATGAAGCTTTGGATGGAGAGTATGAACAAAGGAACACTGTACTAGAATTTTTGCTGGCTTAAAATCCAAGAATGAATGAGTAACAATTTCCACAATCATGTCAAACACATGGCCTTCTAGCTGTCTGAGACCTGGATAACCATTACTGCAAATTGGCCTTCCTACTGTAGAACCATCTGAAGGGGAACCGAGACTTTTGAGTTCAACTGTCAACATGAAGAGGACCTGCGATGTGCTATCAGGAGGGCCCAACTCGCCCATCTGTGTCCACCCACACTTATCTGCGACTCCTGTTCACCACTCTTCAGGAGTAGCCTGGGCCTTCACAGTCATCTCCACCACCAAAGTGGGCAAAGGGAATTGTACTGAAGCAGTCATCAGTGCTGATGGTGGATTCACTAAGTAGAGACATCAAAAAGAGTCTCCATATTTTATTCATGCTAATGTACATCTCTTCTTTCATAAAGGTTTTTGACAATATGTGGCATAAAAGGTTTACTTCTCAAGCTCTCTAGTTATGGAATCACTGGAAGAGTCTTCTCAGTTATAAATTCCTTCCTAATTGGTAGGTCCTTGAAAGTAGTTTTTAATGACCAGTCCTCCGAGTCCCAAATTATCAATACTGGAGTCTCCCAAGGTTCTCTTCTTGACCCAACTCTCTTCCTACTTTACATATGCCTAAGAGTAAACCCTGATTATTTGTGAATATCTATGCAACAGTATACGGGTGCACCTTCAAAACACAGACTTTGGAAGCTGATTTCTCCTCTGCCCTAGGTCTAGCAGCTCAGTGGAGGGAAAAAATGGCTGGTCACATTCAATGCCTCAAAAACCAATCTAATAATGTTCCACCATTGCATTGGGTGCCTGCTGGGATTTAAACTCAGCCTAGACCTTCAGTGGAACTCATACATGTACACCATCACTAAAGATGTTGGAAAAATGATTGGTTCCCTGCATGGATTTGGATCAGGTCTAAAATGGAGTACTGCTGCTATACATGGATAGGAGCTACACAGTCTTTACTTTACATTCTGGATAGAGTCCAAAAGCGAGCCCGTGTGCTTGGGGGTGACAAATTAGTTTACACCCTATTTACCCATTTCTGACAGACGAGATATCACAAGCCTTTCATTGATCTATCACTATTTCTATAGTGAGTGTTCAGATGGCGTCCTGGGTATGACTATAAACTACATCTGGCAATAAGGCCTCTGCTCAGTAGGTTTTGATTAGCATGGCACCACCTCGTAATTGTTGTTGTTCCCAGATTCACCTTGACCTGGGATGTTAAAAGCTGTTAGGGTCAATAGTTAACACTTCAAACTCAAGTCAAAACACTATGAAAATATTAAAAATTTTTTAGTAAAAGTACCAGCAATGCATTTTGATAGTAAAAATATTACCAGCAATAAATTTTTATAAAAGTAATTACTAATGCTCCCAAGAAAATTAAATTTTGGCATTAAGTGACCCATAAAGAGTTGATATGCCGCTAAACAGTGTTCAAATGAACTATAATCCTTAGTTCCATCAGCCCTAACTTTCACATCTAAGACCCGTGATGTAGAGTAGCTAGCACCCCTACAGCACACTGCCAGATGGCCTGGCTCATAGCCTTAAATAGTCTACGATTAAGGACTTCAACAGTTGATTAATAAGTTGATACTAAGCTGATTAATATTCAAACTGATCTTACTTCATTTGGCTATACAGCATTTGACCCTCTTTTATTCCTTGTAAGTTGTCTTGTTAATTGTTTTGTAACTTATTGTTTTGCGTGTATATGTTAGCACTGGATACTGGTGCTGAATAAACATATTAAGCACTAATTCTCTGCTGTGTATCATTCACCTCAATGATACAACAACCTGCTATGCAATGCACATTTTAGCAAACAACCCTAATTGTCTTTGTATTCCTTTGGTGTGAAGTAAGTTTTGACTACTGAGAGGTTGCTTTCTCAATCATTACAATCTTTACCTGTTCAAGTCTAGGGTTAACCATTATCTTCCCCACATATCAGAATAAGCTGTACCTCTTATTTTGTAATCCTCTACTTTGAGTGGCTCTCGAGCCTCGCACAGGCAGAAATTCATTGTAAAAAAAAAAAAAAAAAATCCATCTTTTATTAAATTTATGCAAATATTCCAAAGAACTGAGCAACCCAGTATATCAGTCAAGACGAGAATGATAGTTTGAAATAATCAAAGTATATTCCTGACCAAGTTGGATGCTTTGCATGGCATCAGTATGAATATGGTGTGCCTATCTTAGAACATGTCTGGAGTTCTTGGGTTAATATTTTAGCTACCTGCCATTTTGAAGTGTTGAACAAAATTCCCCCTAATACAACCTATTCTACTCTGCAAAGAAATACCAAAATGCTTAAACCTATCAAACGGCTTTAATGATGCAAATATAAATTTCTCACACACAGAACAAACGAAAGAACTTTGGTCTGCACAATGTCGGATAACACTGCTAGTATATTATAAAATAAATATCATGATCTAAGCTACCAGTCACAATAAACAGGTGTCCTCTTAAGGAGGCCCCATGCCTTGAGAAGATATTGGGCCCCCAAACTCACACCTGAACTCAAGTGAAATTCCTTTATATGATCCATCTCTAAAAACGCAGGTAAAAAGACCAGCTCCATGCCAGTAAGAACCTGACCTCTCATGCTATCCTCTAACTTTATAAGAGTAAGATCAGACCGAAAATGGAGTACTGTTGTCATATTTGGGTGGGAGCTGCCCAGACCTCACTTTCCAGAGTTCAAAAGTGTCTCCAAGTCCTTTTTGGAGAAGAATTATCATTTTCCACACACCAACCTCTCTCTCTCTCTCACAGGTGGGATGTGGTGAGCTTTTCACTGCTCTGTCGCTACTGCCATGGAAAAGTGCTTGGATGAACTACATTACTCATGGCAGTCTCTCTCCTTCAGGAGGGGGCTGGGTTAATTGTTTAGTTTTTCCCCAGTATTGTTGTTACACTCACTTTAAACTTTGACCTTGTGTCACATTCAGTAGCGACATGGGAACACTGAAAAATACCATCACTTCTTGGCCTCTTAGGCTAAGATCAAAGCATAGTATCTTTTCTTATCAGCTTAATCTGATTCTCTCTATCTTTTTTTCATTATCTCACTGAAACCAAAACTGTCTTTTCCCCTCTTTCCATGCAATCAAAATGGAATAGTCCCTTATTTATGGGTTATTGGCAGGGCGTAACTGTCGTGCAAACTAATAAAGGGAAGCACAAATATAATAGGATGCTTTGTGTTACATGTTAAACTTTTAGATACGTATTTGGTAAGGTGCTGCCCAGTCCTCACTTTCAATTCTTGATAGAGTTCAAAAGCATCTCTGAGTCCTTGTTTGAGAAGAATTATTATTTTCTACACTCCATCCTCTCTCTCTCACAGATGGTATGTGATGAGTCGCTCACTGCTCTATCACTACTAACATGGAAAGAGCTCGGATGAACTGTATCCTCTATGTTCCACTAGATCTGACCTTCTATCCCACTTAGATTGTAACAGACCACCCTCATTCTGACCATATCCCATTGGCGAGAAGTAGGTTCCACTCAGATAGTTTCTTTCCCCGAACCACTACCCTGTGGAACAGACTCCCAAGCAGATGTTTCCCTGATTACTACAATCTTAATCTGTTCAAGTCTAGAGTCAACCATTATCTTCCCCACTTTTATCCATATAAACTACCCCCTAATGTAACCCCCTGCCATAAGTGGGCTCTGAGCCTTGTACAGGGTGAAACTTACTGTAAAAAAAAATAGAAAAAAAGTTTACCTTGGTAAACAGTCATTCCAAAGGGATGTAATATGTTATCTCCTTTCAAAGTTTGCACATCATTTCCATTAAAATCAGAATGTTGTATCCTAGAAAAAAAAAATGAAATGTTTTAAGGAAAAATTCAGTTGCAATAACAATAACTTTTATTTTTTGTTATTTTACTTTTGTTTTCTAATCTCTGACGAACAAAAGAGACACCCTGAATTTTGATGATGGATTCAGGGTAGGTGACATTTCAGCTTTAATTTCAATTCCAGATCATAGTTTCTGTTTTGGAAAGGTTTATTTTGAGTCCTATTTCTTAGAACACTTGATACAGGGTGTTTTCATTTTGATGATGAATTCAAGGTTGGTGCCATCACTGCCTTTATTTCCAATTCCAGATCATTGTTTCTCTTTTAAAAAGGTTTATTTTGAGTCCTATTTCTTAGAACACTTGATAGAGGTTGTTTTCATTTTGATGATGAATTCAAGGTTGGTGCCATCACTGCCTTTATTTCCAATTCCAGATCATTGTTTCTCTTTTAAAAAGGTTTATTTTGAGTCCTATTTCTTAGAACACTTGATAGAGGTTGTTTTCATTTTGATGATGAATTCAAGGTAGGTGACATCACTGCCTTTATTTCCAATTCCAGATCATTGTTTCTCTTTTAAAAAGGTTTATTTTGAGTCCTATTTCTTAGAACACTTGATAGAGGCTGTTTTCATTTTGATGATGAATTCAAGGTAGGTGACATCACTGCCTTTATTTCCAATTCCAGATCATTGTTTCTCTTTTAAAAAGGTTTATTTTGAGTCCTATTTCTTAGAACACTTGATAGAGGCTGTTTTCATTTTGATGATGAATTCAAGGTAGGTGACATCACTGCCTTTATTTCCAATTCCAGATCATTGTTTCTCTTTTAAAAAGGTTTATTTTGAGTCCTATTTCTTAGAACACTTGATAGAGGCAGTTTTCATTTTGATGATGAATTCAAGGTTGGTGCCATCACTGCCTTTATTTCCAATTCCAGATCATTGTTTTTCTTTTGAAAAGGTTTATGTTGTAGTAAAGAAAAAAAAAACTGCAAACTTACAGTCGCAATAAACGCCTGCAATAAGTTTCTTCTGTCTCCCGTCCGCAACACTTGTAGCCAATTCACAATTCAAAAGATAATCCACTGTAACAGCCCAACAGGCAACGTAGAAACAACAAAATGGAATCACAAATCCAAACATAACTTCTCATTTTACTAATCCCAGACAATTAGAGGCAATATGACCTACTTTATGACATTAAAAACATTGTAGATTGGGATGTGCCTTTTGCATCGACCACCTGCACATTTCTTCATGTTGATAGTGGCAGTCTTTGGCAAAATGATTCGGCTCTGAACACCGATAGCAGGTGACATTGCCATGCCGACGAATAGCTGGGGTCGGATCCTCTTTGACTTAAATTGACTGAAAAACTGCGGCCATTGGTTTATCAGCCTCTTTTTCATCAATCATGACAGCGCAGGCTCTGGTCAACAATTGGCTGAGCGTCATATCTTCCATTCTGGATGACGCATGGAGTTACCATGGCTATGCAATCTATACATGAAGGCGCAGGTCATCCATTCTTCAGGGTGCTGTGTTATCAGTATGGTGAGCTTCTTCAATTCCACCAAAAATACGTCTACTATCTTGCCAGGCCACAGACAATGCATCTGGAATTAGTCACAGGCTACGAACTAGTTGGCTCCAAATGTAGTTAGTAGAGCACGCTTTATTTGCTCAATGTCACTTTTATGTTTTTTGCTCAGCTGCCTATACACAGCAAGGATGCCGCCTTTCAAGTGCAGTGGAAGAATTTGTTTGATCTTGGTGATCTTGCATCTTCACTGACCAGTTCCAACTTCTCGATTCACTCAACCTCAGGCTGTCCACTCGTATCACTACTAAATTTGGGGATCACTTTTATGCCGAATGGTCTTTCCATCATCTTGCTAGAAACAGAGTAAGTGCAGAAATAGCTTGTTGTAGTAAAGAAAAGAAAAACAAAACTGTAAACTTATAGTAGCAATAAATGCCTGCAATAGGTTTCTTCTGTCTCTTGTCCACAACACTCGACAGCCAAATGACAGTTCAAATGATAGTCTGTCGAAACAGTCCAACAGGCAACGTAGAAATGACAAAATGGGGTCACACATCCACCCTTCACTTCTCACCAGCAAAAATGTGTTCGTCTATCAAGCCCAGAAAAATCCTGCCATGTAAGTGAAAAACAATGGCTTTTATTTACCGAACATTTTTTTTCTGATTAGCCACACCGTCCAGGGGAGGAAAGAACATTAGCATAGATTCTGATACTTAAAGTAGCAGATTTTTGCTAAGTACTTGCGGTATTTTTTCTTTGGCAGATCGCACAGAAAACACATACTCTTTTTCAAGGTAGGTGATTATCGCTTTCACTACAGTTTATTTTGTGTCCTTTGTCTTGGAACACTTCATAGTTGCTGATTTTCTGTTCAAAATCATTCTTGTCCCAACTATGAATACCTATAGCATATTTTTAAGAAGGGTACCAAGTATGAAGACAAAACCTGAAGAAGAGCAGAGGATACAACAGCCGAAACGTGAAAAAAAAAAAAAAACAGAGATAGTAGGAGATAATTAACAGATGACAGCAAACTTTGTCTCTCAAATATATTTAAGTAAATTCTTTTTAGATCCGAACTTTGTCACTTTTCTGAGTTATGTCACTATATAGTAGTGATTTTAGTATAGCATGCCATACCATAGCTATTAGGTGTGTGCAAAAATAATGTCCTTTTCTCACATAGTAACATATGTGAGAAAACGACATTATTCTTGCACCAACCTAATAAATAGGGTTCCACGTGATCCTCGTAATTGTGCTGTGAAATATTGTCACAGCATATATATATATATATAATCAATTAATATAATTATCAAATCCTCCTAATTACTATCTGTGTTTGTCATTGCTTGAACCGGCTTCTAATGCTCCAGTTGGAGTGGCTTGGTGAGAGCAGTCGTGGCTCCAGGGGGCTCAGTCCTATGGTTAGAGAGAATCTCAGTTGAGTTCCACCACGGAATATGGGAGTGAGCGGCACTACATTGAGTCTGATTTGCAATCTCTTCATCAACGAGGCCCAGTGGAGCAGTTGGTATGGTGTTTGCTTGCCAACCTAACCGTTGGGGTTTCGATTCCCTCAGTAGTGGATGCGCACTGCTGATGAGTCCCAAATATAGGACGAAACGGCCGTCCAGTGCTTTCTGCATTCTGTTGAGGTTTCTATCAGACTCGATGAATCAATTAATATATATATATATATATATATATATATATATGTGTGTGTGTTGGTGGAAGTAGTAATGGTACAGTTAGTATTTCAATAAATGAGTAAGTATTAAACTTTTTTTTCACTATTCTTCGATTATGTTATTTTAAATAATTTGTTTTAATAACCATTTTTTTTTTAAGTATTTCTATTTAATAATTTAAATTTAAAAATTTTTTCTTCATTTGAAGAATTGAGTATGATTGAATTTGAAATCCCTTCACAAATGTTCCTTCTAATACTGGAGTTCAGTTATGTGAAGAAGGAAAATATCCACCATTTCTCTTGATTGAGGCCTCCAAATAAACCATTCAACAGAACCCATTGACACATTTTGGATTTCAGTACAAAAGGAATATCCCACATTGTAACGAAAGACATGATTTACCTTGAAGTTCAAAACGAGTGCAAACATGTCTTGCCTGCAAAGTAACAAAGAAAAGAAATATGGCCGCTATCGAAGACACAATTTATGCGCACCAATCTCGTCCAAAATGAGACGATATTCACACACATGCAAATTTCTGCCATATCAGACAGGCATAAAAAGCGAGATGCCAGCAGAACGACTCAGAGGGTTTGGGACATTTGGCAGACTTTGTGCAATAGAGTTGGATGTACGAATTGACTGATGGACACAGAGGAAGTCGATGTAGGCACGGCTGAGTTGGTGTCTGTTTCACGACGGCCTGGTGTAACGGCCGAGAAAGAGAGTCTCACAAACCATCTCCTTGAGGTGACCGACTATGAAGGAAGAACAGCTGGTCTGTTGGCGAATGGCGCACTGCAATTTCTGAGCCCCCACTAGTCACTTTCTTCTTTTTGTTAACTACACACATTAACTAAAAAGGCTTTATCAGTTTTATTGCAATATTCTGCTTCTTATTTATGGGAATTAGGCTTCCCAACACTAAATAAGATCAAAAATAAGAAACGAGAAAGACTATGCTCAACTGAAGAAGAAATGAGGGTCTGCTTATCACACATTCAAGTAAACGTTGAAGAAATTGTGAAAAGACACCAGGCACAGGATTCACACTAAATAAGTTGCACAAATAGTTGAATTGAAATAATGTTGATAATTGTGTGTGCATTTTTTTTAAATCTATGGTTTTATTTCATAATATTTAAATGTATATCTTTAAAAATTTTGCTTAGTGTGCCGTGATATTTTCATTTGCGCCGAGGTGTGCCATTGCTTCAAAAACATGAGAAACACTGCTATAACCCTAACCCAGCCGTGATATTTTCATTTGCTCCTAGGTGTGCCATGGCTTAAAATGGTTGAGAAACACTGCCATAAACGTAACCCTGTCCCAGCCATGATATTTTCATTTGCTCCTAGGTGTGCCATGACTTGGAAAACTTGAGAAACACTGCCATAACCTTAACCAAGCCATGATATTTTCATTTGCTCCTAGGTGTGCCATGGCTTAAAATGGTTGAGAAACACTGCCATAAACGTAACCCTGTCCCAGCCATGATATTTTCATTTGCTCCTAGGTGTGCCATGACTTGGAAAACTTGAGAAACACTGCCATAACCTTAACCAAGCCATGATATTTTCATTTGCTCCTAGGTGTGCCATGGCTTGGAAAGGTTGAGAAACACTGCCATAACCTTAACCCTATCCCAGCCATGATATTTTCATTTTCTCCTAGGTGTGCCATGGTTGGAAAGGTTGAGAAACACTGCCATAACCTTAACCCTATCCCAGCCATGATATTTTCATTTGCTCCTACGTGTGCCATGGCTTGGAAAACTTGAGAAACACTGCCATAACCTTAACCAAGCCATGATATTTTCATTTGCTCCTAGGTGTGCCATGGCTTAAAATGGTTGCGAAACACTGCCATAAACGTAACCCTGTCCCAGCCATGATATTTTCATTTGCTCCTAGGTGTGCCATGGCTTGGAAAACTTGAGAAACACTGCCATAACCTTAACCAAGCCATGATATTTTCATTTGCTCCTAGGTGTGCCATGGCTTAAAATGGTTGAGAAACACTGCCATAAACGTAACCCTGTCCCAGCCATGATATTTTCATTTGCTCCTAGGTGTGCCATGACTTGGAAAACTTGAGAAACACTGCCATAACCTTAACCAAGCCATGATATTTTCATTTGCTCCTAGGTGTGCCATGGCTTGGAAAGGTTGAGAAACACTGCCATAACCTTAACCCTATCCCAGCCATGATATTTTCATTTTCTCCTAGGTTTGCCATGGCTTGGAAAGGTTGAGAAACACTGCCATAACCTTAACCCTATCCCAGCCATGATATTTTCATTTGCTCCTAGGTGTGCAATGGCTTGGAAAACTTGAGAAACACTGCCATAACCTTAACCAAGCCATGATATTTTCATTTGCTCCTAGGTGTGCCATGGCTTAAAATGGTTGAGAAACACTGCCATAAACGTAACCCTGTCCCAGCCATGATATTTTCATTTGCTCCTACGTGTGCCATGGCTTGGAAAACTTGAGAAACACTGCCATAACCTTAACCAAGCCATGATATTTTCATTTGCTCCTAGGTGTGCCATAGCCTAAAATGGTTGAGAAACACTGCCATAACCTTAACCCTATCCCACCCATGATATTTTCATTTGCTCCTAGGTGTGCAATGGCTTGGAAAACTTGAGAAACACTGCCATAACCTTAACCAAGCCATGATATTTTCATTTGCTCCTAGGTGTGCCATGGCTTGGAAAACTTGAGAAACACTGCCATAACCTTAACCAAGCCATGATATTTTCATTTGCTCCTAGGTGTGCCATGGCTTAAAATGGTTGAGAAACACTGCCATAAACGTAATCCTATCCCAGCCATGATATTTTCATTTGCTCCTAGGTGTGCCATGGCTTGGAAAGGTTGAGAAACACTGCCATAACCGTAACCAAGCCATGATATTTTCATTTGCTCCAAGGCGTGCCATGGCTTAGAAAGGTTGAGAAACACTGCCATAAACTTAACGAAGCCATGATATTTTCATTTGCTCCAAGGTGTGCCATGGCTTAGAAAGGTTGAGAAACAATTCCATAACTTTAAACCTAAACCAGCCGTGATATTTTCATTCGCTCCTAGGTGTGCCATGGCTTGGAAAACTTGAGAAACACTGCCATAACCTTAACCAAGCCAAGATATTTTCATTTGCTCCTAGGTGTGCCATGGCTTAAAATGGTTGAGAAACACTGCCATAACCTTAACCCTATCCCAGCCATGATATTTTCATTTGCTCCTAGGTGTGCCATGGCTTGGAAAGGTTGAGAAACACTGCCATAACCTTAACCCTATCCCAGCCATGATATTTTCATTTGCTCCTACGTGTGCCACGGCTTAAAATGGTTGAGAAACAATGCCATAACCTTAACCCTATCCCAGCTATGATATTTTCATTTGCTCCTAGGTGTGCCATGGCTTGGAAAACTTGAGAAACACTGCCATAACCTTATCCAAGACATGATATTTTCATTTGCTCCTACGTGTGCCATGGCTTGGAAAGGTTGACAAACACTGCCATAACCTTAACCCTATCCCAGCCATGATATTTTCATTTGATCCTACGTGTGCCATGGCTTAAAATGGTTGAGAAACACTGCCATAACCTTAATCCTATCCCATCTATGATATTTTCATTTGCTCCTAGGTGTGCCATGGCTTGGAACGGTTGAGAAACACTGCCATAACCTTAATCCTATCCCATCTATGATATTTTCATTTGCTCCTAGGTGTGCCATGGCTTGGAAAACTTGAGAAACACTGCCATAACCTTATCCAAGACATGATATTTTCATTTGCTCCTACGTGTGCCATGGCTTGGAAAGGTTGACAAACACTGCCATAACCTTAACCCTATCCCAGCCATGATATTTTCATTTGCTCCTACGTGTGCCATGGCTTAAAATGGTTGAGAAACACTGCCATAACCTTAACCCTATCCCACCCACGATATTTTCATTTGCTCCTAGGTGTGCAATGGCTTGGAAAACTTGAGAAACACTGCCATAACCTTAACCAAGCCATGATATTTTCATTTGCTCCTAGGTGTGCCATGGCTTGGAAAACTTGTGAAACACTGCCATAAGCTTAACCAAGCCATGATATTTTCATTTGCTCCTAGGTGTGCCATGGCTTAGAAACGTTGAGAAACACTGCCATAACCTTAACCCTATCCCAGCCATGATATTTTCATTTGTTCCTACGTGTGCCATGGCTTAGAAACGTTGAGAAACACTGCCATAACCGTAACCAAGCCATGATATTTTCATTTGCTCCAAGGTGTGCCATGGCTTAGAAAGGTTGAGAAACAATTCCATAACTTTAAACCTAAACCAGCCGTGATATTTTCATTTGCTCCTACGTGTGCCATGGCTTGGAAAGGTTGGGAAACACTGCCATAACCTTAACCCTATCCCAGCCATGATATTTTCATTTGCTCCTAGGTGTGCCATGGCTTGGAAAGGTTGACAAACACTGCCATAACCTTAACCCTATCCCAGCCATGATATTTTCATTTGCTCCTAGGTGTGCCATGGCTTGGAAAGGTTGACAAACACTGCCATAACCTTAACCCTAGCCCAGCCATGATATTTTCATTTGCTCCTAGGTGTGCCATGGCTTGGAAATGTTGAGAAACACTGCCATAACCTTAACCCTATCCCAGCTATGATATTTTCATTTGCTCCTACGTGTGCCATGGCTTAAAATGGTTGAGAAACACTGCCATAACCTTAACCCTATCCCAGCTTTGATATTTTCATTTGCTCCTACGTGTGCCATGGCTTAAAATGGTTGACAAACACTGCCATAACCTTAACCCTATCCCAGCCATGATATTTTCATTTGCTCCTACGTGTGCCACGGCTTAAAATGGTTGAGAAACACTGCCATAACCTTAACCCTATCCCAGCCATGATATTTTCATTTCCTCCTACGTGTGCCATGGCTTAAAATGGTTGACAAACACTGCCATAACCTTAACCGTATCCCAGCCATGATATTTTCATTTGCTCCTACGTGTGCCACGGCTTAAAATGGTTGAGAAACACTGCCATAACCTTAACCCTATCCCAGCCATGATATTTTCATTTGCTCCTAGGTGTGCCATGGCTTGGAAAACTTGAGAAACACTGCCATAACCTTATCCAAGACATGATATTTTCATTTGCTCCTACGTGTGCCATGGCTTGGAAAGGTTGACAAACACTGCCATAACCTTAACCCTATCCCAGCCATGATATTTTCATTTGCTCCTACGTGTGCCATGGCTTAAAATGGTTGAGAAACACTGCCATAACCTTAATCCTATCCCATCTATGATATTTTCATTTGCTCCTAGGTGTGCCATGGCTTGGAACGGTTGAGAAACACTGCCATAACCTTAACACTATCCCAGCCATGATATTTTCATTTGCTCCTACGTGTGCCACGGCTTAAAATGGTTGAGAAACACTGCCATAACCTTAACCCTATCCCAGCCATGATATTTTCATTTGCTCCTAGGTGTGCCATGGCTTGGAAAACTTGAGAAACACTGCCATAACCTTATCCAAGACATGATATTTTCATTTGCTCCTACGTGTGCCATGGCTTGGAAAGGTTGACAAACACTGCCATAACCTTAACCCTATCCCAGCCATGATATTTTCATTTGCTCCTACGTGTGCCACGGCTTAAAATGGTTGAGAAACACTGCCATAACCTTAACCCTATCCCAGCCATGATATTTTCATTTGCTCCTAGGTGTGCCATGGCTTGGAAAACTTGAGAAACACTGCCATAACCTTATCCAAGACATGATATTTTCATTTGCTCCTAGGTGTGCCATGGCTTGGAAAGGTTGACAAACACTGCCATAACCTTAACCCTATCCCAGCCATGATATTTTCATTTGCTTCTACGTGTGCCATGGCTTGGAAAGGTTGACAAACACTGCCATAACCTTAACCCTATCCCAGCCATGATATTTTCATTTGCTTCTACGTGTGCCATGGCTTAAAATGGTTGAGAAACACTGCCATAACCTTAACCTTATCCCAGCTATGATATTTTCATTTGCTCCTAGGTGTGCCATGGCTTGGAAAGGTTGAGAAACACTACCCTAACCCAGCCGTGATATTTTCATTTTTTTTTTAGGTGTACCTTGCTTAAAATGGTTGAGAAACACTGCCATAACCTTAACCGTAACCCAGCTGTGATATTTTCATTTTGTTTTAGGTGTACCCTTGCTTTAAGTGGTTGAGAAACACTGCCATAACCTTAACCGTAACCCAGCTGTGATATTTTCATTTTGTTTTAGGTGTACCCTTGCTTTAAGTGGTTGTGAAACACTGCCATAACCTTAACCCTAACCCAGCTGTGATATTTTCATTTTCTCTTAGGTGTACCCTTGCTTTAAGTGGTTGAGAAACACTGCCATAACCTTAACCCTAACCCAGCTGTGATATTTTCATTTTCTTTTAGGTGTACCCTTGCTTTAAGTGGTTGAGAAACACTGCCATAACCTTAACCCTAACCCAGCTGTGATATTTTCATTTTCTCTTAGGTGTACCCTTGCTTTAAGTGGTTGAGAAACACTGCCATAACCTTAACGCTAACCCAGCCGTGATATTTTCATTTTCTATTAGGTGTACCCTTGCTTTAAGTGTTTGAGAAACACTGCCATAACCTTAACCCTAACCCAGCTGTGATATTTTCATTTTCTTTTAGGTGTACCCTTGCTTTAAGTGGTTGAGAAACACTGCCATAACCTTAACCCTAACCCAGCTGTGATATTTTCATTTTCTTTTAGGTGTACCCTTGCTTTAAGTGGTTGAGAAACACTGCCATAACCTTAACCCTAACCCAGCTGTGATATTTTCATTTTCTCTTAGGTGTACCCTTGCTTTAAGTGGTTGAGAAACACTGCCATAACCTTAACGCTAACCCAGCCGTGATATTTTCATTTTCTATTAGGTGTACCCTTGCTTAAAATGGTTGAGAAACACTGCCATAACCTTAACCCTAACTCAGCCGTGATATTTTCCTTTTTTATCAGGTGTACCCTTGCTTAAACCTAACTCAGCCGTGATATTTTCATTTGCTCTTAGATGTACCCTTGCTTAAAATGGTTGAGAAACACTGCCATAACCTTAACCCAGCCATGATATTTTCCTTTGTTCCTAG
Source organism: Acanthosepion lycidas (assembly GCA_963932145.1). Taxonomy (NCBI): domain Eukaryota; kingdom Metazoa; phylum Mollusca; class Cephalopoda; order Sepiida; family Sepiidae; genus Acanthosepion; species Acanthosepion lycidas. The sequence continues at coordinate 72,470,390 of OZ010607.1, read as the reverse complement.
GTGTGCCATGGCTTAGAAAGTTTGAGAAACATTGCCTTAACACTAACACTGCTATATTTTCATTTACTCTGAGGTATGCCCTAGATTGAAAGGGTTGAGGAACATGTGGACAGACGGAATCGTTCTGTCTTTGTTCATTTAGTCAGTGTCTATCTTTTAGTCTCATCTTTTCAGTTTATGTTACCTTTTTTTTTGAGGCTCAATGTGTTAGCTTTACCAATGATTCCGTGTTTTGCTTAAAGTGGTTCTAAAGAATTTTTTTTTTTTTTTTTTCGAATTGTGTGAGATTACATCTTTGTGTAAAGCCTCACTTGCTGGTATATGGTTCTTGCCCTGCTGTACATTTTAGGGGTCCCTTGTTTTTAAAGAGAAGAAATGTGTTAGGTGAGTGTGACCATATGTGAAGTCGAATAAGAACTTAGCTCTACTCTTCTTATCCTTCTATAGTTATTTTCCAAGCGTAGCTTAGATGTGGCACAAGGCAAAAGTATGGGGCACCTAGTGAGGATCGAACTCACTACTCAGTTGTAATTGTTCTAGCGAGACAAGCTTGCTAACGATTACACCGCCTCAAGGTGCCTATCTTATCCTTCTATATCATGGAGGCCATCCTGCAAAGGTGCATTGGATTTTCTGGAGTTTTCTGTGCAATTATTCCATGATTCTTGCCATTTATTGGCGATGAATTCTTGGCATTTGGATTCTTTTTCAAATCTGTGTGAGGAATTTTAATATCTGATGTGCTGATGCGAAGTGGCTTTTTTTAGTTCCTTTATTTGCCCTGTGATACTAGACTAATCCTTTGAATTTCTCTGATCACAAAATCCTCCCCCATGCAAGGCAAGGCTAAGTGATTTAATTGCATACCCACACTGTCCCCTAACTCTGGCTTTTAACACTCATTTATATTACAAGCATAAACTTGTCAAGCAGCTCAAAAAGAATGTTGCTGTTCTCCCCATGCTAGTGCAGATAATTCTCCAATAATCCTTTTCTGATTCCATAGATAGCATTCATAATATGCTTTTTACACCTCATCTAACACCAAGAACAAATATAAAGTGATGTCTCAAGATAAAAACATGGAGATTGAAAAAGATAAGGGAAAGAATGTGAAGATACAGGCAAAGGTCAAGAGAGACATAAGAGGTGGAGGAGGAGTTTACCTCGGAAAAAGAGCATCAATCCAATACAATCGATTTCCATCATAGTCAATACAAATTGCATTTGGCCAGCCAAGCTCGTGTCTCCGAATATGTACAATATTAGTTCCATCTGAATTAGCTCGAGCAATGTAAGGACGTTTTGTCATATCCCGTGCCACATTAGTGTAGAAAATCGATCTGAAATAAGAAATTAAATCATTGATTGTGTATTTTTTTTTTTTTTTTTAAAGGAAATGAATACTTTCTTTGAATAAGAAATTAAATAATTGTTTTTGTAAGGAGAAATTAAATTGATGACTTTTAAGGAGAAATTAATTCATTGTTCTTTTTTTTTTAAGAAGAAATAAAATATTGTTTTTTAAGTACAGATTAAATATTTGTTTTTTAAGGAGAATTAAATAACATTTTTTTTAGAAAAATTTTTTTTAAGAGGAAATTAAGTATTTTTTAAGAAATTAAGTGAATGTTTTTATAGAAAAAACATTTTTTAACGTATAATTATATATATATATATATATATATATATATATATATACACATTTTATTTTTATACCTATAACTCTGTTGGTGTAAAAAAATATTAGACAAACTGATACCTACGAAAAAATTCAATAAAAATAGAAAAACATAAAAGTACTCAATACACTAAGTAAAGCAAAACTAGAAAACCTGGCACTTTAGGCATTCTATCTCTCTCTCTCTCTCTCTCTATATATATATATATATATATATATATATATATATATATATATATATATATATATATATATATATTATTTTTTATACCTATGCAATAACTGCGACAGTTTAAAAAAATCCAGATGATGCAATTTGTAAATAAAAAAATATTAGACAAACTGATATTTGTGAAAAAATTCAATAAAAAAAAAAAAAAGAAAAAACTAAAAACTTGAAAATAATCCATCAGCACTGCAATGTCTAGCAATGAGAAAAAAAAAAAAAATACTAACAGAGTTACCTAACCTGATATATAAAGTCAGAATTACCCTGATGATTCGGTAGGTGATATATATATTATATATATATATATATATATATATATATATATATATATACCCTTTAATAATTTCCCTTTAATAATCATTATTGATGATAAAATATTTAAATTGGAATAATTTTTGATATTTAAGTACATGTGAATACATGAAGTTACCTGTGTATTTCGGCACATGGGTACCTGTTTGAGTGATTGAATATGTAAAGGAACGTGTGTATATGTGATATTTGCATGGGTGTGTATACAGTATATGACAGAGATCTTTAATATTACCTTCAAATATTACTCCAAATTAACTTAACTAAAATTTAAGTAAAAGAGATTACCTATCTAGAAACAGTCACGAGTTAAATTCATGAACAAAATTCAAACGGATAGAGATGTCAACTTAATAATTTATAATTTTTTTTTTTAAGAGTTTAAAAAAAGATTACTAGAAGTAAACTTATAATTTAAAATAAAATTTTCTATTTTCTATGAATATTTTTCTAATCGACTATTTCATAGAAAATCTCCAAAATTTTAAAAATTTAAATCACTAACAAACATCAAATTAAATTATTTGTAGACAGTCTAGAGACATTCAAATTTATATCAAACATTATAATCTTTATGAACGCCCAAAATAACACTTTCAAAGTAAAGCAAAATAACAGCGTCTGTTTCTAGCTTTTTTTACAAAGAAAATTAGTGACATCTTCTCTTCTCTCTTAACTTCCTTCTCTCTTTTTCTCTCTATGAGTTTTTTTTCTTCTCTACCCCTTCAGTTTCAATATATAACTTCCGTTAAGTTAACTGTTTAAATGTGTCAATATCTGCTAACTCACTCATGTCTTCTCTCTCTCCACTCACTTACTCAATTTACATATGTTTAATATGGCCCGTCAAAAATGTGTAAATTTTCTTTTCATTTTTTGTTTGCAAGTAACGTCTGATGATCCGCAGTCCTTTTAAAAGGGCTGAGGTGAAATAATTTATTACATGGAACCTTAAAGTGGTCTGTTTTTATTTAAATTATTTGCTTTGGATTTACATTGAGATCTCTGGATTATATCCTCCTTAGGTTTACCCATACGGATTACCTAGTTTTTCATAAACTAACTATATATATATAATATATAAAATATATATATAATATATATATATAAAATATATATATATATAAAAATATATATATATATATAAAATATATATATAATATATATATATATAAAATATATATATATATAAAAATATATATATATCTTTAAAATATATATATATATATATATATATATATATATATATATATATAATATACATATATATTATTAAAACCTTGACTAGCATGAATAAAAGCATCTTAATACTAGAAATGGCAAATGTCTAAAGAACCTTTCCACAGATCCATCGTTGATGAAAATTTCTTTTTTATTAATATCCATTAAGCAATTCAATAAAATTAAAAACTGTCTTCTAACAAATTTCGAAAGCAATTCAATTTCTATAAATAAAACAAAATCATAAAGAAGCACCAAAAATGGATGGAGAAAAAAAATGATTAGTGTTCACCTAAAAGAAGGGAACAACTGTGTCGTTCCTTTTACCTGTACACGGTGGGGATTCTAAATCTGATTGTAACGTCTTCAATAATTCTCAGAATATGCCGACAACATATCCTGTGTAAAATGTCATACCAATTTTCCTGATATTCACCTGCACAAACGAGATTGTCAACCAAATGCAGGCCAATAGCAGAATCTGAAGTCAATTGTGTTAAATTATGAGAGACCTCACCACCATTTTATATAAACTGGAACAGGCTGGCTGATTCTTGTAGCCAAGCATAGACTAGTTCGACCCACATGGTAGACTGCACAGCTACTTTTAAAATAGTACACAATAGAGCTATTAGAAAAAGTGCAGACCTTGTCTTTGTGATTTGGTTGGTTGATTTTGTTTAGTGGCATATAAACACCTCTATAGGTTATCTAATGCTGAAATATGAATATTTTGAACGCAATTTTATGGTTTCAACTAAATATATTTTGAACGCAATTGTATGTCTTCAATTACAGATAGAATGTATTGTTGGTCATTTTACTATAAAAATGTATTGATTGGTTTTGTTTATCAGCATATCAACTCTTCTATGGGTTATTTAATGCCAAAATCTAAATATTTTGAATGCAATCTTATGGATTCAATTAAATATATTTTGAATGCAGTTAAATGCCTTCAACTGAAGATAAAATGTATTGTTCGTCATTTTAATTTAAGTATGTATTTTTTGTTTTTTGATTTTCTTTAGTGGCATAAAATAATTTTGGACAATCAGAAAAATTAATACAAAGAGATTTTTGATGTTAGCTGAAACCAATGTTCATGCCAGAGTCTCAGAGCCAGGTCAAAAAGATACCTCTGAGCTAGACGGAGAGAGGGGATGACAAGAGATGGAACAAAAGATCCTACCATGAGAGAAACCAACCATGCGTGATGATTGAAGTAGTTAAGTTATTTCTGCCCTATTTAGGGCTGTGAAAAATGCAGTAGATTGACTTATTTCTGACGAAATAGACAATTTCCCTTATGAGGTGATTTTGAATTTTATTGTTTATTAATATATATATGTATATATATATATATATATATATATATATTAGTTTGTAGATCATAAAATGTAATGATGGTAATTTTACTATAAAAATGTATTTTATAGTCAACTCAAAAATCATCAGTACATTTTTAAAATAAAATGACAATCAATACAACACTATTTTATATTTTTAAGTGTTGCATTGATTGTCATTTTGCTATAATAAATTTATTGTTGCTCATTTTATTTTAAAAATGTACTGATGATTTTTGTTGAGTTGACTATTTGCGAATAGCTGGGACCCTAGCAGGTTCTACTATCCTAGGTCAGTATGGTCTGACTTCAAAACTACCACTACTGAGCTGAAACAGATATTTCTCCAAACTGCGACCAATATCCACCTCATAAATGAACATTTTGCTTCACTGAATATCAAAGGACTCACTCTAAAGCAAATAAATAAAAAAAAAATATTTGATTGTACTTTATACCCATAAGCCAGTTTGTTTTATTCCAAAGTTTCTGTTAAGAATATCCAAGGCTACTATAGTATGATATCTACTAATCATTTTCTACTATGGTATTATATTTACCAACTGTTGGAAGTATGAAATATATTAGGATTAGGAGCTAGGGTTAGGGTTAGGGTAAGGCACTGAACAGTGAATTGGTTATGTATTAAAAATCATTAACAATTTTTATACAATAAAAAAAAAAAAAAAAAACAGAACATCCACTGTGTCATGTGTCCTCAAGGACACATGGCACAGTGGATAAAGGCGTTATTTAGATCCAGTGACAAGACCCAAAGAGTGTGAGTTCAATACCTGGTTAAGGCAGTGTAGAACTTGGAGTAGAATTAACAGGAGATAACTGACATCCATTAAACATGGCACGTGGAACTAGAACAGCCTACCCCAGTGAGTGAAATAAAGGGTTCAGTTCGACATTCCAACCACCTGAAGAAGGCCGGAGCATACAATGGCCAAAACATTGTAATAAATATGGCGACAAAGATGAGGGCAATAGTCCGAATAATGTAAATAGTGTAAAATAAAAAAAAAATCATCAAATAGTGATTTTAATGATTGTAAACTGATTTGACGTCATTTAAAAAAAAAAAAACAGTAAACTGGTCATCATTTTTCCTGAGCATTTTCCAGCAATAAAGACTTCAACGTCATTTATGGTAGGTTGCAAATGCGTCAGTAGATATCATACAAGAGTAACACTGAATATCCTACCACTTATCCAGATTTTTGCATTCCTCCATCCAGTGTTGATAGGAAGAATGTTCTTTCTGGATTTGAGTTGATTGTATCACAACTTAAACATCAGGCCCCTGCAACAAATGTTGATGGTGTGCAAATAAAGACCAGGTTGCTGGATATTTGCAGATATGTTAGTGCTCTAGCCAATCAGGATGATTGTCTGTGGTGATCTGCTCACTATCAACCTGTTAAGTCTATTAAGAGCAACAGCAACATATATGCCACTAAGCTGTATAAAAGTTTTGTAGTGGTTATCTTACTTATTATAAAATGCAGATTGTGTGTGTGTGTGTGTGTGTATGTTTATATATTGGATCAGATTTTCTACATTTTTCAACCGATTTCAACAAAACTTCACAGGACTACGTAAAATTACCTTGCGGTGGTTCTGACAGCACCAAAAATTGGAAAAACACAATTGTTTTTGCACAAAATCAATTTGAAATCACGAGTAAGAGGCATTAATGAAAGGGGAACAACTCATATCGAGTTATACTTATTATAAAACCCAGGTTGGTTGTTTGTGTGTGTGTGCGTTTATATATGGGATCGGATTTCCTACATTTTTCAACCAATTTCAACAAAACTACACTTTTTTTTGGCAGGTAGTGTTTCTTATTGTCTTGCACACTTTTTTCTTTATTTTTACATTCAGAATGCTTTAAAAATTCTATTTACAAGACAATTGTTTATAATAAAATTCTATTCAATCGGTAGACTCATAACGATTGAAAACAATGTTTTTGTTTGAGTTTGGGTTTGACCAATTCGTAAAAAAAATAAAAATAAAATAAAACTAATTAAGACATGCATGTCCGTCAACCTTAAACAATAATCTTTGTCAATTTTATTTTTCAGTCTTTATGATGGTCGATATTTGATCTATCTCTTACTGTTACATCCCCGGGCAACGCCGGGCTCTACTGCTAGTCTTAAATAAACGAGACTACATCAACAAGATGGAGGCTATTTTGCAAGATGGTACTAAATTTCATAAGAGCAACCATGTGTATTATCATGATCTTACAGATAAAACTGCTTAGTGCTGATTGACTTTGAACTCTGTCCCACATACACACTAAGTTATAATGTTCTCATTCACTTCCTGTGTTTATAGAAGTACATGGAAGGAAAGTGTGTAGAGTGTGGTTGTCTCACCACTCTACATAGAATTCCATTAATGACCATGGATTTTGAAGCAGTTTTTTTCCACCAAAAAATTATTCCCCAGGCCACACAACCACTACAGTCCCCAGATCTCACCCCTTGTGGCTTTTTCCTCTTTCCAGAAATCAAATCCCACTTGGAAGGAACAAGGAAATCAGAGAGAATACTGTTATACTGTACCTATGGACTATAATGGGTATGTCCTAATCCTCATAAATACAGTGAAATATACTGTCTGGGGAATTCACCACTGGTTCACTACTAGCAATGGATTACTCACTACATGCCGCTAGTGAATCTTGTATGTCATTAATGTTATCAAGATTAGCATTTAATTTCTAGCCCCTTGTTTTGGTTATTCTTATTCAGTAACCTTTTCTAGGTCATGACAAATACGATGAGTAAGCTGCTCGCTATACCAATAAAAGAGTTCCAGGAATGCTTCTACCAATGGAAATGACACTGGATAAAGTGTGGTTTCAGAAGGGGACTACTTTGAAGGAGATTAAATACTGAATTTATATGTGTCAAAGTTTTTTCTTTTTTGTACTAGTCCTGATACTTTTTTGTTTTTAGAACAAAAAAAAAATCAAACTTCATACAGTCCGTAGCTCATCATGTGTTTTATATATATATATATATATATATATATATATATATATATATATATATATAGAGAGAGAGAGAGAGAGAGAGATAATATTAGTGGTAAATATACATATATATGCAAAATCCACAGGTGCATATACACACATGTATTTTTTTTGAATAAAAAATTCCGAGAGGATAGAATCCAGGTAGAATGTCCAGGACAGAGTAAGGATATAATAACAAGGCTTAAACACTAATATTCCAATGGAATAAATTATGACCATGGAATATTAGTGTTTAAGCCTTGTTATTATATATATATATATATATATATACATATATATATGAGAGTGAGAGAGTGGCACCTGTGTACATTCTAATGAATTTTTTATTTTCCACCTGACAATCACAGATCCTGTGGGGTTGCAAAAAGGCTGACTTTCATGTTTTTTTTTTTATATGACGAAAGTCCCATCCAACTCAAAATTCTATAATGGGATTAATTCCACCCCTTCCCATCCACTTAAGTTACATGTAAAAACTGTAAAACTTGAGACACCTGTTCCAATTAACCTTTGACATTCACAAGCCTGGCTGATCGGCCAGAAGCCTGAAAAATTTACCTTATGAAAAAAGACACCCCCCCCCACAAAAAAAAACCCCCAAAGGTAATGCAACTAAGACTAGACAAAAGACTCAAGGAAATGTCAACCGATAAAAGAATTAACTGCCAAACTTTCCTGTAAATATATGAAATGAACTTATTGAAATAATCCAGTTGATAAAATTATATTTTAAAAGAATGTGTTTTAACTCCAAGCAATTAATTTATATGGGGGAGATAAAAGAAAGTCCTGAAAATGAGAAAAGATAAGAAGTTGTCCCAAAACATATCCATCTGCTCTTCACAACGTGGCTTGTGCCATGCCTTAGGAAATAAGAATGTTTCATGGAAGAATAATGGCTAACAAACTTCAGTAGATCATGTTGAATATAGTAAAGGAAATCCATACACTAGTCTTGATATATGTGACTATCCAAAAACTTTTATTAAGATGTCTGTGTTGAAGAGAAAATGTTGATCAAAATAATAGAATACTTGTGAAATAATGGTAACAAGTCAATGAAAGAAAAGTGTGATATCATGGGTAGGATTTATGAAAACATGTATTCACTTAAAACATCAGATATGACATAGCAAATACATATAAAAATTATGTATCGTAAACTTTTTTTTACAATAAAAATGCATTGCAAATGATTTTATTTTAAAAATGTATTGAAAATGATTTTACTATAAAAATGCATTGCAAATGATTTTACTATAAAAATGCATTGCAATGATTTTTAATATAAAAATGCATTGCAAATGATCTTACTTTAAAAATGCATTGCAAATGATTTTACTTTAAAAATGCATTGCAATGATTTTTACTATAAAAATTCATTGCAATGATTTTTACTATAAAAATGCATTGCAAATGATTTTACTTTAAAAATGCATTGCAAATGATTTTATTTTAAAAATGCATTTCAAATGATTTTACTATAAAAATGCATTGCAATGATTTTTACTATAAAAATGCATTGCAAATGATTTTACTATAAAAATGCATTGCAAATGATTTTACTATAAAAATGTATTGAAAATGATTTTACTATAAAAATGCATTGCAAATGATTTTACTATAAAAATGCATTGCAAATGATTTTTACTTTAAAAATGCATTGCAAATGATTTTACTTTAAAAATGTATTGCAATGATTTTTACTATAAAAATTCATTGCAATGATTTTTACTATAAAAATTCATTGCAATGATTTTTACTATAAAAATTCATTGCAATGATTTTTACTATAAAAATGAATTGCAATGATTTTGCTATAAAAATGAATTGCAATGATTTTACTAAAAATTATGTATCGTAAACTTTTTTTTACAATAAAAATGCATTGCAAATGATTTTATTTTAAAAATGTATTGAAAATGATTTTACTATAAAAATGCATTGCAAATGATTTTACTTTAAAAATGCATTGCAAATGATTTTACTTTAAAAATGCGTTGCAAATGATTTTACTATAAAAATGCGTTTCAAATGATTTTACTATAAAAATGCGTTTCAAATGATTTTACTTTAAAAATGCATTGCAAATGATTTTACTTTAAAAATGCATTGCAAATGATTTTACTTTAAAAATGTATTGCAATGATTTTTACTATAAAAATGCATTGCAAATGATTTTACTATAAAAATGAATTGCAAATGATTTTACTATAAAAATTAATCCAATCTAACCTGAGAAATTTTCAAGCCAGCACAAGGCTTTGACACTCAGATCAGTGTGTGACACAAAATGGGAAAGAAAAAAAAAGAAAGAAGAGGAAAGTGTTTACTAATTGGTGGCAATAATTGTTGAAATTTGCAGAAAGATGGATTGCAAATTTGATAATGTCAAAAATGAAATGCAGTGAAAAATCATGTTTACTCCAAATTTGGAAAATCACTCTAGTAAACATATTTTGAGAATATGGAATTTTAGAAAAAGGCTGTTGCTAAGGGTAGAAGATAACGAAACCTAGACCCTGGTCAACCCCACCCCTGCCAGATGCAGGACTCCTTATAAACTGGAGGTTTGGAAAACTTGGAGAGTCGTTACATGACTTCTACTGGAATACACATCATTTGCAGAGACATCCTGACCAAAAACCTTGCACTGGTCATGAAGACCAGAACTTAGAAATCTTTTCACTCTCTGAGATAAAAAAAAAAACAAACAAAAAACATGCAGCAGAAGATTAAATGGCCAGGAACAGACAAACGCCAGCTAAGTTGAGTAGAACTACGCCCATCATTACGATACCAGTAACAAACCAACAATACATTAACAAGTGAGGAGTCAGCTAGATGGTAACCATAGTGGTCTGAAGAAGCTTGAGGACCAACACTGGGGTTTGGGTTACATTATTGGTTGTCCAGGATTAACTTAAATCTATATTTGAACTTTTTTTTTTTTTACTGTGGGATTAAAATAAGTACTGGGCAATGCTGAAGGAAAATCAGAGGCTACATACACGCGAGGAAAGATGGAGAACATATTGGTTAAAAAGTCTTTGAAAAAGAACAAGCATGAAAATAATATAATTAATAGAACAATAATGATTCTAACAGAAGTACACCCATATATTACTTGCCCTGATGGATGGGGGTTAGAATATGCTTTACTACATTGACTGCAGAGAAGCAAGTCCTATATTTTTTATTTGGCCCTGGCGTAAGATGAAAAGATGAATGTCCTCATGATTTCCAAGTAAAATTACACTGGTGTAAAGTTGGAATATGCCTGCCCTCTAGACTCTGGTGTAAAATAAGCCCATGCCAGACCTATAGACTCTAGTGTCAAATGGGGCCCATGCAAGACCTATAGGCTCTAGTGAAAAATGGGCCCATGCCAGACCTATAGGCTCTGGGGTAAAATGGGCCCGTGCCAGACCTATAGACTCTGGTGTAAAATGGGCCCGTGCCAGACCTATAGACTCTGGTGTAAAATGGGCCCATGCCAGATCTATAGACTCTGGTATAAAATGGGCCCATGCCAGACCTATAGACTCTGGTGTAAAATGGACCTATGCCTGTTCTCTTGACTCTGGTGTAAAATAGGCCTAAGCCTATCCTCCAGATTCTGGTGTAAATATGAACCTCTGTCTACTATAGAAGTCAAGTGACTTACCTGCTAACATGGCTGCCTTCTTGTATCTTCTTGAAAAAGCATGCCAGCTAATTTTACCTCATTTTATAGGAAAGTGCCTAATGTAGCAGGTGGGTTGGTCCATCTTGCTAGGATGGACCTGCCCAACACATTTGCATAAGTGGTCTCTATTCACCCATATATCTCTCCATTAGGTGACTCAGAATTAGTTTTAACTTGGTGACTATACTAGTCTACTTGGTGTCAGACCACTATCAAGCTAACCAATATTCAACATCTACCTAATTCATTGTGATTTTTGTCCTATATACTTTTAATTCAAAATCAAATAACCCAACAAGTTTCGATATCTGAAATTTAAATAAATCTAACTACTATTAAGTCTTTCAGTAGGAATCATATTCATTTGGGGATAGAAAAAAAAGTTTACTTACCCTATATAAGGGTGGGTAACAATTGCCGTGGGGTCCCCAATATTTGAAATCAGTACTCTTCGATCATCAGGATGATCAATTCTGATTACAGAAATGATGCCTTTCAGCCTATCAGTAAAATACAGGTTTCTGGAAATCCAGTCAACAGCAATGTCTGACACAAAATTTATATCATGGCTGATCAGAGGTTCAACACCTGTAATGACAAAGATTATGCAATATTTTTTTTATTAGAGATGCAATACTTATTGGTTTTATAGCTTTTCTCAACAGTAAAATATTTTTTTTAATCATTTCACCCCAAGCAAGGTGATAAAGTCATGAGGACACAAAGAGTGAGAGTGAACGAGAAGATTTTAGTGAGGAGAAAGGGCAATAAAAGAACAGGTTTCAGGGAGACACAAAATGCAGTTGGCGTTGCATTTAAAATTTTGAAGATTGTAGTAGCAGGAAATTAGAAGGGAGTTCCAAAGAAGATACATGCAAGAAAAGAAACTATTAGGATAGAACTGACAATTGCTTCTAGCTAGTTTAAACAGTAAACAATGAGACCTAATTGCCAATCTAGTAGCACACTTAAATTTATGCAGTCAAGGCACCAAGGAAGAAAGCTCAACAGAACAATTGCAATGAAAATATTTGTAGAAAAGAAATGGAATGAAGATTGTAGTTGGCAGGGAAGCAAGAAATCTGAAGGAAATTCCACAGGCAAGAAAAGAAACTATTAGAATTGAATAGACAGTTGCATTTAGTTTGTTAAACAGCACAACACTGAGAAACTAGGTGTCAATCTAGTAGAATACTTAAATTCATGCAGTCTAGGCAGTAAGGGAAAAAAGCTCATCAGAACAATTACTATGAAAATATTTGAAGAAGAGACAGAGAGAAGCCATGTCAGGTTGGTGAGAAAGTGAAGTCAAGAATCTTGAGATAGTAGGAGCACCAGACCAGATATGGCAGCAATATTCAAAGCATGAACAAATGGTAGATCTATGTGAAAGATGGACTCCGACAAGAGAAATTTTCTGGCACAACTAAATTTTCCTAGCAGTAGATGTAGCAATTAATTTATTATAATCACTCCACTTCCTGTCAGTGGAAAACATGAGCCCAAGGAGGCAAAAATAGTTGTTCTCCTGGAGGTTAGCATCAGTCAAGCTGATGGCAGGCAGAAAAAGTTCTTTATGGTGATTAAATGAAAGCATTAAAATTTACAAGCCATTCCTTTCCCCAGTTAACCACTGATTGGAGTTCCTTTGCAAGAGCAGTTTTTTTTTAATCATTTCACCACAAGCAAGGCAATAAAGCCACTAAGACACTGCAAGAGGTTACTAAGCATTAGAGAATATGAAAAAACTACTATTAAGGAGAGAGGAAAATAAAAGAATTAGGATAACAGAAGATAACAATCAATATTGAATTTACATTTTTGAAGATCAAAGTTGACTGGGAAACAAAAAGATAGAATTGAGTTCCACAAGCAAGAAGTGCAACAGAAGAAACTGTTAGCATAGAACTTATGGTTACATCTAGCCATTTCAACTGTAAAATGATGAGACCTATCTGCCAATCTAGTACTATATTTAAATTCATAAAGTCTATGCACCATAGAGGAAAGCTCATCAATGAAAATATTTCTAGAAAAGGTACAAGGAAGCTATGTCATGGCAATGAGAAAGCGAGTGAAGCCAAGATGTCAGATCAGGACCAATAAAATTGCAGATTCTTCTTTCTGAAGAATCCATAAATACATGTTTTTTTATGTCAAGGAGACATCCATTCACCATGACTGGTGGTAGTTCAGGGTCCGATCAGCAATGATAGAATGAAACTAATTTTGTTTTCGAGGCATTGACTGTAACTGGCCACATTTTCCCCCACCGACATGTTAGAGCTAAAGCAGATGAGAGATCAGTTGCCAACCTTTGGTCATCACAATCTCTGCCCGTATCATTGGCACTGATATTCACAAATGATCCAAGTATATTCTTAAGCATATCATTTATGTAAAATCAAAAGAGAACTGGTCTAAGAAGTGACCCCTGGTGGATACCTGCCTTGATTGCTAGGGCCCTGGAGGACTGGCTGTTAACAACTACCTTCAGGAACACTTTCATTAGGAAAGACTTTATTAATGAGAAGACTCTTCCAGGGATTCCATAATTAGAGAGCTTAAGCAGCAATCCCTTATGCTACACCTTGTCAAAGTCCTTTGAAATATCTAATGTTATGGTCTTTAGGGTATATTTGTTGTCTAGTGCCTCACTGATTCTGTGAGTGATGGTAGTTAGGACATCAGCAGTGGATCAGGCTGATTGAAACCTGTACTGCTTGCTGCTCAAGAGGCTGTTCTTATCTAGGTGTTCAACAACATTCTTGCTGATTATAGCTTTATAAAGATAGAAAAAAAAAGACAAATAACCTTACCTGAACCATTCAAGTGAGCCTTGAAGATGATTTCATGAGAAATTTCTGTGAAGTATACCATTTCATCAGCAGCAGTGTAATCAACAGAAAGATAAACAAATTCCTGTCTATTGGGGACCAAAATGGGGTTAATCACATCGAGAACATAAGGACTAGGTGTTAAAGGAATTCCACGGACTGCATATTGACAAACAAATAGCAGGAATTTTTCAATCTCTGCAAGAAGAAACAAAATAAGAAAATAAATTATTAAAAAAATAAAAAATATAGAAATATAAGTAAATTTAAATATTACAATATATTAGAATCCCTCATATCTGGACATGATTTTGATGTTTATATTTGAACTATTTGGGTGATATGTAACTGATTTGAAATTTCTGTTTTTCAGGAAATTTACTTTGGATAATTGCTTATGCTTATTTCACCCTAATGGCTTGTATTGGTGCAAAAGATGATGGGAATAAGGGGAAAGGATGACAACGAGACATATCTGCAACAATATAGTGAAGAGATGCATGATTGTAATGAAACCTGGACTGAAATTTAAAAAGCTATTGAAAAGGTTGTCAGTTTTATGGAAAGAAGGCCAGCATTCAGCTATGATTATTGCAATAATGCACACAGAGTTAAAAAATGTCTTTTGTTTAAAAAATTTCAAGAACAAAAGCAAAATGAAATGTGGAAAAAGTTGAGAATGACATTAGAAGAGAAAGAATCATCATGCAACAGCGATTAAAAAATCCTCGTTACATTATTTGTTTTGCATACGTGGCATACTTAATTTAATGAATTTTCATTAACATTACATAATTTATTTCTTTTTCCTTAAAATCAATTCTGTTATATTTCATTCACCATTAACTTATTTTGTTTACAATAAAACATTGAAATGAAATGTTAAACCAGATTTCAGTTCTTTTATTTTAATCTAAATACAATCCTTCATATCCAGACTTTGTAATCATTCCTCATATCTGAAAGGTGTTCTTAGTCCAGTTGTCAGGGATACTACTGTAATATTAATACAAATAAAAAATTGTCATTTAGCTGATTGATTCTATATTCAGAACTTTTACTCCAGAGATTCGTAGACGGACATCTATGCAATTGCTTAGTCCGCTGATCAGGCGATTTTGGCAAATGTCTGCCAATTTACTCATTTTCATTATTTTTATATTAAGTTATTAGGTTAGCCATAAAAGTTCTAACTTAGGAAGTGGAAAGAAAACAACAAAATTTTATTCTTAAAAATAAAGTCCATCGTTCTTGATGATCTTCTGTCAGCAAATCAGCCAGCATCTGAACCAGCCTCAGATGCAACTGGCTTTAAATGAAAAAAAAAACTGTAAACAAGCTTCCTTCACTTCATCAAAAGCGTTGAATCACTGTTTGTGGAGGAAGAGTGCCATTGAGCAGAATAGGCCATAGTCACTCAAAGCAGCATCGGACCTGAATGGTGGATGTGGAAGAATCTCACCAGTGTCCATCTTCTTAGTCAACCTGGCAGGGTGTGTGTGGCCTTGTAATGTCTTGCTGAAACAAAGCCCGACTGCAATTGACCAAAGCAGGATACTCCTCTTTTTGATTATTGTACATGTGGTCTAGCTGCTGGCAATACAGTTTAGTGTTGATAGCACGATTGTGTGGAACAAGATCAAAATGCAATACTCCTCAGAAATTCCACCAGACAGTGATCAAGGTTTGTTGTTTTCTTTCTGCTTCCTAAGTGAGTCAGGAATTTCTGGCCAACCTAGTGAAAAAAAATAGTTTATGTGCTTTTAACGCCTCCAAAATTAAACTGCTCTCTATTAATCAGCATGCTCATTTTAAGGTGTTTTTTGTTTTTTTCAAAGAAATTCAAGGTGGGCCCAAACCTTTTGCCTGTAATATAGTGGGGAGTGGGTAGGATGTACAATAAAATCCAAAAAATGAAGATGATGAGAGAAAGGGGAAAAATTTTATTAATGACATGTTTTGCTGGAAAAAAATGTGTGCGAGGAAAATCTTTTGGGATCTCTGAGGATAAGTGGGTATCATAAATCAAATTAATTACCCTACATTATCACGTCCTAATATTTAGACTTAGAAAGTGTTTGTCCACCTGTGTGTTTGTCTATGTCTTTATTTGAGCAGTTTCAAAACCAAATTCCTGATTAAAAATCCTATGGTTCTAATACAGATATAGATAAAACAAATACACAGGTATCATACTTATTATAAAACCCAGGTTGTGTGTGTGTGTGTCTGTATGTTTATATATTGGATCGGATTTCTTACATTTTTCAACCGATTTCAACTAAACTTCACAGAACTACATAAAATTACCTTGTGGTGATTCTGACAGCGCCAAAAATTGGAAAAACACAATTGTTTTTGCCCGAAATCAATTTGAAAACACGATTAAGAGGCATCACGAGAATGAAAGGGGGACAACTCATATCGAATTATAATTATTATAAAAACCCAGGTTGTTTGTGTGTGTGTGTGTGTGTTCGTTTATATATGGGATCGGATTTCCTACATTTTTCAACCGATTTCAACAAAACTTCACTTTTTTTTTTGGCGGGTAGTGTTTCTTATTGTCTTGCACAATTTTTTTTTATTTTTACATTCAGAATGCTTTAAAAATTCCATTTACAAGACAATTGTTTATAATAAAATTGAAAAATTCTATTCAATCGGTAGACTCATAACGATTGAAAACAATGTTTTTGTTTGGGTTTGACCAATTCGTAAAAAAAAAAAAAAAAAAAAAAAAACTAATTAAGACATGCGTGTCAGTCAACCGTAAACAATAATCTTTGTCAATTTTATTTTTCAGTCTTTATGATGGTCGATACTTGATCTATCTCTTACTGTTACATCCCCGGGCAACGCCAGGCTTTACTGCTAGTTGTGAATAAAAAAATGATACATGAAAGAAGAATCCAAGACATTATAAGGAAAGAAGGAGTGGAGAATTTAACATCCACAAGATATATTGCAGGTAATTTATAAAGAGTAAATTTCCTCCTTACTTGTACAGTTAATCTGGTTTTCCATCAGTTTGTAACCATTCTCACACAAACATTTGTAACCAACTCCAGCGTTTTCAGAGGTGTGTGTTAAAACACAGATTTGTTCACAATTGGCATTCTTGCAAGGATTAACAGCTACACAAGGAGAAAATTAAAAAAAAAT
>OZ010607.1:72345347-72447847 GCA_963932145.1 Acanthosepion lycidas | reverse complement strand
AATATGAGGAAAAAAAAAAACATTATTAAGGAGAGAGGAGAATGAAAGAACAGGATTGATTGAATTATTCGTTTTCTACGGCTTATCAACCCTTTGCAGGTTATTTAAAGCCAGAAAATATTTTTAGATTATAAGAATATTTTCTTTTAGCTAGTAATAGTTTAGTGATATTAGTCTTAGTAATTAACCCATAGTTGTTGGTGGAAAAGAGGTTGATTCATACCTTTCCCAAGAGTATTTGTGTATAAGTGACTATATATTTGTCAATAACACAAAACATCTAATTTGAAAGTCTGAAAAATTATATATATTTATTGAAACATGTTTCATTGAGCCATTTTGACAAATTTTGTCTCCCTATTTTCAATTGGATCCTGTCATTACCAATGTTGAAATGAATATGTATCAAGACAGTAATTTTCTCTCTTCCTTTAATAATAAACACCAAGAGACTTGTCCATGAATATGAAAGGATCCAATTGAAAATAAGTAGACAAAACTTGTCTAAATTATTCATTGAAACACGTCTCAATGAAAACATACTGCCAAAATATATGCTTGCTTATCTTAAGCTTTGATTATACTGCTGTGAGTTTTTCAGTGACTGGGGTAGGCAGAAGTCAGCTAGTTCTCAAGTGAACCAGTCATATTATCGGTTCCAAAGTTTTCACGGGATTGCCTCTGATAACTAATATCCCAACTCAAATCTTTGCGGCATCTTTGCAGAAATCTACCATTTCTACATTTGGGCTGTGTGCCTCACCATTGTCTACATGGGATGGATCATCTGCCAAACCACTGTGGCAACTTTTCACCATAAAAATGCAGTTCTGTAAAGATCTAACTGCAAAATTGCCAATTATGCAATTCAGTAAAAATCTAGTTACAAAGGGACCAATTATACAAAGATCTCACTGCAAAACAGCAAATTATGCAATTATGCAAAGATCTAACTGCAAAATTGCCAATTATGCAATTGTGCAAACATCTAGTTGCAAAAGTGCTAACCAAAAAATGGCCAATTATCTAATTCTGTAAAGAACTAGTTGTAAAAGGGCCAATTATGCAATCTGTATAGATCTTGTTGCAAAAGACTATTTATGCAATTTTGTAAAGATTTAACCAGTGACCAATTATACAATTTTTTAAAGGTCTAAACATACAAAAGTGACTTATGCAATTGTGTAAAGATCTAACTGCAAAATTGCCGGCTATGCAATTGCCTAAAGATTCAGTGGCAAAAAGACCAACTATGCAATTCTGTAAAAATGTAACCACAAAGGGCCAGTTATGCAGTTGTGTAAAGCTCTAATTGTATGATTGAATTCTGTAAAGAACTATTTACAAAAGGGACAATTATGCAATTCTGTAAACATCTACTTGCAAAAGGACCAATTATTTGATTCTGTAATGCACTAACTACAAAAGGGCCAATTATGCAATTCTGTGAAGATGTAACCACAAAATTGCCAATTATGCAATTTTGTGAAGATCTAATCCCAAATGGGCCAATTATGCAATTTTGTGAAGATCTAATCCCAAATGGGTCAATTATGCAATTATGTAAATCTCTAGATGTGCCAATTATGCAAATCTGTAAAGCTATAAATGCAAAATGACAAATTATGCAATTTTTTAAAGGGCTAACTAGAAAAGGACCAATTATGAATAAGTATAACATATTAGGTTGGTGCAAAAATAATGACGTAATAATGTCGTTTTTTGACGTATTTTTAACGTCAAAAAACGACATTATTACGTCATTATTTTTGCAGCAACCTAATAAATACTAAAAGAACCCATTTACCAAATAGATAGATTAAGATTAAATTTCATTTCTATTGATAAAAACAAAATAAAAAAAAATAAATCCTTACCTGTATCTACCATAATAATCAACAGTTTGAATGTGATTAAGGTAGTAGTCTATCCAGTATATTCGTTTGTTTACAATATCCAGTGTCAGGTGTAGGGGTTTTATAATTTTGTCCAAGCGTAATGTCATACGATGACTACCATCCATGAATACTCGGCTGATACTACCGTCAGATCTTAGATTTTTCCTTGGAATAGAGAAAAATAAGTACCTGAAAAAGAAAAATGCATAAAAACTCATTTTAAAGGATTAAAACATGTGGCAGAAGCACCTGATCAGATGTGGAAGCAATATTCAATGCATGGAAGAATGGTAGACTGCAGAAATTTTGTGAAAAATAACAACACCGATGAAGGGAATAGTCCACAGGTAAGTAACGATGACAATTTCAGAAATTCTGACAGAAGTGAAACCCTTAATAGACAACATTTTTAAAGAAACTCTGAGCTAACTTTGCTGAAAGTCATGTGACAATTTTCCATCATTGGCAGATTTTATTTCTCTTGAAACGTAAATAATCTGAAGGAAATATACTGAACACAAAATTTGAGATTATTAAATAATTCAGTAAATTTATTTTTTATTACAGTAAATCCTTGGGTTACAGTTGTCCTGACCACTTTTTTAGTGTTCCATAAAGCAATTTCATTTCAGAATCGTAGTTCCTACAACTGAGAATTGAAATTTCTACAGTAATTTACACTATATTAAAATAATAAAGAAAGAAAAACAAATTTAAAACTAGCAGAAAACAAGATCAAGTGACGTAAGTTAGAATTCCGTTTATTCTACCGGAGGTTTTGATTAAAAAAGTGAAGGAAGGATTATATATATATATATATATAGTTTTGAACAATAAAAAAAATCTTAAAAAATAAAAATTTTCAGACATTATATATATATATATATATATATATATATATATATATATATATATATAGTTTTGAACAATAAAAATCTTACAAAATAAAAATTTTCAGACACACACACACATATATATATATATATATTATATATATATATATATATATATATCATACCTTAGATAACTTTTGACCAACACTTTTTTCAAAAGGTATATGTTGGCAAATTAGAAAACAATCAAAGACACTCAATATAACAGATGAGAGGGGAATCATTCGTTATATTGAGTGTATCTTTAAATTTTAATAAAATAAAATATTATAATAATTTAGTAATAGACATGACATTGTGAAAAGGAGTGATCATTGGTATTGATGGAGCCAAATATAAAAAAAAACTCAAAGAGCAGCATCAACCACAAGGATCTCATTGAATAAATCTACGCTTTTTTTAATTTATTAATTCCTCACATATTTTAAAATGATTTATTCTGATTTATTTTACTAGTGTACATAAATATACCATAGAATTTAGTTGTTAAATAAAAGTTTATTTTCCTTAAGTTAGTTTTAATTTCAAATAAAGCATATACATTTACTATTTCCATAATATATTTCTAAATCTTATCTATCAGTAAAAAAAGAAAATAAGCTTTTTTGCATTGAATGGTTTTTTCCACAAAAAGAAAAAATTAAGAGTAAAAGTGGTTCATAGGGAAAAAAATAGTTAAGAACCACTGTGTTAATGCACCTTAGGGACAGAACACTGTCCTAAGTTGAGGATCCCCAGTATTATTTAATTATTTACTTCTAAAATCATGAATATTTTTCAATTCTGACAAATGTCATGGGTAGAATTTCTCCCAATGTTTTGCCTATATATATATATATATATATATTCCATACAGGGGTTGATAAGACAGATAACCAATATCATTGCCTGCTGAAATAGGCTATTCCCCATATGAAGTAATTTGAGATTTATTAGTTGTTTTTTTTATTATGTAATAATAATAATAATAATATATATATATATATATATATATATATATATATATATATATATATATGTATGTATATATTTATATATTTGTATATTTAGGTACCAAATTCTCTTTTAAGCATGACTGATTGAATAAATTACAGACATTATGTCTGCTAATTTTTCACAAAATCTGTTCGTACTCATGAATAACCTTCCATGTATTGATGTTAAAGGATGAGAGAAATGTGCTATAGCTGTTTAAATTTCTTTTATTTTCATTTCTCAAGTACTTTTGATCTTCTTGCAAGTAGTACAAAACTATATGTTGTTCATTAGTATTTATAGAAAGTTGTGTATTGTTATCCAATTTTTTATCTGAAATTTTTTTCATTATGAATGAATATTTAAATGCAAAACAGTTGACAATGTGCTGAGCATTCATTAGAACGTGAAAAAATTATCCATCATGGAATTTTTTTCCTGTTATAATGTCATGGTCACGTGCACATTAAAGTGTGAAAAAACTGTTCCTTTACAGGCATTTCAGAACATTACTGTAGTATTCATAGTTGATTCTGCTCAGGGCCAGCTTTATTTTTTTTATAAAAATTCCTTCTAGTATCTGTAATCTAAATTTGTTGTTTTCATGGCGTAGGTTAGTTGTGTGTCAATTAGTAATTTTTTATATTGTGAATGCAGACAGTAATGTTGTAGATGTCTTAGTACTTGGGAAATGAAAATAAAAGAAATTTAAACAGCTGTAGCACTTTTCTCTCATCCTTTAACGTCAATACACGGAAGGTTATTTGTGAATATGAACGGATTTTATTAAAAATTAGCAGACATAATGTCTGTAATTTATTTAATCAGATATATATGTATATATATATATATATACATACTAGCAGTAGAGCCCGGCATTGCCCGGGGATGTAACAGTAAGAGATAGATCAAGTATCGACCATCATAAAGACTGGAAAATAAAATTGACAAAAATTATTGTTTAAGGTTGATGGACATGCATGTCTTTTTTAGTTTTTTTTTTTACGAATTGGTCAAACCCAAACTCAAACCAAAACATTGTCTTCAATCGTTATGAGTCTACCGATTGAATAGAATTTTATTATAAACAATTGTCTTGTAAATGGAATTTTTAAAGCATTCTGAATGTAAAAATAAAGAAAAAAGTGTGCAAGACAATAAGAAACACTACCTGCCAAAAAAAAAAAGTGAAGTTTTGTTGAAATCAGTTGAAAAATGTAGGAAATCTGATCCCATATATAAACGAACACACACGCACACAAACAACCTGGGTTTTATAATAAGTATAACTTGATATGAGTTGTCCCCCTTTCATTCTCGCGACAGTGATGCCTCTTAATCGTGTTTTCAAATTGATTTTGTGCAAAAACAATTGTGTTTTTTCCAATTTTTGGCGCTGTTAGAACCACCGCAATGTAATTTTACGTTGTCCTGTGAAGTTTTGTTGAAATCGGTTGAAAAATGTAGGAAATCTGAACCAATATATAAACGTACACACACACACACACAATCTGCGTTTTATAATAAGTAAGATATACTTAAAAGTGGACCAAATAGTGTTGAAAAATCTGTCTGTATTTCACCTTTGAGACTTACCCGGTTGTTGGATCAATGGCTAAACCACTCAGATCATAGACATCCTTCGTGATGATACTGCGTTGGTAACCAGTGTCGAGGTTGTACATCCCAATCCGCAGGTGTTTGTCAGAAAAGTATAGAGTGTTGGTTATCCAGTCGATAGCCAGACAGAAAGGCAAAGAAAGACCTTTAATTGGCAATTCCACCTGATTGCCTCCGTCCATATCAGCTTCAACTATCTGCAGAAAAGAGACAACAAAAAATAGTTAAAAAAGAATATCTATGCTTCCATTGTTTTTCTTTAGCAGCATATCAACACCTCTATGGGTTATTTAATGCTGAAATCTAAATATTTAGTAATTTTATTTGATATTTTTGGGAGATAATAATGGTTTAGTGATACAAGTCTCACTAATTAACACATAGCTTAGGAGTAAAGACAGATATTCATACCTAATCAGCATTTGATAAACAAGAAATTATAATGTGTATACAAAGTGGGGAATCAATTCTATATTACAATCAATATAGAAACGAATCCCTCACTTTGTGGCAACAATAGTTTCTATATATATCTCAGAGAATGTGAATACGTCCTGGGTATGACGTTAAACTGCATCCAACAGCAAGGCCTCTGATCAGGAGGTTTTGAGGAGCGTGGAACCACCTCTTAATTGCTGGTGTTCCCAGGTTCACCTTGACCTGGGGTGGTAGCACCTGTTAGGGTCCCAGCTATGGGCAAATAGTGAACTCCTAGTTTTCCAAGTCTTACTCACGTCCTGAGTATGGCGGTAAACTACATCCGCGTCCTGGGTATGATGATAAACTGTATGCAACAGCAAGGTCTCAGATAATGTTTTCAGAAAAATAATGTTGCCAGCTCTAAGTTTTTGAAACAATAATGTTGCCAGCTATACGTTTTTTGTAAAAGAATCTTGCCAGCTATATTTTTTTTTTTTTTTTTTGAAACAATAATGTTGCCAGCTATACATTTTTTATTCCATAAAAAATAGGCATTTAAAATTCATATAAACTGGATTTGGCATTAAATAACCCACAGTGGTTGATATGCCATAAAACCCAAACAAACAAACAAACCAGCTATACGTTTTTTTGTAAAGAAGTAATGTTGCCAGCTATACGTTTTTTTTGTAAAGGAATGTTGCCAGCTATACGTTTTTTTGAAACAATAATGTTGCCAGCTATACATTTTTTATTCCATAAAAAATAGGCATTTAAAATTCATATAAACTGGATTTGGCATTAAATAACCCACAGTGGTTGATATGCCATTAAACCCGAACAAACAAAGAATGTGAATAAATCTAAAAGACATGCTGACAAGAAATTATAATGTGGATATAAAGTGGGGTATCAATAATATATCACAATCACCTTGCTTGGGGTAAATTGGATCCACCCATAGAATCAGGTGTACTAAGTATATCAAGTTTTAAATTAAATTTCCATTGGAAGATGTTTCCGAAGCATAAAGGTAGGTATTAGGGTCAAAGCTGGTGCAAGTGTTTTGTGCCCCCCTCCATTGAATCTATGATACAGCCCCCCCCCCATTCTACTACATATCACTTTTCATAAGGCAATATTCATATAAAATACAAATTTTATTGTAACCTAATTACGTACAATAATGGATCTTATTCAGTATAGATGAACAATTCAACTAGAAAAATTGAAAATAAATACAATGTATCTAAATACAAATTAGAGACATGTCATAATAGATTATTCCATCTTAAATAAGGCCACACCAATGTGGTGTAATGATTAGCAAGCTTGACTTACTGGATTAATTACAACTGAGTAAAGAGATTGATTCCCTGAATTCTCTGTGCCACATTTAGGCTGTGCTTAGAAAATCAACAATGTTTTGCGGCAAATTTTTAACAGCAACTTGAAATTTTTCTAGTTAAAAATTGAACATAGTGAAATTTATAGAGTGTTATTTCCAAGACTTATCATGAGCAAAACAAATTTAAAGATTAGTATGAAAAAAAGACCCAAGAATGACGTCAAAAGCCACAAAAAAGTTTTCACACACACACTATTACATCTCAATTTTATAAGTTTGTATTCATATAAAATACAAATTTTATTGTTACCTAATTATGTATAGTAATGGATCATATGCAATAAAGGTGAACAATTCAACTAGAAAAATTGAAAATGAATCCAATGTATCTAAATACAAATTAGAGACATGTCATAATAGATCACTCCATCTTAAATAAATCAACAATGTTTCACAACAATTTTTAACATTAACTAATTAAATTAAATTAATTAATTAAATTTTTTTTTCATCCTTTAATACTAACAGTCAGTTGTGCTTAGTTTAATTTATAACGTATATAAGTGTAGGTATAGATAAAAACAAATGTTGATAGGATAACAAGAGTCACAAAGCACGGCCCTGGGACCACCAATTAGCTTACAGGTTCCACAAAGATTTTAAACTTCAGTCATTTTTATACCTACCTGAGATTTGTTACTAATCAAATATATTTTATTTCTCGCATAGTTGAATTCCATATTTAAAGCAGAAGTTGGGATTTCTGTCGTCATATTTTTTCCACTGGAATTAACTGAAAAAATCCGTTTGTCAGTCCCCACAAAGAGGCGCATAGACTCACCTTGACAAGGAAAAAATAAATATTGTTTCAAGATTACATATTTCAAGTTTTTATTTAATTTTATTCATGAATTTCCATATAGCAAAATAATCAACATATTTTATAGCAAAATTGGAGAAATGGCATAAAAAAAACAAAACAATTTGCAATGATTAATTTCAGTTCTTGCAAGGATAAACAAGTTTTCACTATTTAGATTATTCATACTATTGTCCTCATGTTTGTTGCCATGTTTATCACAACGTTTCAGCCGATGTACACCTCGGCCTTCTTTAGGTGGTTGGAATGTCGAACTGAACCCTTTATTTCACTTGCTGGGATAGACTGTTCTAGTTCCACATGCTATGTCTAATGGATGTCAGTTATCTCCTGTTAATTCCTCTCTGAAAGTTCTCCACTTCCTTAACCAGATATTGAACTCACACTCTTTGGGCCCTGTCACTGGATCTAGCTAAAGCCTTTATGCACTGTGCCAAGGACACATGGCACAGTGAATAGTAAATAGTGTACATAATACCTCATCTCAGAAATATAGACAGATACTAAAGGGTGATAAATATGGCAACAAAGATGAGGACAATAGTCCGAATAATGTAAATAGTGTACATAATACCTCATCTCAGAAATATAGACAGATACAGAAGGGTGATAAATATGGCAACAAAGATGAGGTTGATAGTCCGACTAATATAAATAGTGTACATAATACCACACCTCAGAAATATAGACAGATACTAAAGGGTGATAAATATGGCAACAAGGATGAGGACAATAGTCCGAATAATGTAAATAGTGTACATAATACCACATCTCAGAAATATAGACAGATACAGAAGGGTGATAAATATGGCAACAAGGATGAGGACAATAGTTTGAATAATGTAAATAGTGTACATAATACGACATCTCAGAAATATAGACAGATACAGAAGGGTGATAAATATGGCAACAAGGATGAGGACAATAGTTTGAATAATGTAAATAGTGTACATAATACTACACCTCAGAAATATAGACAGATACAGAAGGGTGATAAATATGGCAACAAGGATGAGGACAATAGTCCGAATAATGTAAATAGTGTACATAATACCACATCTCAGAAATATAGACAGATACAGAAGGGTGATAAATATGGCAACAAGGATGACGACAATAGTTTGAATAATGTAAATAGTGTACATAATACTACACCTCAGAAATATAGACAGATACAGAAGGGTGATAAATATGGCAACAAGGATGAGGACAATAGTCCGAATAATGTAAATAGTGTACATAATACCTCATCTCAGAAATATAGACAGATACTGAAGATTGATAAATATGGCAACAAAGATGAGGTTGATAGTCCGACTAATATAAATAGTGTACATAATACCACATCTCAGAAATATAGACAGATACAGAAGGGTGATAAATATGGCAACAAGGATGAGGACAATAGTTTGAATAATGTAAATAGTGTACATAATACAGCATCTCAGAAATATAGACAGATACTGAAGTGTCATAAATATGGCACCAAAGATATGGACAATAGTCCGACTAATGTAAATAGTGTACATAATACCTCATCTCAGAAATATTGACAGATACTGATGGTTGGTAAATATGGCAACAAAGATGAGGACAATAGTCCGACTAATGTAAATAGTGTACATAATACCTCATCTCAGAAGTATAGCCAGATACTGAAGGGTGATAAATATGGCAATAAAGATGAGGGCAATAGTCTGAATGATGTAAATAGTGTACATAATACAGCATCTCAGAAATATAGACAGATACTGGAGTGTCATAAATATGGCACCAAAGATATGGACAATAGTCCGAATAATGTAAATAGTGTACATAATACCTAATCTCTGAAATATAGACAGATACTGAGGGGTGATAAATATGGCAACAAGGATGAGAACAATAGTTTGAATAATGTAAATAGTGTACATAATACCACATCTCAGAAATATAGACAGATACTAAAGGGTGATAAATATGGCAATAAAGATGAGGACAATAGTCCGAATAATGTAAATAGTGTACATAATACCACATCTAGGAAATATAGACAGATACTAAAGGGTGATAAATATGGCAATAAAGATGAGGACAATAGTCCGAATAATGTAAATAGTGTACATAATACCACATCTCAGAAATATAGACAGATACTAAAGGGTGATAAATATGGCAATAAAGATGAGGACAATAGTCCGAATAATGTAAATAGTGTACATAATACCACATCTCAGAAATATAGACAGATACTAAAGGGTGATAAATATGGCAATAAAGATGAGGACAATAGTCCGAATAATGTAAATAGTGTACATAATACCACATCTCAGAAATATAGACAGATACTAAAGGGTGATAAATATGGCAATAAAGATGAGGACAATAGTCCGAATAATGTAAATAGTGTACATAATACCACATCTCAGAAATATAGACAGATACTAAAGGGTGATAAATATGGCAATAAAGATGAGGACAATAGTCCGAATAATGTAAATAGTGTACATAATACCACATCTCAGAAATATAGACAGATACTAAAGGGTGATAAATATGGCAATAAAGATGAGGACAATAGTCCGAATAATGTAAATAGTGTACATAATACCACATCTCAGAAATATAGACAGATACTAAAGGGTGATAAATATGGCAATAAAGATGAGGACAATAGTCCGAATAATGTAAATAGTGTACATAATACCACATCTCAGAAATATAGACAGATACTAAAGGGTGATAAATATGGCAATAAAGATGAGGACAATAGTCCGAATAATGTAAATAGTGTACATAATACCACATCTCAGAAATATAGACAGATACTAAAGGGTGATAAATATGGCAATAAAGATGAGGACAATAGTCCGAATAATGTAAATAGTGTACATAATACCACATCTTAGAAATATAGACAGATACTAAAGGGTGATAAATATGGCAATAAAGATGAGGACAATAGTCCGAATAATGTAAATAGTGTACATAATACCACATCTCAGAAATATAGACAGATACTAAAGGGTGATAAATATGGCAATAAAGATGAGGACAATAGTCCGAATAATGTAAATAGTGTATATAATACCACATCTCAGAAATATAGACAGATACTAAAGGGTGATAAATATGGCAATAAAGATGAGGACAATAGTCCGAATAATGTAAATAGTGTACATAATACCACATCTCAGAAATATAGACAGATACTAAAGGGTGATAAATATGGCAATAAAGATGAGGACAATAGTCCGAATAATGTAAATAGTGTACATAATACCACATCTCAGAAATATAGACAGATACTAAAGGGTGATAAATATGGCAATAAAGATGAGGACAATAGTCCGAATAATGTAAATAGTGTACATAATACCACATCTCAGAAATATAGACAGATACTAAAGGGTGATAAATATGGCAATAAAGATGAGGACAATAGTCCGAATAATGTAAATAGTGTACATAATACCACATCTCAGAAATATAGACAGATACTAAAGGGTGATAAATATGGCAATAAAGATGAGGACAATAGTCCGAATAATGTAAATAGTGTACATAATACCACATCTTAGAAATATAGACAGATACTAAAGGGTGATAAATATGGCAATAAAGATGAGGACAATAGTCCGAATAATGTAAATAGTGTACATAATACCACATCTCAGAAATATAGACAGATACTAAAGGGTGATAAATATGGCAATAAAGATGAGGACAATAGTCCGAATAATGTAAATAGTGTACATAATACCACATCTCAGAAATATAGACAGATACTAAAGGGTGATAAATATGGCAATAAAGATGAGGACAATAGTCCGAATAATGTAAATAGTGTACATAATACCACATCTCAGAAATATAGACAGATACTAAAGGGTGATAAATATGGCAATAAAGATGAGGACAATAGTCCGAATAATGTAAATAGTGTACATAATACCACATCTCAGAAATATAGACAGATACTAAAGGGTGATAAATATGGCAATAAAGATGAGGACAATAGTCCGAATAATGTAAATAGTGTACATAATACCACATCTTAGAAATATAGACAGATACTAAAGGGTGATAAATATGGCAATAAAGATGAGGACAATAGTCCGAATAATGTAAATAGTGTACATAATACCACATCTCAGAAATATAGACAGATACTAAAGGGTGATAAATATGGCAATAAAGATGAGGACAATAGTCCGAATAATGTAAATAGTGTACATAATACCACATCTTAGAAATATAGACAGATACTAAAGGGTGATAAATATGGCAATAAAGATGAGGACAATAGTCCGAATAATGTAAATAGTGTACATAATACCACATCTCAGAAATATAGACAGATACTAAAGGGTGATAAATATGGCAATAAAGATGAGGACAATAGTCCGAATAATGTAAATAGTGTACATAATACCACATCTCAGAAATATAGACAGATACTAAAGGGTGATAAATATGGCAATAAAGATGAGGACAATAGTCCGAATAATGTAAATAGTGTACATAATACCACATCTCAGAAATATAGACAGATACTAAAGGGTGATAAATATGGCAATAAAGATGAGGACAATAGTCCGAATAATGTAAATAGTGTACATAATACCACATCTCAGAAATATAGACAGATACTAAAGGGTGATAAATATGGCAATAAAGATGAGGACAATAGTCCGAATAATGTAAATAGTGTACATAATACCACATCTTAGAAATATAGACAGATACTAAAGGGTGATAAATATGGCAATAAAGATGAGGACAATAGTCCGAATAATGTAAATAGTGTACATAATACCACATCTCAGAAATATAGACAGATACTAAAGGGTGATAAATATGGCAATAAAGATGAGGACAATAGTCCGAATAATGTAAATAGTGTACATAATACCACATCTTAGAAATATAGACAGATACTAAAGGGTGATAAATATGGCAATAAAGATGAGGACAATAGTCCGAATAATGTAAATAGTGTACATAATACCACATCTCAGAAATATAGACAGATACTAAAGGGTGATAAATATGGCAATAAAGATGAGGACAATACTCCGAATAATGTAAATAGTGTACATAATACCACATCTCAGAAATATAGACAGATACTAAAGGGTGATAAATATGGCAATAAAGATGAGGACAATAGTCTGACTAATGTAAATAGTGTACATAATACCACATCTTAGAAATATAGACAGATACTAAAGGGTGATAAATATGACAACAAAGATGAGGACAATAGTCCGAATAATGTAAATAGTGTACATAATACCACATCTCAGAAATATAGACAGATACTAAAGGGTGATAAATATGGCAACAAAGATGAGGACAATAGTCCGAATAATGTAAATAGTGTACATAATGCCTCATCCCAGAAATATAGACAGATACTGAAGGGTGATAAATATGGTAACAAAGATGATGATAATAGTCCGAATAATGTAAATAGTGTATATAATACCACATCTCAGAAATATAGACAGATACTAAAGGGTGATAAATATGGCAACAAGGATGAGGACAATAGTCTGACTAATATAAATAGTGTACATAATACCTCATCTCAGAAATATAGACAGATACTGAAGGGTAATAAATATGGCAATGAAGATGAGGACAATAGTCTGAATGATGTAAATAGTGTACATAATACTTCATCTCAGAAATATAGACAGATACTGAAGGGTGATAAATATGGCAACAAAGATGAGGATGATAGTCCGAATAATGTAAATAGTGTACATAATACCTCATCTCTGAAATATAGACAGATACTGAGGGGTGATAAATATGGCAACAAGGATGAGAACAATAGTTTGAATAATGTAAATAGTGTACATAATACCTCATCTTCGAAATATAGATAGAAGTTTTCACTCCTTGTTTGATTTTGCAAGATTATTTGGTTAAAAAAAATGCAACTAAGTAATTATAATTTAATCATGAAATAAAGCTGTTCTCATAAATTAATCATAAAATTTGAATTTTCATGTTTAGATTTCGGCATTAGATAACCCATATAGATGTTGACATGCCACTAACCAAGCCATGAGATTGAATTAGTACATGTTGGTTCCAGTCCCAACGAAGATTGACTGCAAAACACTTTCCCCCTCCTCAATTTATAGCCAGAAGCAAACAAATGAAGGCTGGGATGTTTTCCTAGCCAATAAGATAGGCCGGTTCTTGGTTTCATAAGACTCAGTCCCAATCTGTCTTGTCTTGAAGTGAACATTCTGCCTTATTACTGTTAATTTGCCTTGCATATATTGCTAGCTTGCTTTGTATTATTTTTTGCCCTTTTCTTTTTCTTATAATAGTTTATTGCAAACTTTGTCAATTCTGTTTGTTGGGAAGATCTACCATTTATTTATATCTAACCAAGGCCACTCACTCCATACTACGCTTAAACTTGTTTGGTCAAGGAGGAAAGCTTGCCATGAAAATATTTTCTCTATCAATGGGATTCTGAATAGAACAACATCTCGTTCCTTTCAACTCTCTTGTCATAGTAGGATGATCGAGGTTAAGCAACATTGAATCCAGTCAGTATCTAGATGGGTGACTGCTTGGGAATACCAGGTGCTGTAAGCTTGTATGTGAGGGTGGTGTAATGGATAAATGCTTGGAGTTTTTAATTGGAGAGCCGAGTTCCAATTTCTGTTGGGTTTGTTATATTCATTTACATGTAAATGCCTTTGGCAAAGGTATGAATCCATCTCTTCTCCCCTCAGCTATGGGTAAATTAGTATAATTGTTCCTCCTTAGTGCACACTGCTAGTGGAGCGGCCATGTTTACACTGTAACAGCAGCAAGAAAACTGGCATGATCAAGCCCAAAATTTGATCATGTGACTATAATAGTACCAAACTATAAGCACAAATTAGCAAAAGGCAGTGTGCAAAACCTAATATTATAAGGAAATGCGAATAATTTTCTGACTTACCTCATGCAATTATCATAAAACTTTTCTCTCTTCAAATAAACAAATCAAAGCAGAAATTAATCTAAAGCTAATTGTTTTTAACAGATTACTTTTGTTTTTTCATATTTTATTATTGATCTGAACAAATATATTGTATATATATATATATATATATATTTATATATTTTATGCCATGACCCATAGAGCCATAGGGGCACCATGTGTACTGCAGCTACAGTGGAAATGATGTTTCTTGGGCAAGATAGCCTGACAGGCCCAACCCTCTCCAGGCTGGTTTTTTCCTTCTCATACACCGGTGGCCACCCAGGGTTATAGAACCCAATCTGTTCTGCTATTTACCCATAGCTGAGCTGGGGGGAGAAGAAGGGGATTCATACCTTTCCCAAGGGTATTAGCACGTAAGTGAATGTAATGGATTCAACTGGAATTTGAACTCGGCTCTCTGATTCCTCAATCCAAGCCGCTATCCATTACTTCACCATACCTCCTTATATATGGTTATAAACTTTAAATATTTGCTTATTTTAGGACAGATTTTGAATAAAAACAGAAAAATAATGAATAAATAACAATAATAATGAATAAAAAAAGAAGAAAAAGAAATACAGTTTCCCCTGACATTAGTAATAAAGAAACTGGAGATTTTATTCATCTACTTAGCTTAGTCTGACGCCATTAGGTGGCAATGTTTAAGACTATAAAAAAGAAAAATATTTCCTTCCTTTCTCTAGGATGTAGAATGACATTGGAAAAAATACTTCTCCACTGGGATATGTTCATTTCCCCAGTCCACTGACAACTGAACTCTCTTTCCACTTTCAAATGCATAACATTTGTATGTCTTCCAAAACCTCCACCAATGAAGTAAACAAACCTCTTCTTTGGTTGTTCCAACACAGTGCAAGGCTGGCTTGACCACTATAACGATTCTTATCATGTTTTACCATAACTTACTTCTGGAGCAGAAAAAGAAACTCTGCTATTTTCCAATGCATAGCACTTGCATATATTCTGCTGAAAAACTTCACCAATGAAGTAAGACAAGTTGTTCCAACTCTGTGCAAGGCTGACTTAAGCTCGACCATTATAGCCATGCTTATCCTTACTTACCCTAACCTTTGAACTGAAAAAAGACAGGCCCAAGAGATACTGAGAACTTTGTTTCCCTATAGTTTATATATAAATAAGAATGAACGGTCTATGGTAGAAATCCAAGTTTTTGTTTGCTTCTTCTTTGTGAACATGTACCTCACCTACCATACATGCAATATGCAACTGTTAATTAGCATAACTTATTCATTAATTATTAATTAGCATAACTTATTCCAAATTTTTATTCATGAATTTCCACCATAATCAGTTTGACCAAAATATTTGATCTTCAAATGAAATTTAGGTAATTTAAATAATAAATCAAGGAAGAGAGAAAAATTAAAAAATGAATTAAAAAAGTGTGTTTTCTGTTTTACTCACTGTTATTGACAACACAATGAGTATTGTCTTTGAATGTGTAACCTTCGTAACATGAGCATACATAGCTTCCTTCTTGGTTTTCACACTTTTGGTCACAATAACCCCAACTTGAACATTCATCAAAATCTGAAAGCAACAAAATCCAAAATCAGGACAGTTCCAAAAATTAAAATGTGAATCTACGGGTAAACACGGGTTGATTTCAGACGTGAATAATGGATAAATACTGACAGCTACAAATTCTGAGTGCTTTTAGATAGAATCCCGTGCTTATTCTGGATTCTATTTAAGAGCACTTGGAATTTGCAGCTCTCAATATTTAGAAAAGTAATACATTGAAAATACTTTCAAGTTCCTCCAATGCTCTATCACATCTTCAATGCAAAACAAAAAACTCAAAAAATATTGCAAAATAGAAAAATGGTCCTTCTTGAGAAACACAATGAATCAAAATAGCAACTGAAAAGAATTTATCTAAACTCAACATAAAATTTGTCACATCTATGTCTAAAATGATAAAACATAATTTAAAACAAAAATATAAAATTCATAAAACAAAAATTATATAAATAAAAAATTTAAACAAAAATGATAAAAAACTTAATTTAAAACAAAATAATAAAATGAAGAAATTTACTTTATTACCTGTAATAACTGCCACAAAGAATACATTGGAGAAACCTCAAGGAATTTAAATAAACAATTATATGAATACAAAACGGATCTTTTACAAAACATCACATCTAGCATATTAATTAGTCACTTTTATGAGACTGATCATAATTTTGATATAAAAAAATGATAGACATGTTGAAGAAAATCCAATTTAAAATTCCCAGCATCTCTCGTTCATGTGTATGAAATCACAGCAATGTAAACATAAATTTAGTCTGATGAAGTCTTAGCATGGACTGGTAAGGATAGTAAACAAACAGTGCTAAAAGCTACAAAGGATAGGATGTTGTGGAGAGACATGTCCTGAAGGGACAGGAGGAAACTGTGAGAAACCTGCCAAAAGAGCTTTTGTAAATGGATGGCAAAACATGAACTGGTAGGGATAGTAAAAAGACAAATGCTTCTAAGTTACAAAGGGCAGGATGTTGTGGAGAGACATGTCCTGAAGGGGCAGACGGAAACAGTAAGAAACCTACCTAACGAGCTCGTGCTAGATGGTAGAACATGGACTGGTGGGAATAATAAAAAGGCAAACATTTCTAAGAGCTGCAAAGGATAGGATGTTGTGGAGAGACATGACCTGAAGGAGCAGAGGGAAACAAAGAGCTTGTGTAAATGGATGGCAGAACATGGACTGGTAGGGATAGTAAAAAGACAAAAATTGCTAAGAGCTACAAAGATAGGATGTTGTGGAGAGACATGTCCTGAAGGTGTAGAGGGAAACAGCGAGGAACCTACATAAAGAGCTTGTGTAAATGGATGGCAAAACATGGACTGGTAGGGATAGTAAAAAGACAAAAATTGCTAGAGCTACAAAGGATAGGATGTTGTGGAGAGACATGTCCTGAGGGAAACAGTGAATAACCTACCTAAAGAGCTTGTGTAAATGAATGGCATAGCACATAAAAGAAGAACGATAAGAAATTTTGGATCCACTTACCAACACAAGTTCTGTTGTTTGAAAGGTCAAGGGTCATTCCTAAAGGACAGTAACATTGTCCACCAGATGGTGTTCTCTGGCAATCATGGCCACAGGATAACCAAGAGCAATGAGAAATACCTGCAAACAGATAAGTAATTTGATTCATTAGAAAAATCAAGGTTAAATTCATGTCTATTCATGCTTACATATCTATCTAGAACATTCTTTGGCATCATGGTAACATGACTTGGCCCAGGTTAATCTATTATTAAGGGTGACTCAAAATGGATATGAAGCATGAAAGAAGGGGTGAGAAAAACTGAAAGTTTAGAACCCTGTTTTTTATTAGCTTCGTTTGACAAAAAAATGTTTCAAAAAGTTTTCAGTATTTAATTTGTATGTTACATATCGAAAATGAAGAGAAAAGGGATTGCAAGCATTATGGACAGAATACGGCTATTAGACGTCTAATGGAAATGGAGTGCTAATAATTTTATTATAAAAATGCATTGAAAATCAGGAAGAAAGGGATTGTCAGTGGTCAGGAATTAAGGTAGTGTTTATGAAATAAAGCTTTCATGTATATTTGCTTCAGTTTTACTCTTATATCAGGGAAGCAATATAGTCTTTTGTTCTTAATGGTGGAAAGGCATTCTTTTTACATAATGGTTAAAACTTGAGACAATCTCTTGACTATTATCTTTATAAAACGTTTAAGGCTGCACTTCAAAATATGTTAATATGAAAACATCGTTCATTGTTTCTTTTTATTTCATAGCCTACTCAGTTTATTATTTTAGTTTCCCCTTTGTCAAAAAAAAGAAAGGCTAATTTAACGGACAATAGAAAACAATAAGGGTTTGTTTCTCATTATTTATTATATACAAAATTACAACAATCTCATTTCTTAAAAGCCTATCCGATTACAACAGGTCTTCCAAGTCGTTGATTTCAGCACTGCAAAAATATTATGATGAGAAAACAGACTGTTTGATGGTCGGAGGTTGAACTCTATCAGGAGAACTGAAATCAGGCTCAGTTATCTTGTTCAAATGCAAAGCAGGCTGTCAGCTTTTGGACAGCTAAATTTGGCACAAGGTCACAGTTGAGGTTCGGTTTGGTTGTTTTTGTTTAGCGACATATCAACATCTATAGGGGCCATTTAATGCCAAAATCTAAATATTTTGTATGCAATTTCTTTTTATAATTTGTTTTTAAATATGATGTTTTAGTGATACAAGTCTTACTAATTGACCCATAGGTGGGAGAAGAAGAGGTGGATTTAGAATTTGATAAACAAACAAGCTATTATAAAGTAGGGGATCAATTCTACATTACAATCAATATATAAATTGATCCCCCACTTGTGGTCACCATAGTTTCTATACATTTTTATTCCAGAGAGTGTAAATAAATCTAAAAGACCTGCCTGTGTAGCTAATCAATATTTGATTGACTGATTGATTGATTGATTGATTGATTCGTTATTCTATGGTTTATCGACCCTTTGCAGATTTAAAGCAGGAAAATATTTTTAGTTTGTAAGAATTTTTGTGAGATAATATTGATTTAGTGATACAAGTCTTACTAATTAACCCATAGATGGGGGAAGAAGAGGGGTTTCATACCTAGTCAGAATTTGATAAACAAACAAGCAATCATAAATGGATTTCTATATTACAATCAATATATAAACTGATCCCTCACTTTGTGGCCACGGTAGTTTCTATACATTTATATTCAAGAGAATGTAAATAAATCTAAAAGACATGCCAACAAATTATAATATGGCTATAAAGTAAGGGATCAATTCTATATTGCAATCAATATGTAAACTGATCCTTCACTGTGTGGCCATGCTAGTTTCTTTATAGTTGTATTCCAGAGAATGTAAAATCTAAAAGACATGCCTTTGTTGATTATTTACATTATTCGGACTATTGTCCTCATCTTTGTTGCCAGATTTATCACAACATTTTGGCCGTTGTATGCTTCGGCCTTCTCCAGGTAGTTGGAATGTTGAACTGAAGCATTTATTTCGCTCACCAGGGTACAGTGTCCTCAAGGACACATGGCACAGTGTATAAACACGTTAGTTAGATCCAGTGACAGGACCCAAAGAGTGTGAGTTCAATACCTGGTTAAGGCAGTAGAGAACTTTCAGAGGGGAATTAACAGGAGATAACTGACATCCATTAGACATGGCGTGTGTAACTAGAACAGTCTATCCCAGCAAGTGAAATAAAGGGTTCAGTTTGACATTCCAATCACCTGAAGAAGGCTGGAGCATACAATGTTGTGATAAACATGGCGACAAAGATGAAGACAATACTCCGAATAATGTAAATAGTGTAAAATACTCTGGAATGCTTTTTAAGAGTAAAATTGTCCGGAATACTTTTTAGTAGTAAAATCATTTGTAATGCATTTTTATATTAAAAATCATTTGCATTGCATTTTTATAATTAAGTCATTTGCAATGCATTTTCATAATAAAATTTACTTGCAATGCAATTTTAGTGTTAAATCATTATGAGAAAATTTCTACATAAATTGTATTTGCTGTATCAGAGTGAGTAAAAATTTTATGCATTTAAGAAATCCTACCTATGATATCATAAGTTACATAAACATCAAATCAACATATAAAATGGAAAACACTCACTACAGGAGGAACTTTCATCTCCACCATCATCACAATTGTTGGTTCCATCACACACTTTGGAAATAGGAATACATTTTCCAGAATTTGGGCAGGTCCAGAGCCAGTCAGGACAGGATTTTTTGTCTAATGAATAAAAATATTGAACGAAAATGTCCATTAATTTGTGAAAAATATTTTAATTTTACTATTTGTACATTATTTTAAGAAATTAGATTCCTTTTGAGAATAAAAGTTATTCCAAGAATGTTTGGATGATGATTTTTTTAATTATTTCACCCCAAGCAAGGCAATAAAGCCACTAAGACAATAGTTTACTGAGTGTTAAAGAATATAAGAAAAATCATTATTAAGGAGAGAGGATAATAAAAGAAGAGGATACAGGAAATAGAATATGATGATTGACATGGCATTTAAATTTTTGAAGATCATACTTGATTCAAAAGCATGGTGTCATAATAGAGTTTGACAAGCAAGAAGTGCAAGCAAAAGAAACTGTTAACTTAGAAGTTATGGTTTCATTTAGGCGTTTCAAATGTAAAATGATGGGACCTAGCAACCATTTGTAAAGTCAAGGTACTAAAGAAGAAAGTTTGTTAGAACAATTACCATGAAAATATTTATAGAAAAGGCAGAGGGAAGCTATATTATGACAGTGGGAAAGTGACTAAAGTCAAGATGCCAGGATGGTAGACAAAGTATTGTTTAAAATAAACACAATGTCTGCTCAAATATGGGTATCCATTAAAATAATATTTAAAGTGATATATATATATATATATATATATTATTGAAAAGTGTTTTTTCATTGCGACACGGAAATTTCTGTTTCGGAACATGAAATTTGTTCCAATTTCAAATGATTCTCAGTAACTTCAGAAGAATCTTAAGTTACTGAACATTGCTTGAAAATGGAACAAATTTTATGTTCCAAAACAGAAATTTTTGTGTCACAATGAAAAAATATTTTTAAATAATAATATTATAATATTATGCTCTACTTTGTATTGAGTACTTTTTTAAAAAATAGATGCTAAGGAGTTGTGGATTATTAATCTGACTGTTCTTTCTCTTTATTTGTATATATATATATATATATATATATATATATATATATATATAGTTGAAAGTGCTCAGAATCATGGATAGAACATATGTAAATACAAATATGGCCTGAAGATTGCGGCTAAGCATGAAACAGACTGTCACCACTAGGTGTTCACTATATATATATATATATATATATATATATGCACACACACACACACACACTGGAAGACTTGTAAACTCATTGCTTGTTTGCATAAATTTAACCGGAAATTTCACTATATAATTTTCAATGAAAGTGATTAATAGAAAAACTTTGAATT
Organism: Acanthosepion lycidas; assembly: GCA_963932145.1. NCBI lineage: Eukaryota > Metazoa > Mollusca > Cephalopoda > Sepiida > Sepiidae > Acanthosepion > Acanthosepion lycidas. Next base: position 72,425,756 of record OZ010607.1, on the reverse strand, counting down.
AAGTGCATTGACATGGAAAGAAATTCTGTTAGAAAATAAATATTTTATAAAAGAAATGTTTTCATTAATAAACTGTAAACAATATGTTTATCTCTCTCCCACCACACACACACAGAAATGTCAAAAGTAATTGAAAATCAGTTGAAAAAAACAAAACAAAAAAAAAAACCACCAATCCAAGATAGTCTCATAAAAGAAAAACAAAATACTTAACGACAACCAACTTCATCCGATCCATCAGTACAGTCATCACTGCCATCGCATACCCAGGTTTGATGAATGCATCGATGATTCTTACAAGTAAACTCATGAGCAGAACAAGGAGGATAAGCTGAAAAGAAAAGTTTGCAAAATTTAGGAATTGTGCAGATGAAGAACAACAGTTTAGTTGAAACAGGGATTTCTTTGGGGCTTTGTTTTTTATCTAATTTATTTTTTAAAAATTTATTTCATCTTTTTTTTTTTTTTAAACGTTTCACCGCAAGCAAGGTGAGTATGCCACTAGCATGCAGGGGCTTACAGAGAGTAAATCTGTAACCATTTTCGTTGTCAATTCTCAAGAATAAAGAAAATGTATAAATTCACTTTTATGTGTTTAGGTTTTATTAGTTGTAATCATTGTTTTTTTTTTTTAAAAGACATTGCTGAGGAGTGAAGGTAGTTAGAATAACAGCAGAGTCAACGGAAAAACTGTCCTTATTGTTTGGGACATTTGTTTGGGTTTGCCAAAAATTTTGCTGGAATATAATTAGAGAAAATGTTTTCACTTAAAAATCAAGAAAATACAAACTTTAAACAAAATTGTCTCAATATATAAAAAAAGAATTAATCGTTTAAACACCTACTTTTTTTACATAATGAAAAAAAGGAAACTGTCAGTTTAAACTGACATCAGGATTATATGCATTAAAATTTTCTTAGTTGTATCTTGAACTTGTCTTACATACCTTGAGAGCTATGTAATACAAATTCTTTAAATGGACAAGGCTTTATCCAATTCAGCCAAGGAAGCTTCATATATTGATGACTCGCATATCTATAGTTCTTTAACAGATTTTAATTGTTCCTGGATGATGCGAGGAATTCTGAATGCTTTGTTTTGGAAATAAAAAAAAAGAAAAAAAAGAAAGAAAGAAGAAAAAAGAAAGAAAAAAGAAAAAAAAGAAGAAAAAAATGAAAAAGAAAAAAGAAAAAGAAAAAAAAAAAAAAGAAAAAAAAGAAAAAAAAAGAAAAAAAGAAAAAGAAAAAAGAAAAAAAGAAAAAGAAAAAAGAAAAAAGAGAAAAAAAAGAAAAAAAGAAAAAAAAGAAAAAAGAAAGCAAGACACTCACTGCAGTTGGAATGTTCATCAGATTCATCTCCACAGTCATTGGCATGGTTGCATAACCAGGATTTTAAAATACATCGACAATTATTGCACTGAAACTCATTCTCTGCACACTGAGACGATAGCAAGCAACCTGGAAAAGAATTTTTGAAAATATAAAATTCTAATGAAAAACTCAAAATAAAAATTTGGTACTATTTAAATTAGTTGATCCCCCATAAAAAAATATGGAGGAATTTGTGTGTGGGAGATAATTTTTGTAGATTAGCATTCATTAGACCATCCCCTACCCACAACATTTGTCAGAATTGAAAAATTATTTTCGAAGAGAGTCTTATTCATAATATAAATAGAATTTCAAATCGATCCCTGACTTTTTAGAGTGATCTGTATTTTCCATCTGAATTTTTGAGATGAGGAATTGTCCTTACTTACAGGTTCCAATGGATAAATTGTCGTCTAAATTACACAAAAAAATGAAAGTAACACTGACATTTCATTTTAACAGATATATTTACCAAAATTACACAAAAATATCTTGAAATACTAAAGAGAAAATTTATTCAATAAAATCGCCATTGGCTTCAACCATGGCCTCCAGACAATTTCGGAATCTCCTGCATCTCTACTGAACAGCCTCCTTGTCTAAGTTGGTGAATACTGCCATAATACTTGCCTTCAGTTCATCTTTGGTGTTACAAGGAGTTTTGAGGAGACTTGCTCAACTGCACCCCCACACATAATAATCAAGGGGGTTGCAGTGTGGGGAGTTTGTTGGCCAGATGTAAAGGGTGATGTGGTCGCAGAAATTGTCTGATAGCCATGACTGGGTTTTCCTGTTTGTGTGGCATCATGCAGAGTCTTTTTGCCAGACATAGGATCTTTCAGCCACCACCCTCTTGACCCAAGGCAGCACTACCTCCTCAAGGCACTTGATGTAGGCTTCAGTGTTGAGTCTGAAGCCCTCACCAGAAAATTTGGGAGTTCTTTTCTTATCAGAACAATCAAAGTTTTCTAAGCTGCCATACCTTCATAATCACCATTAGACTCATCCAACTCTTTCTGAATCTTCTGTACTGTCCTCAGATTGACAGCCAAACACTGAAATGCTCATACTGGAGCTTCTGCTGTGAATGCCAAACAGTACACCATGCCATTTTCAAATTTCTAACAGTGTGAATAAAGTCATGATGCTCTTTTTTTTGCACAAATGGTACCCAACTGACCCTACCATACTTTGCAGTTGACAAAATAAAAAACAATGCACATGCACGAAATTAAAATTATAAAATGGTGACAATTTACCCATCGTACCCGTACACGACTTACATTCAGACTATTCTCCTGATCCTTGTTGCTGTTATCACATTTCAGCCATTTCAGCTGTATATATAGATCTGGGTAACCTATGGGCGATTCTGAACTGAAACCTTTATTTAATCTATAGGGTAGACTGTCCTTGTTCCACTGCTTATGTCTAGGGATATCTCGTCTAGTTCTTATTTTTAGTAGCTTGGCTTGGCTATTTCCACAGAGTCCGATTACTCACTGCCTAGCCCCAGGCTATGAAACAATAACGTAGTTGACTAAACTGATGGTTCATGAATTTAGTGACATTTTAACTGTGAGTTCAATCCCTGGGATGGGCAGTGTGTACTTGGACTCAGTGGAAATCAATCAAAGTAACCTACAAGTAATTCCAAACTGAACTCTTTATTTAACTTATGAGAGTGGAGCAAAAACACCCCCATAGATTAGCTTGGGGTGAAATGATTAAAAAAAAAAAAAAAATCTATGAATTCCTTTTGTTCCCATTGCATCTTTGACGGCAAAATGATTAAATTTCAAATGAAAATTCTTTATCCATTTAAAAAAAAATACATTTATTATTCTTTATTTCTTCTTGTCACGGTAGTTGGCAGGTGCACAAAGTGTGGGTCACCCCCACTTGGTTTTACAAGGTTCACCAAGATGCTGTTAGGTGGTACTGTTAAATGACTATAAAAACAGGACACTTCCTGTTTACTCCTCTTTTTTATTCTTTCCTTTCATTATGCTGTTTTGACAACACCAATGCAGGATTTGTCCCCAAAATGGGGATATCTTTCCCCTGAGAAAGTTTAATCTTTCATTAGGTATCCCAAACTATTTTTAATATATCTAAAACCTTTTCATGTAGGCCTATAGAGCTTGACAAAAAATAATAAATGGTACCAAATTTATCTTGCCAACCCAATTAGCAACCAAAGTTATGACCTTTCAAGTTTTTGTCTTGAATGCGGTTGGGCCAGAAGACCATCTTAAGAATTTATATGTGAAGATGCCGGCTTCAAACAAGTGAAAAATCATTATAAATGCAAAGTCATAAAAGAAAGATAATCTTAATGGAATTAATAATTATTAGAAAAGACCAGCCTAAAAAGTGTGTGCGTGTGGGTGTGGATCACATTCCATCCTAAAAATAGTGCAAAAATAACACAGGAAGGTAAATTTGACAAATCATATAAATTTCAACTTTACACTTAAGTCATTGAAACTTCTTAATATGTTTTATAGTATCTTAGAGATTAAGCTAAATTTTTTTCATGGGAATACATCAGTAAAACAACTCTTATTTCACCATATAAATACAGGTAGAAGCAAAATTTGATGGTGGGACAAAAATATATACCTTCTTGAACTTGTTATAAAAAAAGTATTCGGTGGGAGATACGAGTGTGAAACTTTACTCATTTTTGGATGAGGAATTAAAAAAAAAAAGCAGTTATTTTTTTCTATAATATTAAAACTTTTCTTCATAAATGTATTTGATTTTCTTGAAAATCTTGTAAATTTATACAATTTTTGACTTGCCTAAAAAGGACAGAAAATTTGAAACTTGTTATACAAAAGGAATCAGTCATCGATTTTTCAAACAAATACTTATTGTAAAACCTTAAAACTCAATTTTTCAATTAACAAAACAACAAAATTGAAATGAGTAAAAATACATTTACTGGAACTGATAAAAAAAGGCTTTCTTTAAACAGCCTTACCGCACTTCCTCTCTGTATGGTGATTTGCAGTCTGCCTTACTGCACTTCCTCTCCCTATGGGGATTCGCAGTCTGAATTTCTTTATAGCCTTCTATAATCAATATTTCTGGAACATTCCAGATTCTACCATCACTTGAAACTGGCATTACACTTAAGCCCCATCTTAAGATAAAATTTTATTCGACCTGAGCAATATCACCTACTAAAGGACATCGGACACAATTGTTTATTTCCTTGGTTCATTAGTTATATAAAGACACATGAAAATATCTACACTTTGTTGAAATTTATTCTATTTCCTTTCACCTCTACTGACAATGGCAACCTGTCATTTATATGCATAAATTTTGTCTGTCACTGCATATAGTCCAACTTGGAGCAATACTAAAGCACACAAAATATATATATCTTCAGACATTCTTGTTGCCTGAAGATAACAAGTGTGTGAAACCTGAGTAGCAACACAAACTATCCTTCAATGAGTGTGAATGATGTGAAACATTTTTAAGGATATCCTGTTTGTTTACATTGTTTTACACATTCTAACACGTCTTTGTTTACAGCAATGATATATTTATATCAGTGGTGACTCCGGGGGTCGGGCTTGTTGGGAGTAGCCCGAGTGAGCCAACATTCAAGTATATCTATTTTAAAGCAACAAAAATCTTTTGTAGTGCATCATTTTCATTCTTGAGTTCAGATCCAAAATTAATTGTTTTAACTCCATGCCTCAAAATACTGACCGAAATAGATTTCAAAGATATTATTTATAATAAAGAAGAAAGAAAGGAGAGTAAAAAAATAAAAGAATGAAATAAAATTAACATGGCTAATTGGGCTGTGTAGTTCTGAGCCTGATCAAAGCTGGAGACATAAGTTAATAGGCAATGTATTTCTTGCTTTAATTTTATAAATAATCTTTTAAAAGTCACTAATGACTAGTATGCTGTCTTTCAAAGAACACATTTTTATTTTAACTTTTTGTTTTCAAATGTCAATTTTAAATATTTTAACTCTGCTGATATACAGAGTATATTAAAGCTTGATGGAGTCGGGCAGTCCGATGCCTTGGTTCTAACTGCCTTACAAGGCTTCGCTGAAGGGTAGAGGCAGAGAGTTTGACAAGCAGAGCCAAGGCAGCAGACTGCCTGACAATTCTTTGCTGAAGGGCAGAGTCTTATCTGGGGAGGTAGACAGCTGTCAGACCACTTGTATATGGGGTCTGTGGGGAATTTTTGTCCAGGCTCAAAAGGACCCATATTAAGCTGGTCTAGTGTTACATTCTGGGTAAATACAGAGTATATTAAAGCTTACTGATAAGTGATATGTATTGTCTGGAACAATTCTACTACAAGAGTCCCCACTGATATATATATATATATATATATATATATATATATATATATATATATATTATTATTAACCATAATAGTCACTGTTTACAAACTCACACTTCCTCCTCAGAGAGCTCAACCGAAATAAATTTTTCATGAGCGTATATACTGACATCTACAGACAGACTGTTTTGCTGTATCACAGCTCATCAGTATGGTTAGACGTCCGGTTGCCTCTAGCTAGGATTGAAACACAGCTGAATTGGCATCAGTTGGAGATTCTACTCCTAAGCCATTGGCACATGGCAGGTGTGAAGGTGAATTTAAGTGTATTTATTTTTAAATAAACGCACTGATGAGCTGTGATACAGCAAAACAGTCTGTCTGTGAATGACAATATATATGCTCCTGAAAAATTTATTTCAGTTGAGCTCTCTGGGGAGGAAGTGTGAGTTTGTAAACAGTGACTATTATGGCTAATAATGCAAGACTCTTCGGTAAAGTGAATAGAGTTCTCTCAGTCACTGTGTGTTTATCTAAAAATAAATACGCTTAAATTCACCTTCATCCCTGCTTTGTGCCAACGGGCTTAGAATTAGAATCTGATGCGAATTCAGCCAGGTTTCAATCCTAGCTAGAGGCAACCAGACGTCTAGCTACACTGCTGAGCTGTGATACAGTGAAATAGTCTGTCTGTGGATGACAATATATATATATATATAGCTCATTCAGGATTGTCTCATTGTAACGGTTAAATAGGTCTGGTGAGAAGAAATATCCTTGTCTTATGTCCCTTTCTGTTTTGTGTATTTTCTGAATTCATTTTCTACTGGATTGTCCTATCTTACTGAAATAAATAAAGCTTACATAGTAGTTCAAGTAGTTCTTTATATCATATCTTATAAACATTTTTGCATAATCTATTAAACAATAATATACAACCTTCTGCATCTATTTTTTTTTTATTTTTCAATTCACCCCATGCAAGGCAATAAAGTCACTAAGACACAAGGGGTTACTGGGTGTTAAGGAATTAAGAAACAGAAACATTTCTAATGTGTGAGAAGAAAAAGATTAATCAGGAGGACAGTAGATAACGATTGACATTGCATTTAAAATTTTGAAAATTAAAGTTGGCCAGAAAGCATGGAGCTGGAAGTGAGCACCACAAATGAGAAGTGTGGGAAAATAAACTGTTAGCATAGAATTTACAGTTACATCTAGCCATTTCAACTGTAAATTGACAAGACCTTGTTACCAATCTAGTACTCCACTTAAATTCATCAAGTCTAGGTACCATAGTTAAGAGTTCATCCAAACAATTACCATGAAAGTGTTTACAGAAAAGGAACAGGGAAACAGCTTTGTGGTGGTGGGAAAACGACTGAAGCTAAGCTGAGCATAAAAATTGCATTCCTTGTTCCAGTGTCTTTAACAAAACCATACTGCTCTTGTCCTATCATTGGATGTATGTTTTTCATTTTTTTTTTTTAATCTTTGGATGCATGTTTTTTTCAATTCTGACTGTAGTGTCACTGTCCTTCATATATTTGCTGCAGGACATTGGTTTTATTGGAAAATCTGAATCTGCAGGTAGTTGGATACATCAGGTGTGTCTTGACATTTTTTCTTGATTAACAACCTGTCGTATCACATTTCAGGTAGAAGTAAATACTTATCTTTGTTAACATGAGAACTCTTTTGTTCCATCGCAGACATGCATTACAGGGTTAAATTCATATCTATTGCTAATGTCATTTGTCCATTTCAAGGGATTATGGACCAACAGGATCTTCTTCATCTATGTGCCAAGATGTAGGCGATCATGGCTCTCCACAATTTCCTGTCCTTTGGAGCTCTTAATAAATTTTGTCTTTTCGTTATCTCTCCTAAACTTTCTTTCACCAATCCATTTACTCAAGCTCATTCTTCTTCTATGTACTATGTCCCTTCAGGATCTTGATGATCATGGCTCTCCGCAATTTCCTGTCCTTTGTAGTTCATAATAAATTTTGTCTTTTTATTATCTCTCCTGAACCTTGTTCCACCATCCATTTACTCAAGTTCATTCTTTTTCTTCTATGTGCCATGTCCAATCAGGAAGTTGGCAATCATGGCTCTCCACAATTTCCTGTCCTTTTTAGCTAATAATGAATTGTCTTTTCATTAATTCTGTTAAACCTTGTTCTGACATCCATTTACTCAAGCTCCCTTTCGAAACAAATGATGAATGTGAATTTATATATTTTCTTTATCCTTGAGAATTGACAACAAAAATAATAAACACTATTTATATTTTTATTGCAATGATCGGCAAAAAATCGACTAATTACTAATCGATTCAAACTTTATAAAATGGTAAATAATAAGGATTTCCTTAAAGTTGGTTCACAGATTTTGACTATTTAGTAAATGTTTATAAATTTATGAATAAAAAATTGTTTTCATATTTATTTCTTTACAAATTGGTAAATGATAAATACTGCATTGCATTAGTTTTAATTGGATTAGCTTTTAGAATGTTGGAAATATGAATTTAATCTTGTAAATAAATAATCATTTATAAGATTGTTTATTTAAAAAATACTGTTTAATATTTTTGTTGTAAATTCTCAAGAACAAAAAAAAAAATCTTTCATCATACGTTTGGGTTTTATTACGATCTTAATCATCGCTTTTTAAAACAATAATCATTGCCGAGGAGGAAAGGATTAAAATAATATCATAATTCCTCCTTTTGATATCCGTTTTTTGCGGGCACAAATGTCCAAGTTTGCCGAAAAATAAATTGGCAGTTGAATATAACAAGCCTGAATGTCTGTCAGGGACTTCTCTTAACATCCGGTAAGTGGTGTTCAAAAGGAAAAAGCACAAAATCTGCCATTTGTATATGTCAAAACATCAACTAATTACCAATCGATGTAAACTAATAAGGATTTCCTTATGGTTGGTTCACAGATTTTAATAATTTAGTTAATGTTTATAAATTTATGAATAAAAAATTGTTTTCATATTTATTTCTTTAGTAAATTTGTAAATGATAAATATTGTATTAATTTTAATACAATTGTATTAGTTTTTAGAATGTTGTAAATATAAAATTATTCTTGTACATAAACAATCTAATAAATAAATAGCGTTAAATAGTTTTGTTGTAAATTCTCAAGACCACCCACCCGCGCGGCGACAAAAAAAGTATAAATTCACTGTCATCATATGTTCCAGGTTCATAACAATTCTAATCATTAATTTTTTAAAGAATAAATTTTGCCGAAGAATGAAGGTAGGTAAAATAAAAGCAGTGTCATTGGAAAAATCGTTCTTTTGATACACCATTTTTTTTTGTAGACACAATGCTTCAGTATCTGCCTATATTTCTGAGATGAGGTATTATTTACTATTTACATTATTTGGACTATTGTCCTCATCTTTGTTGCCATATTTATCATCCTTCAGTATCTGTCTATATTTCTGAGATGAGGTATTATGTACATTATTTACATTATTTGGACTATTGTCCTCATCTTTTCTGCCATATTTATCACCCTTCAGTATCTGTCTATATTTCTGAGATGAGGTATTATGTACACTATTTACATTATTTGGACTATTGTCCTCATCTTTGTTGCTATATTTATAACCCTTCAGTATCTGTCTATATTTCTGAGATGAGGTATTATGTACACTATTTACATTATTCGGACTATTGTCCTCATCTTTGTGGCCATATTTATCATCCTTCAGTATCTGTCTATAATTCTGAGATGAGGTATTATGTACACTATTTACATTATTCGGACTATTGTCCTCATATTTGTTACCATATTTATCACCCTGCAGTATCTGTCTATATTTCCGAGATGAGGTATTATGTACACTATTTATATCATTTGGACTATTGTCCTCATATTTGTCTTTTCATCAGTAGAAGCCTAGATGGTGGAATCTAAAAACAATCACAGTAATGAAAACTTGGGAATCCAAAATTTCAGGATTGTGGTTCTGGATCCGGCCCATAATGTTTTTAATTTGTTCACGAAGTCAGCCTGATTCCAAAATGGTATGATATGTTGGACTACAGCCTCTAGGAGTAAATTTTAAAAAGTGTGGCACAGTGACTCACTGACATTCGAATTTATTATATAGATTAATTACTGAGGATATGTATGGTATATAAGTATTTATTAGCATGCATTGTTTGAAGGAATTTTAGGGCTGTTCTGGAGTGGGGATTTGGCCGATAATCCGCCCTCTCCTATATTTTTAAATAACTGAAAAATTGTGAGGTCCACATAAAAACCCACTACAACAATATCAGGGCTGTTCTTGCAGAAACGGGGTTTAGGGAGCTAGGCCTCCATCCCAATATTTAAAAAAAAATATTATTAAGTTAACTATGGGGTCGAGATAAAACTCCATTACAACAATACCAGGATCATACATTTTGGAGGGCGCTATCACCCCGATACCGTTAAATAAAATTATTAACTAAAAAAAATCATGGTTTCCAGTCCAGTTAAAGCCCCACTGCAACAATTCCAGGGCCGTACATTCTGAAGGTGGAGGTGGGTAGGGGGATAAATACCCCCTACACTATTTTTAATTAAATATTTTTTAAATAAATATTTTTTAAATTTCTATAGTATAGTCTATTGTTTTCAAGCAAATAAAATCGATTTATCTAAGTTAAAAGCTAAGTCCTTGTATCTTCTTTTCAAATTATTATAAAAAAAAAAAAAATTAAGTTTTTTACAGTTATTTCTTTTTAAAGAAGAAAAAAAAAACTATATAGCCTCAATTTTATTTTAAAAAATTGACAGGAACGGCCCTAAACCCAATTTTCAATCGACTTTTATTTCATAGTTACCTAATTTTCCTACCTTGTCAAAATTGCCGAATTTCCCGTTACCGAATCTTGCTGGTACCGTTCGATGAATAGACCATAATTCTCTCTAACTCTAAACAAATATTTCTTAGACGCATAATCTTTCAAACCAGTGTTCCTTAGACCAATATTTTGTTAGTTATTCTAGATCCCATTTAAAAGATATGGCGGAGACAAGGACAAGGATTTGGAAGACTTTGACATATTCAGATATTTTTTTGTGATCAGTTCTTTGAAAAATGATGCGTTTAAAACAATCAAAATAAAAATCTTACTTAAAGTTTTAATTTCAAGTTAATAGTTTCCCAGTGAGCAAAATATTTTGGCGTATTTCCAACCAAATTTAGAAATTGACCGAATTGAAATCATTTTTCTCTTTCTTTCTTTTAGTAACATTCGTCCATATTGAATATTGATTCATTGAAAGATCCCCATCAACTCAAAAAAAAAATCTTTCAAAAATAAAACATACGTTCCTGAAACATTATTTGAATAAAATTAGCTGATTTAATTAATCTGATTTAAAACAAATATTACTTACTTTTAGCTTAAAATACAGTAGAAAGCATTTTTAACACGCAGGAGTTGTTTTTCTGACAGGTTGAAAGATTTATAAACATGCTGATGATTGCGAAAATTAAGTATGGAAGAACGAACTGGCAAAAATGATTTAATGAATATGACGTTGAAATTTATTATAGCCTGACTTTCGAAGATACTTGTTAAAAAATGTTATGAAGTTTTATTTTCTGACAGGTGCATATTAATTTTTATTATTATAATTAATTTATTACCTTTTAGTTTTTTTTATTAATTTGTTAATTATTAAATTTTTAGTATTTTATTACTTATTTTTTAAATGACTAAAAATTAAGTGGATACTTTTTTTTCTGCAATAAAAGTAAATAACCGACACACACTGTTTTAAAATATTTGCCAAACTCAGGAAATTATCCAATTCAAACGAAATTTTCAAAACTTATTCATTAATGAATTAATATTTTACTGAATAGCTTATTTTATTATAAAACTCTCTCTCTCTCTCTCTCTCTCTCTCTCTCTATATATATATATATATATATATATATATATATATATATATATAGGAAAATTCTGGAAGTATGCCCCCCACTTTTGTATACTTTTTAATTTGAAGCTGAGTGGAAGTTCGTCCAAATTTTTTTTACACTTACTTATATAAACTTGTCGGGTTACCACCTCCTAGTTTTCGAAACCGTTACTAGGGGACACTCTAAGGCACTATAAATACTCTGCGATAATTTTTTTATCACTCCCTTTTGATCTTATCCGTCAACATGTAAGTCTCTCACGGCAAAACGCGTTCTCTTTTGGGAAACGCGTGTATAGTGGGTTATCAGTTATATAGTGAAGTGTATAAGTGTTGAAAAAGATTTTTTTGATTTGGCCTTGTTAGTTAGATAGCACCACCATAAGAGCGGTATAAAACAAGAAAATCAAATTGTAAAGTGAAACAACAAATTCATATACATATAAATCAATTAAGGTCTTCACAAATAAAATTAATGTATTTTGGTTGATACAAAGTCTTCAAAATGTTCGTAGTAGTCCTTGCAAGAATGAGTTTATGTGGACATAGTCAGGAACGTATGTGTGGATGCATGTATGAGCGTTATCGTAGGGTAGGAATGTCTTTGAATTAATCGCTCAGTCTTAAAATGTTCCGTTCGTTTATCAAGTATAAAAGAGGTGAGGGAGAAAGGTAGAGATAAAAATAACGATCGCTTGACGTTTGTCAAAGAACGTGTTAATACGCTCGTCTCCTTCTCTCTGGTGACAGGCTAACTTGCCCGTTTTTTATTTTGTTTGTGGTGCTTGGAAAGGTCATTTGGGAATTCACTCCCGGATATGATTCGGGCCTTTCTATTGGACGACGAATAAACTTCGTGTCCGCTCGCGAAAAGGTCCGTAAAAGAATTTGTTTGTGGGAATTGAAGATTATTTGAATTTTGTTTTTTTAAATGTTTCCTAGTTTTTCATTGGCCGAAAAACATTTGGCATCAAGGTGTGAAATTTCACGTGTTTTGTTTTGGATTCGCTTTTGTGTGTGTGTGTTGAGCAAAGTTTGTCAATTCGAGTCTTTTCTAACAAAAACAATGAGTCAGTGCTTAGCATTTGAATTTTAAATCTAGATCTTATTTTGTTCACTACATTCCCTCATATTGGAATATGCCTATTTGCTAGGAAGGCCAGATACCCCTTCCCCCTCCCCTTCCCCCTCCCCCACTGAAGTTCTGAAATTTTTGTCTAGTAATTCATTTTTTTCACACATGGTCTTATTTTTATGACCAACCAAAATTTTAATTAAGTGTTTCGCAAATATATTTTGATTAAAGTAACAGTATTTATATATTTTTAAACCTTTTTGTATCTGGTCTTAAGATTTTGACCAGGAGTATATATTAAAAAAAAAGAAAGGAGTACATTCAAACAAAGTCGACGCATTATCAGAACAACTCAACAAGTATGTCTATTCCTTCGTATCCATCTGCCTGCTTGCTAGGAAGGCCGGATACCCACCCCACCATTGCAAACGATCTACGAAGATACATTTGTAGTTGTTCAACACATACAGAACCAACCTGTAGATGTGAAACCAAACGAAAAAGGATTTTAAATTGGAACTAAATCTGTATTTTTAATTTTGTCAGAGTTACCTCCTCCTCAGTTCTCTAATTGTTTCTATGGGGTCATTCTCACTATACTATAAATACCGCGAAACTTCTGGCCTCTTTCTCTTTTTCCTTTGGGCCTCGTGCCGAATCCCACCTCACGTGGAGGTGAGGTAAATCTCTCTTCTTCATTTCAGCGACAATATGTAAGCTCTTAGAAGATCCGCGTTTTCCCATTTTTGTGGGGGACGCCATGAACATTACAAGCAATACACGTACGTACGAACGTTCACCAAAGAACGAACATGAATGTTCACACACACAAGTATTATTGTCTACGTCCATTGTAAAATTGTTTTGTTTAATACATATATTGTTGTCATATATATATATATATATATATATATATATATATATATATATATATATCGGTCTTGTTTGTTTGTCTTCTTTATCTCCAGCTAGACTTAATACAAATCCGCCATGTTCTCTTAGTGGACCGTCTAGCAGGAAATAAAAACACACGTGTTCCACATTCAACAACACACATAACCACTTGGTCCTCTACAATTTAAAAGCGTGTGTATACGTGAGAGAATCTTGGAATGGCCGAGCGAACGAAAAATATTCGAATATTTTCCTATTTAGCCAAAATACGTGTTTATCATCACTCGACCCTACTTCGAAAATTAACGAAATATATTTATGGGTTCATCTAGCAGCCCCAGCTAAAGACTTCTGTTTTTTGACACGAGTATCTTGTTCGACTGAAGAAAAGGCCTGCGTGACAACTTCAGTGCCTGAATTCTTTGTAAACAGAAAGGTGTAGCATCCCGCTACCACTTTGTGGAATCTTCCACAATCCAGTTAACCCCTGCCAGGAAATGCACTCCGGGCTAAGTAACAGTCGAACTCTCTGCCTTCGGGCGGAAAGGAACCCGGACGTGGCTCCGCCGAAGGGCAGAGTCTCGTTCGGGGTGGTTGACTGCCCCTGAACCCGTTTATGCGAGTTCAAAGAGGGAATATTTTTGGCCGGCCCTACGGGCTTGGAGATCCCACGTTAAACCCGGCCTTGTGCCACATGTAACCCTTGTGGGGGGTGGTAGCTAAATATCACTATTCCTGTTATAATTTTCACCATCACGCTCTTACAAAATACATAACAAGCATTCATTGGTTAATCACCTTCAATCTAGCTTGCTGATTGGTCAGTTCCGACCAATCAAACCGCCTGCACGCGACAAATGTTTTACCGCGTTTTCCATCTGAGCCAGTCACGTGATTCACGATGATATACAGACAGAACACGTGTAAGCTCCTTGTTGTTTCTCTCTCGCGTCTCATTCCTTGCTACCAAAGTACCAAGATGTAATCTTCAAGAACTCCCGTCTTTACTAATGCAGTCAGACGTTAAAGACCATTACCAACATTCACGCAAGTACGAACTCTGAAATCTCTTCTGAACTTTTGCCAACTTGTACAATATACAATTCCAAACATGCTACAGAAACTTTATTCTTCTAAACTACAGTTTAATAATTACTTTCGCTTTATGAACTTAGGTACAAATATTACCTAATCTAAGAGACACAACTCTGTCTAACCTTTTCACTTAGTATTCATGCATGTATATCAAATATTCATAAATTCAATTGTTACGTTTTGAAAGAATATGTTTATGAATCTTTATTATTCTCTATCTTGTATTAATTGTTGTGGATGGAAGATTATTGAACACACACAATTTTAAGCCTTCTGATAATTCAAACCTTCTATTCCTCTCCAACACACAATCATCACACACATCCGCAACAACTTCCTTATCAATGTCTAATTTTGTACATTTTTGTGCAAAAAGTGGATCAGAGAGCTTGCTCGGCTTAGTAAATATTTTCAGGAAGTATCAGCTTCTAATTGGTCAATAAACACACAAGTGGGCGTTGCAATCCACCCACGTACAAATGTTTTTCCAGCCCGTGACCAAATCAAGTTTCCCGCCAATTTGCTGCGATCCTGTCACATGATTACATAATTATAAATAGCAGACATGAGTTCGCTCAATCTCTTTTACTCTTCCAAATTCCTGCGAGATGTGATTTTAAGGATTCTCGTCTAGACCATAGGTGGTCAGACGTTAAAAGCATACTCACGCATGCTCGTACGTACGAATTTTTCCAATCTACATTACAAACATACAGAACATTTCCAAACATGCAACAAGAACTTTTCTCTTTGAAACATTCTTCTAAAACTACAGTTTATTCAGCATTTCTCAGCTTTATAATTAAATCAACTTTTGTGAGTTCAGATAAAAATGTTCCCAGTCTAAAAGACATAACTCCAAAAAAAATCTTTAACTTCTACGCATGCACATCAACACACAAATAAATGCAAATGTTATGTTTTTAAAACCATTTTGTTCCTTCTGGCATTTTATGTTATGTGGTATTTTACGTTAAATATAAATTGTGTGGTCATGTTATTCACGCAACAGACATCTACAATTGTCCATTCTTATTACTAAACTACTACATATGGTAACCCCGACGTTTGATATGGGGTGTGGAAAACAAATAGACAACTAGAAAGGTTCACACGCGCAGTTTAGGAGAATCAGTCAGTAAAGACCCGTTTTGTCACCTGGCCGTTAAATTGACTCGTAAATTTGATGTGAAACATTTGAGACTTTCAAAAAATATAAATGTCTCGAAGATGAATCGCAGAAAATAAGTCAATCAAAGGCGGACGGTTTGTGATGTCGCGACCGCCTTTGGCCGCTCCCTAAAACGGAAGAGAACTGGTCACTTTGAACCATGACCTTTTTGATCGTGTTCCCTACACGCTATGTAATTATTGTGAGACCGGAAACTACCTACACAATAGACTCTTCCAGGCCTATATTAAGTAGGCAACATAGCACTCTAGGGATAGTGATAGAGAGTGACAGTGAGAGTCTCGTACGACTACCAGTGTTGGACACTAATAAGCTCTGCTTACACTATCTCTGTCACCTGTTGTTAATATATCTTTCTTACATCTAATACGTGTTCCGTGTTTTACTTCTGTGTGCCCAACTTTGGCACCCACATCAGTGGCGACGAGGATTCTAGAAACGCACTCACGGTGAAACCTAAATACCTTACCAATCCCACTTCTGGGCCGAGAAGAATTCTAGAAACGCATTCACGTCGAAAAACCGCAATACCTTGCCAGTCCCACAATAGTGGCGACAGAAAAGATTCGAGAATTTCGTTCTCACCGTATCAATAGCGACAGTACTCGAAAAATACACAAACTCCACGCGTTCCCACAGCAGTGTTGAACGTGAAATTAAGCTGGTATTAATACATTAGCGATTTAAAAGCTAAACACCCAGCGTCTACATATATTCCAATACCAAACGCCATTGAGAAACTAGCGATTCGACATCTACGGAATATTAAAGTCTGTCCAATACGAGAACGATTTCTACACACCGACACACACAGAAAAAAAAAGTTGTTCGTAAAAAAAAAACTGACAACACAAGATCAAGTATTACCATTGTACTCAAGTTTTCGGAAAAAACTATCGAAAAATTTTTTATGTAACTGAGTTGAACTCGGGCATAAAATTATTCTCCCCTCAAATTCACTGAGGTGAGTTTTCTTCTTTTTGTACCTCTATAAAAAAAAATACATAAGTGCGGTGAAAAATTATTCAATTACGTTAAAATTAACGGAACTACGGGAAAAAAGCTAAACACACATAATTAGTTTAGTTTAACTATTGTCTGTCCATATTTTTTTTCTGTAAAAGAGAAAAAAAAAGGAACAAAAATCTATCAAGATTTTTTTGTGTACCTCCTCTTAGTACACGTGTTTCAAAGCAACAAAAAAAGCACTGTCATTTTTTAAATATGGAAGATTTACAAAAAGTAGTTGCCCAAATGTTAAAACTAAATTTGGACCAGCAACAAAAATCAGAAGAAAGACAACAACAACTATTTTGGGACTTACATAAACAGCAAATGGAATTCCAAAAAATTACGCTTCAGAATGCTGAACTACAACAGAAACAACTTAAAGAATTACTCGTAAATGCATTAAAAGGCTCAAACTCTGAAAAAGATACAATATTCTCCCAGAGTATAATCTACAATTCAATAGAAACCTTTGAATACGTACCAGAGGAAGACAAAACGTTCCAGGCTTTTTACAGGCGCTACGAAGATATTTTCAACGTAGACTGTGAACAATGGCCGAGTAAAAAAAAGGTACGTCTTCTATTGAGAAAACTGGGAACTACAGAACATAGTAGGTTTGTAGACTTCATACTACCCAAGAAAACGACTGACTTGGATTTTTCAGAGACGATTAAGCTCCTATCGGAATTATTCGGGCCTAACACAACCTTGTTCCACAAACGTTGGAAATGCCTGAACACAGTCAAAGACAACCAGCAAGATTATTAAGTGCTTAATTTTCGCACAAGGTTTAGTATCTGCAGAAGACGCCGAAGTCAGACGACGGGTACTGACTAAGCTTGAGAACGAACAAGGATTGACTCTCCAAAAGCTGGCAGAGGACTGTCAAAGAGTAATATCTGTAAAGCGTGACTCAAACACTATCGAGGAATCAGGTGTGACTCAGATTAATAAAATCAGAAGCAAGTCTACCTCCTATTCCCCTCAAAAAGACAAAAGGCAAATCTCATGTCCTAAATTACGCAGTAACCAAAACTTAAATAGGTTAAAGAAACCGCCCGGACCATGTTACCATTGTGGTAAATGGCATTGGATGAAATTCTGTCCAGTTAAGAACAAAAAATATTGCAAAAATTGCAATAGAAGTGGGCATACTTTAACTTCGTGCTGGTAGCAGAACGAGAAAACCCAAAAATAAAATTAGGCAAGCTCAATCTGACAATATTGTTGATAGGAATTTAAGAAAATATGTAACAGTGGATATTTTCAATAAGTCCATTAAATTCCAGCTTGACTTGGGTTCTGATATTTCAACCATTAACTGGCGTACTTGGCGAAAATCGAACAAGCCGACCTTATTAAAAACGGATAAAACAGCAAAATCCATAACTGGCGAAAATATTAACATTTTAGGCGAGGTAATACTTACAGTAACACTAAATGGAGTTACCAAAAAGCTCAAAGCCTACGTATTAAAAACTTCAGACAACTTATTTGGAACTGATTGGATAGAAAAATTCAATCTTTGGGATTGCCCAATGAGTACATTTTGTCAAAAGATACAAAGTACAACGTCCAATTTGTTAAATCTAAAAAAGGAATTCAAACAACAATTTCCCCAGTTTTTTTCTGGCGGCCTTGGGAAATGTACTATAATGAAAGCTAAGTTCAAGGTGAAGGACGGTGCACAACCGGTATTCAAAAAGAAACGGAATGTCCCTTTCGCTGCTCTAGAACAAATCAATAAAGAGTTAGATAGACTCGAACAAGCAGGTATTCTGTCAAAAACAGATTTCAGCGAGTGGGCAGCACCTACGGTCTACGTAAAAAAGAAGTCCAATCAAATACGAATATGCGCAGATTTTTCCACAGGGTTAAACGATGCCTTGCAAGATCACCACTATCCTCTCCCAAGACCTGAAGAAATTTTCAATAAACTCAATGGTGGAAATTTTTTTTCTAAAATTGACCTCTCGGACGCATACCTTCAGATAGAGGTGGAAGAAGAAAGTTCCAAATTGCTCTGCATAAACACCCATAGAGGGTTGTACAAATACAACAGGCTGGCTTTTGGAGTAAAGGTTGCGCCTGCAATTTTCCAGCAGGTCATGGACGCCATGCTGGGCGATCTTGACTACGCAACAGCCTATTTGGATGATATACTAGTTACTAGTAAAACTACGGCAGAGCACCGGAACCATATAATAAACGTATTCGAAAAGATACAAGAATACGGATTTAAGGTTAAGGAGGAAAAGTGTGACTTTTTCTTACCGGAGATTAAATACTTAGGTCACATTATAAATAAAGATGGTCATCGGCCGGATCCAGAAAGAGCCAACGCGATCAGAAACATGCCGGCCCCAGATAACGTTCAAGCGTTACAAAGCTTCCTCGGCCTAGCTAACTTTTACCAAGAGTTCATTAAGAACATGCAAAATTTGAGAGGGCCTCTAAACTAACTTTTAAAAAAGGACAAACCATGGTCATGGACCCCGGAATGCCAAGACGCATTCGAGAAGATCAAGAAAACTCATACTTCAGACTCCTCCCTCACACATTTCGACCCTAGTCTCGACATCATAGTCGCAAGTGATGCAAGCTCGTACGGCATAAGCGCTTGCATTCTGCATAAACTGCCAGATGGTTCGGGAAAACCTGTGGCTCACGCATCAAGATCTCTACTTCCAGCTGAGAAACAATAAATCCCAAGAGGAAAAAGTATTAAGTTTTATTTTTTTCTCTCCGTTTCAAAAAGAAAACTCTTTGGAAGGGGGGTATTGTGAGACCGGAAACTACCTACACAATAGACTCTTCCAGGCCTATATTAAGTAGGCGATATAGCACTCTAGAGGAGAGTGACAGAGAGTCTAGTACGACTACCAGTGTTGGACATTAACTTATAGTAAGCTCTGCTTACACTATCTCTGTAACCTGTTGTTAATATATCTTTCTTACATCTAATCCGTGTTTTACTTCTGTGGGCCCAACTTTGGCACCCACATCAGTAATTTAGTCTCATTTTGTTTTAGAATTGAGCTTAATTACTTTTTAGTTCTGTTTGTGTTACGAAACTAGTCGTAATACACCCCTTAAGCATTTTTAGAGGCTTGTTTTTTCGTAGAAAATATCAACTCATTTTTAGAGAGATTTTTAGCATTTTGTTTCACCTTTTCAGATTCAACGTCTTTAATTCGAAAAACGTTAGCGGGCCTCTTGTGACCTCATCACCTACGATACGGGGCAGCTCGGGCTGTTGTTTCATATCGCGCCTCCTCCAGGCGACTCCGTTACAGTGATTTAATTTTCAAAAAGATGTACATATTGTGGATCTAGGAAGGCTGCGTGAATATTTAACGTTGCGCTGCAAATAAAACATGCAATATCCACAAACATAAATTTAAATAAAAAAAATCAAACGATAATGATATTCAATTATGACAAAAAAGGATATGTTTGGAACAACAAATATATATTTTATATGCTGAATATTACAATCTTTTTTTGTAAATATCTGTGCATAAACTTGATCAGAGTATTTTAAAAAAGAAAAGTTCTTGTTGCATGTTTGGAAATGTTCTGTATGTTTGTAATATAGTTTGGAAAATTTCGTACGTGCGTGCATGTGTGAATATGTTTTCAGCGTTCGACCGCAATGGGGTCGTAACGCAATTTCCTTTAAGTTACATTTTTGTAGGCGAATGAAATCAAGAGAAAGAGAGAGAGAACGAACTCGTGTCTGATATTTATAATTAACGTAACCACGTGACAGGCTCCTGGAAAAAGAAACGGGAAAGCTTGACTTGGTCACGCGCTGGAAAAAAGGACTTATACGTGGGTGGATTGCAATGCCAACTTGTGTGTTTATTGACCAAGTTGAGATTTCCTGAAAAATATGTATGAAGCTGGATAAGCTCTTTGATCCACTTTTTGCACAGATTTGTACAAAATTCAACATTGATAAGAAAGTGGTAGCAGGATGCTAAATACAGCTTTGGATTTTTTTTTCCAATTAGGAAGGACCTCCAATCGGTTGTGAACTTGGGCAAGAATTGGCTGGTCAACTTCAACGCTTCTAAAACAAAACTGCTCTCTATTAATCACCACAGAGATCCTTCCCTGCCCTCCATTAAAATGTCTGACGCTCAACTTCTCGATAGCAACTCTCTGCGGCTGCTCGGTCTCACGTTGACTGCTGACCCGAGATGGAATAAATACATTGAGTCAATTGCTTCGTCCACCGCAAGGAAAGTTGGCTCCCTGTGCCGCGCCAGGAAATTTTTCTCCCCGGAATCGATCCTGCAGATCTACAAATCAACAATTTGCCCTTGCATGGAGTATTGCTGCCATATATGGTCTGGTGCCCCTTCTGTTTGCCTCGGGGTTCTTGATAGGCTCCAGAGGCGGATATGCAATGTAGTTGGCACTGCTCTGGCGTCTCGTCTACAGTTACTTTCTCACAGACGCGCCGTCGCCTCCCTCTGTCTGTTCTACAAATACTTTCATAGAAATTGCTCCGAGGAGCTGCATTCGCTGGTTCCCAGACGTCATGAATTCAAGCGTCCTACGAGGCTGGCATTCCGCTCTCACCCCTTCACTGTCGAAACTCTTAAATGTAGCGTTCCCTTCTACTCCAATAGCTTCATGTCTCGCACCTCTCGCCTGTGGAACTCCCTTCCCTATTCCAGTTTCCCTGAGAGCTATAATCTCCAGCTATTCAAGTGTAATGTCAATCGACATCTCCAGTTGCCTTGATCTTTCCACTACCCTCCTCCTCATCCTTTCTTCTATCACTCCTATCTGATCTTGCTCTAAATTTTCTGTAACCCCTTGCGTCCTAGTGGCTCCCCGCTTTGCTTGGGGTGAAATGCTTAAAAAAAAAAAAAGAAAAAGAAAAAAAGAAGGTGACTTCAACCCACGCAAAACTAAAACGTGAGACTTGTATCTGGATCTTACTGGAGGTCTATATAAGAAGTTGAGTTGGGCAGAAAATTTTAGAAGATTATAAAATTTCAGAAAGTATAAGGCTCCAGAAGGACACGAAGTAGTGAGAAGAACCCAAATTTGAAAAGGATTTCTGAAAGGCAAGAAATGGTTGTTGTCACTAGCCAATGAACAAGGATGTTTCTTACGGAAGAAATAAGAAGTAAACGAAGAAAGAAACAGAAAAGGAAACTGAATCTAAATGAAATCAGAGAAGTGAAAATTTTGTGATATTAATAATCGAAGTGTTAAAAGCAAAAAGAACACATCTGTTAAATCCTAGTGATTTCAGTGAACCTAGCTAAGCCCACAGTTTCGACTTCCAATTAAGTAAGAGGTTCTTATTTGAAAGAATGTGTATTTTGAATCACTTTATAAAATGAATTTTATTGTATCTTAAAGATTGTTCGATTATTGAAAGTTTTGTTAAATAATATCTATCTGCTTTTATGGGCTATATTAATTTTTGAATTGGTCATCTTGCCTTTAATAAAGGCGCACAAAGGAACATTTTGTGCAAACTTATAATTGCCACTCAGAATCGAAAATGAGAAAAAAGAAGCAAAAGAAATATGGAGAGAGCATAGGAAGACAAGAAATTAATGAAAAGAAAAAAATAACCACATTCTACAAACACACACACACACACACACACACACACACACACAGAGTCAGTTATGTGCCATGCGTGATAAACACTTAGGCAATCATGTCACTTTCGACACATGACTTACGAGGCAGTACGTTGCCATTTCTTGCTGCGGTAGACCAGTCGCCATCCAAGGCTATAGAACTCAGTCTGTCCTGCTATTTACCCATAGATGGAGGGAAGAAGAAGAGGATTTATGCCTTTCCCAGGAGTATTAGCACGTAAGTGAATGTAATGGATTCGATTGGAAAGTCAATCAGTCAGTTATGTACCATGCGTGATACACGTTTAGGCGATCATGTATCTTTCGATACATGACTGACGAGGCAGATTTTTTCCTCAGTAGGTTGCCATTTCTTTCTGCGGTAGACCAATTGCCATCCAAGGCTATAGAACTCCGTCTGTCCTGCTATTTACCCATAGCTGGAGGGAGAAGAAGAGGATTTATACCTTTCCCAAGGGTATTAACACGTAAATGAATGTAATGGATTCAACTGGAAGTTGAACTCGGCTCCTCGATTCCTCAGCCCGAGTCGCTATCCATTATTTCACAAAAGAAACAAATTAATCTAACACTAATAAATAGAGCATAAATTATTTTTTAACTCAATATAAAAATAACGAAAATGAGAAAATCAGTCAATTGCTGAAACCTCCTGATGAGTGGATCGCAAAATTGCAAAAATATTAATCTACGAAACTTTGGAGTCGGTCCGTGCTGAATATAACATCAATGAGCTAAGTGACACATTTATATTTGTATTAATCCTACTAACCATTAAATATAAACAAAAATGAAACGTTAAATAAACGATAACATATGATATTGTCGGTTTAACCTTTTCTAACCTTTTCTCGTTCTTTTCTCACCATATCCAGTTATTCGTCAACATGTAACTTATCGCAGAGAATACACCGGTGTTGAATAAGACTGACGAAGTTTTCGTAGGTTGAAATAGATCTCACCCCATATGAGGTCATTTGGGATTTTGATGTGTAATACTATATATATATATATATATATATATATATATATATATATATATATATAATTATTTATTTAAAAAAAAAATTAAAAAAAAATTTATGACATAAATATGTTATAAAATCACTACAAAAATAGCCATTTTGTTTCAACACCCTCGGTGTCTTATCAAGTGATCACTTGATAAGACACCGAGGGTGTTGAAACAAAATGGCTATTTTTGTAGTGATTTTATAACATATTTATGTTATAAATTTTTTTTTTTTAAATAAATAATTATATCTGCTCTACTTTGTATTGAGCCCTCTTTTAAGAATAGTAATTTTTGGTTATTGGAATTCATTCCATATACACCAATCATATACTTGTGTGTGTATATATATATATATATATATATATATATATATATATATATA
Organism: Acanthosepion lycidas; assembly: GCA_963932145.1. NCBI lineage: Eukaryota > Metazoa > Mollusca > Cephalopoda > Sepiida > Sepiidae > Acanthosepion > Acanthosepion lycidas. Next base: position 72,401,808 of record OZ010607.1, on the reverse strand, counting down.
TATATGTATATATATGTATATATATATGTATACATATATATATAAAGTGTGAATATAAACTAAATAAAGAGATATTAGCAACTATAGCAACTATATATGCTTGTGATAACGTACATATACAAATGAGCAAACAAATATTTAATTTAAGGTGTAAACAAAACAGTGCTCAATGTAGTCAAACAGAGCTATAAAGTATATATTAATAAATATTGCACGTTCCAATGTTATACAACCGTTAATAAATAACACATTCTAAAAAAACATCTTCCAGTCAACAACACATTTATTTCATCTTCAAGTTTTGATTTTAAAGGAAAAAAATTACAGCCTGATGATGAGGACATGAAGTCCTTGAAAGTACTTGCTTCTATAAAAAATACAGTAGATCCATCTGACAACAATTTTATACATAAGGATTGCATCATTCAGTGGATTGTTAGTAGTTTAATGCTTCTATTAAGCCTATTAGCGAAGAGATTTCGCCATTAATCGCATTAATATTGCTAATTGATTCAATGTATGATTATTTCTTTATAATATAAAATATATGCTGCCTAATATAATACGTTTATAATAAATACACATATACCTACGTTTGTAGTGCAAGTTTCATGGCTACCCAATTCACCAGGCACAAATGGTAAATGAACTATTTAACACGGTAGTTTCTTAAAAAAAATTCTGGAACTCATGGGAGGAACGCTATATTATATACAGATTCAAAGTTTAAGATTATTTTAATTTTAATATAATATTGGGGTATGAATTCAAACTATAGAGTGTTGATAGGTAGATTTTTGAAAAATCATGATATATGATATAAACTTTTATGGTATATATTTCCGTGTGTTGTATTGTTGTTTGGTATGGTAGCTTAAAGTAATCTTTTTGTCTCAAGGAACTAACATTATACTTGTTGTGGTGGCTTCCCTCTAAGGAGTCAATGTTGGACTCTTCCGCCTACTATAAGATTAGTAGGAAAGAAGGTCTTGGGGGGAAACAGTCGAATAGATTGAACTCTGGGTCAACCGACACACACTCACTAGTCGTGTAATGCTCTTCTGTTGTACTTACTGTTTAATATATGATATATCTGTAACACTTGTTTTTTTATTTCTTTAAACATTTACTTGGTCACAACAATACTATATATAGAGCTAACGCTTTTATATATATATATATATATATATATATATATATATATATATATATATAAAAACTTAGTTGTATTGATGTAAGTTTGTGACCCTGGTTTTCACGCCCTTGCGAACGTCACAGTTTTTCTGGCGATCACAAGGGCGTGAAACCCAGTGTCACAAACTCACATCAATATAACTAAATGTGTTAGCTCTATCACTGGTATTGAGCGCTTTCCAATAAGTACCGCGCATATATAATATATAAATAATATATATATATGAAAAAAAAAACCTAAAGAGCCAGTAACTACCTACCTAGGTTTCACCTACACGAATCTTCAGGGTAAACTGGCTAGTTTACCCTGAAGATCCATTTAGGTGAAACCTACGTACGTAGTTTCTGGCTTTTTAGGATTTTTATCATTTTCCGCTCTGCGTATTTAGCATTTTACGTTTTATCTTAGTTATTCGATTGGGTTTTTTTTTCGTTGGACTATAATTTAACGTAGTGGACGGATTTTTCGCCCTGTTCGGATGTTTCTAGTTCTTTTTTTTTTTTCCAATTTGTTTCGATATATTTATATTTGTGAATTACGTCATCTGGGTGTTTTCACCAACCGAGAATAGTCACTAATATATATATATATATATATATATATATATACCGATAATTTCAACCGAATGACTTTCTACTCGAAAGAGGTAATGTGCAATTTCTGAAAACATTTATTTTCACTCAAGCAGGATACTAAGAAATAGAAAAAAATTTAGCTATGAACAAAGAAAATAGTGCTAAACAGCTATGTGATATCTGTCTTCCTGCATACCAGCAAGTGCCGGGCGATCTTGTCAAAGATGAAGAGTGGCTTGAAGCAATAGAAATGTGGTTTTACATAAGGATGCTGAGGATGCCATGGACCGAACATATGAGCAACTAAAAAGTTTGGGGGAAAATGTAAACAAAAAGGAAACTATAACTTAACATCAGGAAAAAACGGTTGAAATTACCAGGGCACAGATAATGAGGAAAGAAGGCTAGGAAAATTTGATACTTACAAGACTAATTAAAGGAAAGTGGGACAGAGGAAAACAACGCCTAATATATTTAGTGAGCCTGACAAAAATAACAAAAAGATAATGTTTATTAAGAGCTGCATAAGTATCATATAAAAAGAAAATGAGTAACTACCGACACCAAGGTTCGAACGTGACACTCTGGACTTATGAATACATGTTTTCCGCCAGGTGTATATAAAGCTGTGTCAGGCTACTGACTACAGTGATTATTGAATGACTATCGAATGCAACTATCCAGTCGAATTAGTGTGAATTATCGTGCGTCGATGTTTTGTGTTTTGATTTAGGGTCTACTGGACGGTAAACCGAGCTGCGCTACTAACAAGGTATTCACTGAAATGGTTAATTATCTTTGGCTGACTTTTACTTCTTTGTTCTTGTTAAGTATTTATTTGCGGTTGTAATTAAATATTGTTTTACTTTAATATTGAAGTCTTGAGTTATACTTAACGGCCATCATACGTCACAGAAGAAGGACAGGAAATTGTGAAGAGCCATAAGAGCTACAGAGGGCAGGAAATTGTGGAGAGCCACGATCGACAACGTCCTGAAGGAGCACGACACATAGAAGAAGAATGGACTTCAGTGAATGGATACTGAAACAAGATTTAGTATAGATAACTAAAAGATAAAATTCATTAAGTACTACAGAGGAGAGGAAACTGTGGAGAGCCATGATCACCAACGTTCTGAAGGGACACGGCACATAGAAGAAGAATGAGCTTGAGTAAATTGATGGAAGAACAAACATTTATTAAGAGCTTGTAGTGAGTCCCGATAAAAATTAAATAAAAAAATAAAATATATATAAAAAAGATAAAAATAAAATATAAAAATGAAATATATAAACAAACGAGCAGTAGATCCCGGCGTTGCCCGGGGAGATCAAGTATCGACTAGACTGAAAAATAAAATTGACAAAGATTGTTGTTTAAGGTTGACGGACACGCATTTTTTTTTTGTTTTGTTTGTTTGTTTTTTTTTGTTTTGTTTGTTTGTTTGTTTTTTTTTGTTTGTTTTTTTTAGGAATTGGTCAAACCCAAACAAAAACATTGTTTTCAATCGTTATGAGTCTACCGATTGAATAGAATTTTATTCTTATTATAAACAATTGTCATGTAAATTTTAAAAGCATTCTGAATGTAAAAATAAAGAAAAAAGTGTGCAAGACAATAAGAAACACTACCTGCCAAAAAAAAAAGTGATGTTTTGTTGAAATCGGTTGAAAAATGTAGGAAATCCGATCCCATATATAAACGAACGAACGAACACACACACACACACACACACACACACACACACACAGACAGACAACCTGGGCTTTATAATAATTATAACTCGATATGAGTTGTCCCCCTTTCATTCTCGTGATGCCTCTTAATCGTGTTCTCAAATTGATTTCGTGCAAAAACAATTGTGTTTTTCCAATTTTTGGCGCTGTCAGAACCACCGCAAAGTAATTTTACGTAGTCCTGTGAAGTTTTGTTGAAATCGGTTGAAAAATGTAGGAAATCCGATCCAATATACAAACGTACACACACACACACACACACACACACAAGCAAACAACCTGAGTTTTATAAGTACAAATCGATATGAGTTGTCCCCCTTTTATTCTCGTGTGCCTCTTAATCGTGTTTTTAAATTGATTTCGTGCAAAAACAATTGTATTTTTTCCAATTTTTGGCGCTGTCAGAACCACCGCAAGGTAATTTTACGTAGTCCTGTCAAGTTTTGTTGAAATCGGTAGAAAAATGTAGGAAATCAGATCCAATATATAAACGTAAACACACACACACACACACACACACACACACACACAGACACACACAACCTGGGTTTTATAATAAGTATGATATAAAAAGAATAAAAATAAAAATAAGGCGCTTATCTCTTTCTTTCTCACTTTCCCTAAACATCTCTTTCAACCTTCGGGAAGCCAACCCTCAAATAAAAAGAGGAAGCAGAAAAGACTGAACCCGGCTAAAAAACACGGGAAGTTTGCCGGAAAATAATATATTTTGGTCAATCCACAAACCCTGAACCTATTTAAAAAGGATATAAACCTGGAAACTCAGAAGCTAGACTAGATAGACACCAGAAGATGACGGAAGAAAAGAACGCAGCCTCGCCTCACGCTTGAAGAAGCAGTTAGGCGGTCATAGGCTACTGACATTTCCGCCCTGTTTCAGAGCCGAAAAGTACACAGATTGACACTGACCTCATTTCTCACATTACTACTACCCCTATCTTGGTCAGACTTCAAAACGACTACAAACGGACATTTTTCCAGACTGCCATCAATATACGCCTTATTAACGAACTTTTTACTATGCTGAATATCAAAGGGCTCGCTCATCACTCCAAAGAAAATAAATAAAAAATATATTATTTATTTTGAAAGCTTGAGTCAATTCGTTTTTCTCTCCAAGAGACAGGAAGTAGTGGAGAGCCATGATCGCCTACGTCTTGAGCTGACACGGCATAAAAAGAAGCTAAATTTTGAACTGACTGTTGTTCTCATTTGTTCGACTTTTCCTTCTACCCTTATTCCCAATTTGTCTTCTTTTTTTCTTTGGCATTTTTCTTTCTCTTCTGTGAAAGAATCTCTTTCAAACTTGGGGACTCTTTTAAAAAGTGAACCATGCTAAGGCGATGTCACGTCTGACGTGAGAGTCACGTTTGTTGACACAGGCTTATGATTAATTCTGGCTGTTCGTCTTTGTCACCAAGCCAGAGTGCTTGAGTGTCTCTTACAAGGCTGCTGGCTGATCGAATGATAAATATGAAGAGGTTGTTCACCTAGTTTCACACGCATGCGTATATCGCACGCACACTTGCGCACCCATCCCCATTGTATACATTTATGGAATGAATGTTACCTGACTGACTTTTAGGCTCAAATACTAATTTACTAATTACATGTGGAGTTTGTCGACAGAAGGTATTTCGCAGGTGTGCGCGGGGATTTTTTAAAGATTTTTTTCTCTTCTGCGTGGTACTGTAAGCTTGTCATTCTTCGTTATTTTGCTGATATTTTTTCTCTTTTCAACAAAGACAAACCCAATAGAAGGGATGAAACAGCTTTCAGCTTGACTACCATTGACTGGGCATACGGTTCTGGAGGAAGACAACGGTTTGGATAAAATAATTGACTAAATAGAATCGTTAAACACACGATAATTACGGTGAATACATTCAAAGAATTACGGCTGTTGTGTTAGCCCCACTTTACTTTGGGACTGACTGGAAGAAGAAGAATACTTTCAATACATTAAATATATTTATTTACATGAAATACAACGGTTAAAACATGAACACTATGTCCTTGTGGAGGTTGTGTTAATTGATCAAATTATATGGATCAATAATTGTTGAGTAAATAGGCTGCGAAATGAAATTAACAATTTCCTCTCACATTAATATTTCAGTATTTAACAAACATAGAATAAGGACAACATGAGAAACAACAGTTTTTGCACAACAATGAATAAAATATTTATATAACCAAGAGGTACAAACAACTGGAGTAAAGAGGTAGTTTTAAAAAGTTCAAACGTCCTTTTATGTTTAGATTGAAATGTCAAAGTTCTGGTTTGATAGATTATAAGTTGTTGAATGGTCTGTACAATAATGAGAAAATGTGTTTGAGTACTATTGTAATTTAAGGAAAAATAAACAGTTCAAGTTTGTACTTAAAGTAGAGAAATATTGTTCACGGCTTACTTTAAGGTTTACGGAATTGTCGCTCTGATTTGTTTTCACTTGTTCGAGGAGAATATTCTGTAGTTGGAGTAAGTGGTTCTTAACACGCCGTGTTTATGTTAATTGCAATAATTAACGTTGAGCTTGAAAGTGTATGACAAAGATTCGTGTATCAAGTTGAATGTGGAAAACTTGAGTTATTTGTTCATGATAAAATATTGCTGTATGAGTGAGTGTTCTTTCAGGCTGAAATCATGTTAAGGAACTTTAACGTAAAGCCTGGAACTGTGTGACGAGTTCAAAGGATTCCGATCGGCTCAATGTCGAGGATGAATGACATTTCATATTTATTGCTAACTTTGGTCAAGTTGTAGACTAACAGAGGATTGACAGATTTTGGCGGAATTAATTTTTGGTCAGGTCAAGAACTAGGTCGATGTTATTCGAACATGACTTAAATATTAAGTGACCAATCAGAAGTTGAGATTTTCTGAAAATATGTATTAAGCTGAATAAGCTCTGTGATCCACTTTTTGCACAGAAATTGATAAATGCTAAATCCTTTCCGATGTTAGGTGGACTTATCCTTCTGGTTGAGTGAAATAGTGCTAGATAGGTTGTACCTTTAAAACCCTCGGCAACTAGTACCATTGGCGGGGAAGAGAATTTCTTTTGTGTTACTTTGGAGCAGGTCCAGTCTCTTCTCTGCTGGTTGTCAGCTTTTTCTGAATCCAAGTGGTTTTATTAACCAATGATAAACCGCCTAACATCGTGTGACCAATCTCTCTATATAGGAGAGAGACGAATTTTACAAACCCGACAATGCGAAAAAATTGTGGAAAAAATTAGAGAAAAATTTTAAATTAAAAATAAGATGACCTCACCTTTTAAGGTGCTAGATCCGCCTTCAATGGCGATTTACTAAGCGTAGTTTACTTGTGGCACAAGGGTGAAAGTATGGAGCAACCAGTGAGAGCCAAACTCACTATCCAGTAACAATTGATCTAGCGAGATATGTGCAGTGGTTAATAATAATAAAAAAGAAACAGGAGTTGCGTCCCCTGCTTGTTAGGTTATAGTAAAGAAGTGAAGTAGAGTTCCCATAATGCACTACGAAAACAGTTTTGGCGCAAAAATCAAAAGTCACTCTCTCCCTGACCGTCAATAGTTGCACCAGAAAGACGTGTCTTCTTAAATGAGCTCACAAGAAAGATTTCTTTTCACACAGATAAGCCTAAAACTATTTCTTTCTTGGTGCCCATACACACAAATCTCTCTCTCTCTCTCTCTCTCTCTCTCTCTCTCTCATATATATATATATATATATATATATATATATATATATATATATATATATATATAACCAAATGGATAAATATAGGTAAATGTACAAGCAAGCGTTCGTGTACAAATACATAAATATATATACTCTCTACTGTAAAAACAATGCTAATATATATATATATATTTAAAATATGATCGTTTGGCCGCTGTACGCTCCGGCCTTCTTCAGATGATATACGTTGGAATTTCGAACCGAACCCTTTATTTAGTCCACCCGGATAGATCGTTCTAATTCCACGTGCCATACCTGTTTTAAATATCTCAGTATCAGTTAATTTCTCTTCAGTAACTAAAATCTCAAAGTTTGTGTTCCCTCTGCTGTGAACAGGTATTGAACTCACAACTCTTTGTGTCAACTCACTCTTTGGATAACTCAACCAAAGCTTGTGTTCTTGGGGACAAAACATCGTGAATAAGGCAATAAAGATGGAGACAGCAATCCGAACGATGCTAATAGTGTAAATAGTTACAATAGCTCATCTCAGAAATACAGACAGAAATCAATATATATATATATATATATATATATAAAATTTTGGGGATTTAGGCATATAGCAATGAGTCTAGAAGAATCCTCAACAGAATGCAGAAATATCTGGGACTCATCAGCAGTGCGCATCCACTATCGAGAATCGAGCCCGGATCGTTTCAATACAACGCAAACGTCATACCAACTGTACCACGGGATTCGGTGACGAAGAAGACACAAACTAGACTCGATATAGCGCCGCTACTCACTCAGTTCCGCAGCGATACTCATCCAAGTATTCAGATAACCTCGGAACAGTGCCCCAAGAGCCACGACTGCTTTTTGACCCTTAGCCGCTCCATCGCAGAGCATAAGCTGGGTCCAGCAAGATGGATATATATATATATATATATAACAGGTTATAATAATAACATTTTAAATCGCTACACGCTTTTATATTCCAATACTATAACCGTGCTTCCTCAGGTGATAGTAGGTAATTGATTATAAAATGATTTTTTAGGGAAATTTAAAAGATAAATGAAAATATACTCACAAATCTATTCTTGATTTCAGACCTTATGTCCACCCCCTTTAACTTTAGGAAAAAAGGTAACGATTTGTTTTTAAATTTCCCGAAAAAAATCATTTTATAACCACTTACCTATCATCACACGAGGAAATTCAATCATACTATTGAAACATGAAATCTTTTGTGTAGCGATTTCAAAATGTTTTTATTATAATCTCTTAGAATAAAAATATAATAATAATATTTTGCTCTACTTTGTACTGAGCACTTTTTAAAGTAAATTCTACGAACTATGGATTTTTATTCCATTTGTTCTTTCTCTCATTTGAATATATATATATATATATATATATATATATATATATATATGTGTGTGTGTGTGTGACTGTTCGTTATCTGTCTCGGTCTGTTCATATCTATCTATTTTAGCCTGTTCATCATCTATCTATCTATTTATCGTAGCCTGTTCATCTCTGTCTCGGTCTGTGCATATCTATCTATCTATCTAGCTATCTAGGTCTGTTCATATCTATCTATCTAATCAATATTTAATCTATCTATTTAATTTAATTAATATTTAATGTAGTTGCTTAATTTTCTATTGTATTTTTCCAATTTTCGGATAAGGTGTTGAGTATTTGTCTCGAAGTTGTGGATAAATTGTCCGATGTTCATATCCTGTTATTTTTGTTCGAGTAGTTTTGACTTTGGCAGTCATTATCAAGAACAGCCTCGTTTCCAATAACCATTACACAGTACGCCACACTAAACAATTTCAAGCCTCTAGCTTCCAAAAGAATACCATGATGCGGACAAAGTAATTCTAACTATAACACAGACACCACATTGGTTCTTGATAATGACTGTGAAAGTCAAAAGTACTTGAACAAAAATAACAAAATATTTTACTTATAATTTACTTATCTCAACACAAAATAAAATACCAAATACTATATTTTACGGGTAGATAGAGTTTATCTTTCCTCTTCATTTTTATATTTTTTGGTTTGACTATCATTTACCAGATCGATAGTTCAGAAGGAAGACGACAACTTCAATAAAACAGTTGACTAAATGGAATTAATAAAAAACATGTGTAGTGCTGATAATCACAATGGAGAAGTATGTAAATTACTCTGAAGTAGTTTGTAACACATTACTTATTATCTCTCAGTTGCATCTCTGTCTTTGTTGTAGAGTGCACACAGGGGCAGCTCCGTCGAAGGACATAATCGCAACTGAGGAAAATTATACTGACAGGTGCCGGCCCTTGGGGAACAGCTGCCTCAGGCCGCGCCCTCTCACTGCACGAGAGAGAGGGATCGGTGCTCGCACCGAGGCCCGCTCCACCGGCAGTTGCGGGGACTAGAGCAATTAAACCGACCTTGTGTCACAATATGACCTCGTGTGTGTGTGTGTGTGTGTGTGTGTGTGTGTAGGGGGGGGGGTAAGTAAATACAAATTACAATGGCGAAGAACGAATTCAAAGAAATCCTAAGAAAAACAACGAATAATTTAAATAATATATAACCTCACCTTTTATGGTGCTAAATCCACCCATAATAATCAATTACATTAGGTTGGTGCAAAAATAATGTCGTTTTCTCACATAGTAACATATGTGAGAAAACGACATTATGTTTGCACCAACCTAATATATTCAACCTAATTACAATTAATAGTAGATTATTATTTACTTTTTTATGGTTTATCAACCCTTTGTGAATTATTTAAAGTCGAAATATATTTAGAAGTGTAAGAATATTCTTGCGAGTGAATATTACATAACAATTTTTTTGCTATAACAGTGATATTTCCTGATACAAGTCCTACTATTTAACCCATAGATGAGGGAAGAACAGATGAATTCATACCTTTCCCAAGAGTATTTACGCGTAAGTCAATGTAACGTAATAGTAGATAAAGTAGTAAAAATAGTTCACTTATGGCGCCCGATTGTTAAATGAACCCTGAGGTGTACGTGTCAAAATATTGTGATCACTATTTTAGTCAATGAGGTTTATTCCATTTAGATATCTATTTTATTTCGGGTTGTCGTCTTCCGCCAGTTTCTTGCTTTATTTTTATTTATTTTACTATTTACGAAAAGAACCCCACTGTTGACAATTAGCATATTTCAGAGAGAACGCTCCAAATTAAAACTATGCAAACCACTTTTGACACGTTCGATAATTCGTAGTTCCTCATCCATAAACTGCATTGCTTTTTGTGGGCATATGTTTGAATCGCTTTTTATGACTAGATGTTATGTATAGGCTCGTTACATAAGGTAGTGGCAATGATATGTAAAATGTGACACCAGGTCGTGTTTAATGTGGGTTTATCGGCATAACCGTAGAAAAATTCTCAAGCCACTCGGCACTTCCTCATTTTGGGGACGTCTTAGGCACCGAGCAATAAACCCAACCTCCTCCTCTGGCAACAGTGTAGGTACTATAATATTTAGATGTTCGCCCTTTAAGCAACAAAACGTGATACAAGGCCGAATTTAATGTAGGTTTATCGATAGTACCGTAGAAAAATTATCAAGCCCCCACCCCACTCCACTCGGCAATGCCACATTTTGGGGATGCTTCAGGTACCGAGTAATCAAACAAGGTCCCTCCGAAAGAGGGGTACTGCCGGGGAGATCGTCCCAAGGTTTGAACAATATTCTCAACAGAGAAACGAACACCTGTCTGACAGTGGCACGACACATTGCTCTCTCCAAGAGTAATTACGAGCCAAGTACCACGTTATTTACTCGTTATTTATTCACGGTGACGTGACACGAGGTCGGTTTCATGTGAGGGACTCGAAGGCGTACAACTCGGACCAGAGCCTAAAATTACCTAGTCGGTTGTGCTGGCATCGTTATTGCTACCGAGCTCCATCTTTAGTGTAATGAAGGAGTACTGCCTCGGGCAGCTGTTCCCCGGGGCCCAGGTACCTCTCAGTAGCGCTCTGTCCACAGACAGAGGCGCAACTGCGAGATATCAACAGTAAGAGTAGAACAAGTACCAGTGCCATTAATTTACGTAGCGAACCTATACATAACTTCTACTCATACACATGATAATTAGTGATATCAGTAAACAGCCACTACTATTTCTAGTTTCAGGGCCTGCTGCACAACTCCACCTGAAAAGGAAAAGAAAAATGAAACGAAACACGTTTCGTATATCACCTGCCAATCCTTCGTCGACAATTGAATGACAAGGGTAAGAACACAGACAATATGGAGAAAATGAGAGAGAGAAAAAAAAAATCAGAAAAAAGCAAAATGAATCTCGAGCTAATGTCAGGTCAGTTACATGAATGCAAAACACATCACCGGTTAAAGGAACCTCTCCCCTAAACACCGACATTTTAAATGTTTGGGTTTGAAAAAAAAATGGCGACTTGACAAAACAAGGGATTGGTAACAAAGTGCATACTTGTAATTTAACGAACACAAGGTTTGTTACAAAGTAAATTTGACCAATAAATGACATTTTAGCTCAGGGCTTCTTAAATGACATTTTAGCTCAGGGCTTCTTTTACTTGATAGATTGTTTTGGGTTCAATCTAACCCAGGTTTTAGTTGCTATCTGGGTATAGGGATTCCAAACATTTAACAACAACAACACATCTTTTAAATGAAACAAAGTTATTTTCTGGAGGAAAAGTAGAAGCAGAACGTTAGTTGAAATGACGTTTATAAATTCTTTTCAGAAATATACAATAACAATAAAATGTTCAGTTTTCCTTGCAGTGAAGTTTGTTTCATAAAGCAATTAAGTGTTCGTAGGGCGTTGTTAAAAGTGTGGACAGACTTACTTTATGACGGTCAGTATTTGTAATTTCGCAGACAAAGTCTTAGTTGGCGGTTGCTGTCTCTCTCTTCCATTGTGTGCGTGTAGATCAAACTGACCTCTGAAATTGTTTTGAGCCTCGAGAAGAAATATGCTTCTATTTTTATATCCGTATATTCAAAATCTAATTTCACATAGAGGTGTGAACTTTTTGAATACAACGCTTTCATTGGTTAGAAAATAATAATTTCATACTGGTTCACGAACATCTTTTTCTCTAATTTGCGGGAATAGTGAAGGGGGTTATTATTGTTATTTTCTAAATCGTCCAAAAATAACGTGATAGGTTTATAACTAGGTCCGCAAGTAATTTCGGTATTTTTCCTTGTAATAAATGTTCAATTTTCCTTGCACTGAAGTTTGTTTGATAAAGTAATTAAGTGTTCGTAGGGCGCTGGGAAAAGTGTGGACAGACTTACTTTATGACGGTCAGTATTTGTGCCTTAGTTGGTGGTTGCTGGCTCTTTCTTCCATTGTGTGCGTATGTGTTGGTGAGTGTGTGTTAGCGAGTGTGTGTGTAGATCAAACTGGCCTCTGAAATTGATTTGAGCCTCGAAAAGTATACTTCTATTTTCATATCCGTAAGGAGATTCAAAACTTAATTTCACATAGAGGTGTGAACTTTTTGAATACAAGGCTTTTATTGATTGGAAAATAATATTTTCACATTAGTTCACGAAAATCTTTTTCTCTAATTTGCAAGAATAGTGAAGAGGGTTATTATTGTTATTTTCTAAATGGTCCAAAAATAACAAATGGTAGGTTTACAACTACGTCTGCGAGTGTTATACTACCTATTCTATGGTAATGGACTCTTCCAGAGACAATAAGTAGCAGTAGCGGTCGCCAGTTCGGGGTAGGTGGCGTCTCGCGGTCTTTGACTGCGGACGCCTTCTGTCCAACTCTCTGCGTTTGCAGAGAGGAAACCGGACGAGGCTTTACCGAAGGGCAAGGTTTCGTCCGGGGAGGTAGACAGAGCCTGAACCCGTCTAGGCGGGTTCAAAGGCCATATTTTTGGCCGAGCCTACGGGCTCGGAGATACCCACATTAAACCGGCCTTGTGCCACATTTGATCCTCGTGGGTGGATTAATAAATACCTAGGTGGTGTTGAGCGGTCTCTGACTGCGCCCGCCTTCTGTCAAACTCTCTGCTAACGCAGAGAGGAACCCGGACGAGGCTTTGCAAGGTTTCGTCCGGGAAAGTAGACAGGGCCTGAACCCGTCTAGGCTTTATTTTTGGCCGAGCCTACGAGCTTGGAGAGGCCCACATTAAACCCGGCCTTGTGCCACATTCGGTCCTCGTGGGTGGATCGATAAATACCTAGGTGGTGTTGAGCGAGTCAGACGATATCGGACATTGAAGTATCAACTATCACAACTAGATTTCTGTGTCCTTAACTCTTATTTCCAAGTTCTAAGGTTTTGTACGTCGAACCTAATTTAGGACAACTTATTAAAATACAAGCCTCCACTGTGAAACGACTCCACAACAGCGTGCAATTTGGCGGTATTTGTCCTTGTAATAAACGTTCTGATGGGATTTTATTGGTTGATATATATATATATATATATATATATATATATATATATATAGGATTTAATTTCTATAATCCTTGTTGCAAAATATCAATTTACTCGCAAACAAATTAATCGAATATACAATTAAACATGTAATTTATCAGTGTTTATATGAGAAAAGCATCTGTATTCTATAAATGCAAATACAACCGTTAAAGTTTTAATTATTTATTTAATGGTTGTAATAACAAGACCGAAAAGAAGAACGAGGATTAAATATAAATTGTAAGAAGATAGAATGTATGCTTCTTAGCAAAAAGAAGAGCCCAAGATTGGAATTAAAAAACTGGAGATATCAAAATAAAACAAGTACAAAATTTAACGATGTAAGAACTGTTTTAACAGAAGACGGAAAATACGGCACCGAAATCCGAAGTCGCATTAGTATAGCGAAAGATGCCTTCCAAAAGCTAAGCAAAGTATTAAGAAACAGGAAAATTTCGTTAGAAACAAAGAAAAGAGTGCAGTACTGTTACATAATATCGGTCCCCCTATATGGCAGTGAATGCTGGACAATATCCTCACAAATTGCCTCACAGGTTTCACGTACAATTTCATTTTCAATATTTTTTCACTGCTCTTTGGGTTGTCATAGCCAAAACTCCTCTATCACAAAACTCTGCTGACTTAGACTCAGTGAACTGTAGAACAAGAACATTTCACCAATTTTGATTAAATAAAGGGCATAGTTTGAATCTCCCTGAAGCTTTTCCTGATTGACAAGCACTTGAAAAAGGCTGGAGAGCCTAAGTCAAAATATTGTGATAATAACAACAAAGATGAGGACAATAGTCCAAATGTAAATAATAATAATTCCTCATCCCAGAAATTCAGGCAGAAATTTATGATGCCAGTCGAGGGTGTTCGCGATTAAATTGCTATTAAACAACCAATGTTGGTGAAATTTTCAGGATATATTTATATGAGCCGAATATTGAGTTTCAGCTTCTATCTTTCCGTATTTAAAAAATATTGGTCATACGTTTTGGGGATGTCTGGTTTTATTATACATAGTATAGCATAATTTTTTTCTTTAATTAAATCTAAATGACATTGGCCATAAAAACATATATTTGATTGACCCAATATTTTTTAAAAATAATTTCACCCCAAGCAAGGCGGGAATGTCACTAGTACGCAGGAGGTTACAGGGAGTGAAAGAGAAGACTGGATATAGGTAGGATTGAGGAAAGGACAAAAAATGAACGGGATCCAAGAAGATAGAAGATGGCGATTGACGTTCCATTTATTTTTTTGAATATTGTATTTATCAGAGAAGCAAGGAAGAAAGTTCCACGGGCGGTAAGTGCGAGAAAAGAAACTGTTGGAGTAAAAGTGGCGGTTGTATTTAGGTATTTCAACAGTAAAGGGTTGGGACCTAGATGCCAATCTAGTAGCACGTTTAAATTCGTGTAGTTGTGGCACCAGGGAATAAACGCTTTTCAGAGCAGTTGCCATGAAAATATTTGTAGAAAAGACAGAATGAAGCCACGTCACGTCGGTGAGAAAGTGAATGAAGTCGAGATGCCAGGTCAGGATTGATTATATTGCAGATCCTTCTTTAGATTTTGTTAAGAACCTCGAGATGAATAGCAGGAGCACCAGACCTGATATGGCAACAGTATTCAATGCACGGACATATCTGTAAGATGTACTTGATGAGAAAAAACTTCTGGTACGACACAATGAACTAACTTTCCTTGCAGTAGATACAGCAATTGATTCAATGTAGCTGTTCCACTTTAAGTCATTTGAAAACGTGAGGCCAAGAAGGTGGAGAGATACGCTCTCCAGGATTCGAGCATCAGCCATGCTTATGGCGTACGGGGAAGTTTTTCTATCGCGAATAAATGAGAGCAGTTTAGTTTAAGAAGCATTAAAATGTACAAGGCATTTCCTAAATAATTTTGTGATTAGTAATGCAAGATAATACTGAAAAAAATTTAAAAAATAGCACCTTTTTCTCTCATATGCCATATCATTTCAAGAAGTTGTAGACAGCTAAATTCCTGTTTTTTGCTGTTCTAGTCTGTTCCAGGAGTCTATTGTCATCCATGCTGATAACAGGCAGAAAAATGTTCTCTATGATGGTTAAATGAAAGCAGTTTTAGTTTGGGAGGCGTTAACATTTACAAGCCATTTCTTGCCCCAGTTAACCACTGACTGGAAGTCCTTTTCAAGGGAAGTAGTCAGATTTACTTATCAGCTCTGACGGATTGGCTATTGAGAAAGAAGTAAATGGTAGTGTCACCTGCATAAATACCTACTTGCGAACTGATGACATCAGGATGATCATTGATGAAGGTCAGAAACAGCGTAGGACCCAGGATAGAGCCTTAGGAGACACCCGCGTTCGTGTGAAAGGATCTGGAAAAGAGCCTGTTCAAAACGACCTTCATTTTCAGATTTGATAGAAATGATTGAATTCAATCAATCATCCTGTAATAGCGTAGCCATGGAGTTTCTGTAAAAGATCAGTGAGACAAACCCTGTCAAACGCATTCGAGATATCTAGAGTCACAACTCTAGCATTGCCGTTATTATCAAGAGCTTGATATACATATTCAGTTATGGCCGTTGACACATCAGCGGTAGACGTGACGGAACGGAAGCCATATTGTTTGTCCGAGAGGAGGTCGTAAGAAGTAAGTTGCTTAAAAAATTCAGCATTGATTAGAGTCTTGAATATTTTGCCAAAAAGCGACAGGAGACTTTTAGCCAAGAAGGCACAGTGTTTTTTTCTCTCTCTCTAAGAGTCTAGCATCAGCCATGCTGATGGCAGGCAGAAAAATGTTCTCTATAATGGTTAGATGAAAGCAGTTTTGGTTTAGAGGAGTTAAAATTTACAAGCCATTTCTTGCCCCAGTTAACCACTGATTGGAAGTTCTTTTCATGGGAAACAGCCACTTTATCAGCTCTGATGGATTTGCTATTCAAACAGAAGTAAATGGCAGTGTCATCTGCATAAATATCTTGTTGGGAACTGATGACATCAGGAAGATCATTAACGTAGATCAGAAACAGCGTAGGACCCAAGATGGAGTCTTGGGGGAGACACGCGTTTGTGTGAAAGGATCTGGAAGCGAGCCCGTGCAAATTTGGATTTTTTCGTATTTTAGAATGGTTAGAAATAAAGGAAAGAGTATTGCGTGAACATTAGTAAAATGAAAAGTTGAAATTTCAGTGACATATAAGTAAAAAAGGCGCGATCACATGATTTATTGATTATATATAGATTTCATCGATAGCACCCAACGCGTTCAGAATTTTTCCATTTTGGCATTCAGTTGTTAATTACTCAAATCTATCTATCTATCTATGTCTCTTAATGTGTATCTATTTCAGTTTTTTCACATATATCTATCTCCACATCTATCTATTCACCTCAGTCTCTTAATATTTATCTATCTATACATCTATCAATCTGTCTGCATATATCTCTATTTATCTCCACATCTCTCTCTCTCTCTCTCTCTATATATATATATATATATATGTGTGTGTGTATCCGCATCTATGTATGTATCTAGCTCCACATCTCGACATCTATCTGCCTGTCTCTACATCTATCTATCTATCTATCTATCTATCTATCTGAGGCACCCGTTTAAAAAAAACCGTAATATTAAATTTAACTATCTGTGGATGCTTCTAACAACTCAATTCAGTTCGCTTACAAGTTCCTGATTTGCGTTTCGGGGAACAGGGCGTATGTATGTCCACCTTTACCATCATCCAGCAGGGAAAGTGTTGATCTGCTAGCGGCGAAAAACAGTTCGATCTTCTGCTCTTTCTGCAACTGCTTGTATGGAGGTCAGTCAGGTATGTGCCATGCGTGATACACGCTTAGCCGATCATGTATCTTTCTATACATGACTGACGAGACAGATTTTATACCCGTAGTAGGTTGCCATTTCTTTCTGCGGTAGACCAGTTGCCATCCAAGGCTATTTACCCATAGCTGAGGGGAGAAGAGGATTCATACCTTTCCCAAGGCTATTAGCACGTAAATGAATGTAATGGATTCGACTGGAAAATCAGTCAGTCAGTTAATTGCCATACATGATACACGCTTAGCCGATCATGTATCTTTCGATACATGACTGACGAGGCAGATTTTTTTACCGAAGTAGGCCATTTCTTTCTGCGATAGACCAGTTTCTATCCAAGGCTATTTACCCATAGCTGAAGGGAGAAGAAGAGGAGCACGTAAGTCAATCAGTTATGTGCCATGCGTGAAACATGCTTAGGTGATCATGTATCTTTCGATACATGACTGACGACACAAATTTTATACCCGCAGTAGTTTGCCTAAAAAAAAAAAAGCTCACCCTAAAATATTTGTAGAAAAGACAGAAAGAAACCACATCAGGTAGGTGAGAAAGCGATGTCTGGTCAGGATCGATTACATTTCAGAACCTTCTTTGGATTTTGTCAAGAATATCGAGATAGACAGTAACAGATTAGATATAGCATTGAATGATTGGTTGATTTTTAGTGGCATATCAACATCTCTATGGGTTATTTAATCTAGAAATCTAAACATTTGGAACACAATTTGTTGGCTTCAAAGCCGTACATATAGAATGTATTGTTGGTCCTTTTTTTATATTATATATTTTTCTTCCATATTGACTGTTTGGTTGATTTTGTTTAGCGGCATATCAACATCTCTATGGGTCATTTAATGCCGAAATCTGAATATTTATAATACAATTTTATGGCTTCAAAGCCGTACATATAAAATGTATTGTTGCTCCTTTTTTATATAAAATTATATTCTTTCATATTGGTTGTTTAGTTGATTTTGCTTAGCGGCATATCAACATCTCTATGGGTTATTTAATGCCGAAATCTAAATATTTGGAAGACAGTTTTATGGCTTCAAAACCGTACATATAAAATTCATTTTTGGTCCTTTTTAATATAAAATATACTTTCATATAGCATGTTTGATTTATTGATTGATTTTGTTTTACGGCATGTCAGCCTCTATTATATATTTAATGGCGGCAAGATTTTTATTGCTGGTAATAATTTGTTTTCTTTAAACATTCATTGCTGGTAATAACCTTTCAAAAATGGTATTGCTGGTATTAAAACCTATTTTTACACTTTCATAGTGTTTCGAGTCCAGTTTGGGGGTTAACTATTTGCCCATAGTTGGGACCCTAACAGGTGCTACCACCCAGGGTCAGGATGAATCTGGGAACACCAGCAATTAAGAGGTGGTTCCATGCTCCTCAAAGCCTGATCAGAGGTATTGCTGTCGGACGTAGTTTATCATCTTACCCAGGACACGGGTGTAGTTTATCGTCATACCCAGGACGGGCTATAAATCTGTATTGTTGGTAATTTTACTATAAATAAGGTAAATATTTTATATAAAAATATATTTTTATACTTTCATAGTGTCTTGTTTTTGTTTGGAAGTTCACTATTTGCCCATATCTGTGACCCTAACAGGTGCTACCACCCCGGGTTAGAGTAGACCTGGGAACAACAGCAATTAAGAGGCGGTTGCGCACTCCTCAAAACTCCCAATATGCCGATCATAGACCTCGCTGCCGGATGTAGTTTATCGTCATACCCAGTATTGCAGACGAATGCTAAACTTATAAACGTGCCAGATGGATTCTGACGAAAAAGGTTTTTTGACACGACACAGTGATCCAACTTTCCTTGCAGTAGATGCAGCTTTTGATTCGATATAGTCGATCCTCTTCATGTCAGTGGAAAAGGTGAAGCCAAGGCGGCGTAGAAGCGTTGCTCTCCTGGAGTCTAGTATAAGCCATGTTGATGGCAGACAGAAAAGATTCTCTGTGGTGATTAAATGAAAGAAGGCTAGAGAGTCACTCAAGGTAGAAGGTCACTGAATAAGGAGGATTATATAACATAATAAAGTAAGGGTTTCATCATCGATAATCAAGAGTAGACCGATACACGAAGTATATCATTACGTCAGGATTTCTTGAGCAAAAATAAAACGCCAACCTGTACATAAAAATGTGTCCCTTCGGCCAAAAAATGACCTATGCAGGAAGCATATCATGAAATAAGGATTTTTCAGCCAAAAATCAAGAGCCGACCTGTACACGAAGCCTATAATAAAGTAAGAGACTTTTCGGCCAGAAATAAAGAGTCGACTTATATACGAAGCATATCATAAACTTCGGATTTCATGACCAAAAATAAATGGTCGACCTGTACACGAAGCATATAATAATACAATTCTTGACTGAAAGCAAGCGACAGTCTATTCACAAAGCATATAATGTCATGAGTTTTTTTCCCAAAAGTCAAGAATCGACTTATACACGAGATATATCCTATATTTTCCAAAAATCCGGATTTCAAGCGGTGCACAAATATATAGTCAGTTTTTATCAAATCAAGTGTCCTTGGTATGACGATAAACTATATCAGCGTCCTGGGTAAGACGATAAACTACATCCAACAACAAGGCCTCTGATCCGGACGTTTTGAGGAGCGTGGAACCACCTCTTAATTGCAGGTGTTCCCAGGTCCATCCTGGCCCGTGGTGGTAGCACCTGTTAGGCTCCCGGTTATGGGCAAATAGTTAACCCCCAAACTGGGGTCAAAGCACTACGAAAGTGTAAAAATAGGTTTTAATACCAGCAATATATTTTGGTAAAAAAATTATTACCAGCAATGATTTTTGAAAGAAAAATTATTACCAACAATACATTGTACCAGCAATATATATTTGAAAAATAACCCCAAAAAAACGAATATTAGCTGCAATACACTTTTGAAAAACAAAATATTACCAGCAATAAAAATATTGTTGGCATTAAATAACCCATTCAGGTTTATATACCGTAAAACAAACCAAACTAAATCAAGTCTGCCTACGCACAAAATATAGCGTAGCAAAGATGGACCTAAAAATCAATATTCGACCTTACACACAGAGCATATAATTCATTGAACAACGATCAATAGTCGGTATTTACACGAAATCGACTCGTATACGGATACGCCAGGTATTTTTCTTGTCGTCCAAGAGGAGAAACACTTTCACCGGCATTTCAACTGACAGATGAGGTCATGACAGCCGTTGTTAGCTTTAAAAGCTGTGTTTCCTGTCATGTAACTTGGGAGCGCGTACACCATCTGCAATAATATCACGTGGTCAAGAAAATACGAACATGGCGAACGATTATTTTTGGAACAAACGCAACCTTGGCGGGAAAAGATCGGCTGCATTGTGACTCAAGCGGAATGAAGAATTTGATAAGTCCTCTTACCAACTTTTTAAATGATCGCCTTTTTTTTTGTTTCTATAATTTTGGAGAGTGAAACTTTCACTGAAATATATTTGAAGGGTACCAAGATTTATTTGAAATCAAGAAAATACGAACTTAAGTAAGTCGGTTACAGTATATGGAAAAAAAGATAGCGTCAGTTTAAAAATGTATTTCTTTGATGGCATCTCTTTTCCAGCTAAACTATAATTATATATTATAATTTTGGAAATTTTCACTAATATATACTGAAAAAATTTTAAGTTTCATCTGAAGCCAAGAAAATACCAACTTGAAGTAAAATGGTTCCAATATCTTCTGTCGTCTTGTTCTCTTTAATAGTATATTTTTCTCATATTCTCTGACACTCAGTAACCTCCTGCGTCTTAGTGGCTTTATTGCCGTGTTAGGGGGTGAAATGATTTGAAACATTCATTGGTCTATATGTGAAATTGAGACATAAATCATTTCTGTTAATTACAGGCATGTCTTTTAAATTAATTTACATTCTCTAGAATAAAAATGTATAGAGACTATCATGGCCACAAAGTGACGGACCAGTTTATATGTTAATTGCAATATAAAATTGATCCCCCATTTTATATCCACATATTTTCTTGTTTATCAAATTCTGATTAGGTATGAATCTATCTCTTCTACCCCAATAAGTAAGACTGTTATCACTAAACCATTATTATCTTAAAAAACTACTATGACCATAAAATGGGGGATCAGTTTATATATTAATTGTAATATAGAATTGATCACCCTCTTTATATTCACTATAATTTCTTTTTCGTTTATAAAATTCTGATTAGGTATGAATCCACTTTTCTCCTCTCCCCTACCCCCGGCTATGAATTAATTAGTAAGGCTTGTATCACTAAACCATTATTATCTTAAAAAATTCTTAGAATCTAAAAATATTATCTGGCTTTAAATAACCGGTAAAGGGTTGATAACCCGTAGAAAATTAATCAATCACTCAAGGAAATACTGATTAGCTACATAGGCATGTCTTTTTGATCTATTCAAATTCTCTGTAATATAAAATTATAGAAACTAGTATGGCCACAAAATGAGGGTTCAGTTCATGTATTGATTTTAATGTAGTATTAATCACTCATTTTATGTCCACTATAATTTCTTTTTTGTTTATAAAATTCTGATTAGGTATGAATCCACTTTTTCTTCCCCACCATAAATTAATTAGTAAAACTTATATCGCTAAATCATCTCAAAAAAAAAAAAAAAAAAAAAAAAAAAAATTCTTAGAATCTAATCTATCTGGCTTTAAATAACCTGCAAAAGGTTGATGAACCGTAAGAAACGAATTATTTTGCGTTGAACATTGTATGCTATCCATTTATCATCACCTGTTATATTTAAGGAATGGTTAGTTAGGATAATCCATCCAGCATTACAATTTGCCTTCGCCACCACCAAAAGAAAAACAAAAAAAAACAAAAACAAAGCGGAAATGACTTCTGACTCAACCATGTGATTCGGATTTATTTATTAATAAATAACACGGCGGAGTAATGGATAGCGGCCCGGACTGAGTGCCCAGTTCGAATTCATTTCATTCACTTACATGCTAATAGCTTTGGGAAAGGTAGGAATCCATCTTTTCTTCCCCTCAAATATGGGCAAATAGTAGGACAGACTGGTTCCTAAACGTAACTGCTGCGACAGCCCAAGTGGTGACCCTATGACCCTAGAAGTTTACGGGTTAATTATAAAATAAAATTATGTACATTTCGCGTAATACTGACACTTCAAAAGAAATGATCAGTATCTCCCTAATGAGGATTGACCACTGAGTTATCAGGGCAATCAGTGGTCAGTACAAGGGATATATGGACAACACCAGTTCTATCCAGAAGGTCTGTAAGATCTTTTCTAACCCATTACAAAAGTCGACTGGTGATCAGATCATTTGACGACGTGCCTGCATGGCCGATGTTCAAATTACAGCTCCAAAGTTGGCCCAGCAGGCAGAAAAATGCCACCGAAGACATCACATGCAGGATCGTTCCTCGACTGCTGGATCGTTCCTTGGTCTTTTCGGATGCAATCTGCTATGTACCGTGTCCCTTCAGGACGTTGACGATCATGGCTCTCCACAATTTTCTGTCCTTTGTAGTTCTAAATAAATACTGTCTTTTTGTTATCTCTCTTAAACCTTGTTCCGCCATCCATTTACTCAAGCTGATTCTTCTTCTATGTGCCGTGTTCCTTCAGGACATAGGTGATCATAGCTCTCCACAATGTCCTCTACTTTGTAGCTCGTAATAAATTTTGTCTTTTTGTTATCTCTCCTAAACCTCGTCCCGCTATCCATTTATTTAAGCTCATTCTTCTTCTTCTATGTGATGTGCCCCTCAGGACGTTGGCGAACATGGCTCTCCACAATTTCCTGTCCTTTGTAGCATTTAATAAATGTCTTTATTATCTTTCCTAAACCCTGTTTCGCCATCCATTTATTCAAGCTCAAGTAGGTTATGCACTGTTTTCCTCTGTTCCACTTGCCCTCAATCTGTCCTGTGAGTATCAAACTTTCTAAGCCCTCCTTCCTCATTATGTGCCCCAGAAATTTCAACTGTCTCTTTCTAATGTTTAGTATAGGTTTCCTTTTTGTTTCCATTTTCTCTAAAATCTCGTCGTTGCTCACATATTCGGTCCATGGTATCCTCAGCATCCTTCTGTAGAACCACACTTCTGTTGACTCAAGTCTCTTCCTCGTTTTTGAGAAGATTATCCAGCATTCGCTGCCATATAGGAATTACTATCTCTCTGTTGCTAAATTACCATGACTCCTTAGCAAAGATAGTGGGGTAGTTTCCTGTTGCCTTCCTCTGGATTCAGAATTCTACTAGACTGGCTGCCGCTCAAGGCTTGAAAGCCAAGTCTGCACAGTTATTTAAGCCATAGCTAGTTGTGGGACAACAGGAAGTAGATCCATGCCTTTCCCGAGGGTATTCGTACGAAAGTGATAACAGTCGGATGCTATTTGAACTTGGTTTGCCAATTTTACTTTTCGCACCGATAACCAATACGCTACTCGCATATTTCCAAGAAAAAATATGACGCTATCTCCGCTTGCGGCAACTCAGGTGACTTAAGAATTTCAATCATTGTTGAAAGAATGTCAGTGAATATGTTACACAAAATATTTTCTCTACGGCCATTTAAGGGAAAAGTATGCCATTCCTGTGTTGGTTTAATCAGCCAGACGAGACCCCATTCACCGTAAAGGGAAGCGGTCAACTTGGAGTGAAAAGACAGTCAACAGCAAAAGACATACGAGTTGAATGCCCACGACATATTGTTCATAGAAATATATTCTCGATATTTCCTCCATATTAGATGGTGAATAGCCATTTTGTTAAAGGCACGGAAAAGACAGACGAATTAGGAAGGACACTACATATATTCTTCCTATGAATATATTCAGGTCATTTTATCCCATATTATTTAGTGGTGAATAGCCATTTTGTTAAATGCTCGGAAAAGACAGATATTTTGAGTTGAACGTCAGTTGAAATATACTTCATATAAATATATTCTGCGCATTTTATCCATATTATCTGGTTAATACCCATTTTATTAAAGGATCGGTAAAGACAGGTATTACGAATTGAAAATCAGACGACTTTATTTTTCCTGTGAATATATTCTGGACATCTCCCACCATATTATTTGGTTAATATCCATTTTATTAAAGGCTTGGAAAAGGCAGATATTATGAGTTGAAAGTCAGTTAATATATACTTCATATAAATATATTCTGGATATTTCCTTCTATATTATCTGGTTAATACCAATCTTGTTAAAGGCTCGGATCGAGAAAGCGGCGAGTCGAGTTCGAATTCGGGCTCGAGATTGTTATATTCACTTTCATACAAATACTCTTGGAGAGGAGCTGGGCACTGCCAAACTATGAGAAAGCCCACTGAAAGGATCAGGAGGAATCAAAGCAATAGTATAACGGATCAGTCGAAACCCGGATCAACAACAACCCCGCGCGTCCGATTGACTCAATCCAGGATGGGCGTGGCAAGTGGGTGACTGGACCGACAAATACCTTCAAGCTATCAACGCAGGGTACAAACATCGGAACATGGAACGTTCGCGTCTTCTATGCTTTCAGGGAAAGAGTGGACGGACATGGACTCCAGGGAGCCACCACCAGCAGATCATTCTCGGGGAAGTTGTCTGTTTCTTCTGCCTACGAGTCCCCCCAACAATTGAAGCAGTCGAGAGACCGATGATGATGACCCTTGGGAAAGATATAAATCAATCTATTCTCTCCTCATCTATAGGTTAAATAGGGACTCTCTATAGCCGTGGTCGACAACCAACATAGGACAACTCTGAAATCAAAACCGAACGTGTCTATAGTGGGGCACATACTTGACCTGTAACCAAAATTCCGCTTAGTACAGTGGCAGTATGAACCACAGGTTAATTATGTGGGTATTAAACAAACACAAATGGGCCTAAAAATATTTTCTGGTTTTAAATAACCCGCAAAGGGGTGATAAACCGTAAAAAACGAATCAATCAACCAATAAAATACTGATTAGCTATGCAGGCATGTATTTTAGATTTATTTACATTCTCTGGATTAAATGCATAGAAACTACAGTGTCCAAAAAGTGGGAGATCAGTTTACATATTGATTGCAATACAGAATTCCCCCCTACTTTATATCCACATTATTGTCGCTTGTTCGTTTATCAAATTCTGATTAGATATGAATCCACCATTTCTCTCCCCAGCTATGGGTTAATTAATAAGGCTTGTATCACTAAATCATTATTATCTTATATTTAACGAAACATGTATCAATGAAAAAATGTTGCCTAAATACACACAATTTAAATTACATGATCCAGCAGCCCACCAGACTATCAACACTTGGAATTATAAATGTAGCCTTGTGAAAAGGCAAATTGAAATGGGCAATAATGGCTTATGTAAGTCGAAAGCTTAGATACGATTAAAAAAATATGTATCAATATTGTGATTTTCTTTCTTCGTTTAATGATAATATCATTAATCTCATCAGACGATATGAAAAGAATTTACATAAAATAAATAGACAACACTTGTCTATATTATTTAATGAAACATGTATCAATATATATATATATATATATATATATATATATATATATATATATATATATATATATATATATCCAAGTTTCAGATTACTGTATATGGAATAAATTCCAATAACCCAAAAATACTATTCTTAAATGAGTGCTCAATACAGAGTAGAGCAAATATATATATATATATATATATATATATATATATATATATATATATATATATATATATATATATATATATATAATTCATGAATCATTCATACAAAAAACAAATATAGTTCATGTCATATTCACGGAAAATCTACCAGTAAAAAAGCATTCTCTTATTGCTATATTTGTACAAAAACGCAGAACCTTAAAATTTAAATTCAAACTCAGCGTTGCGACCGCACGTTCCAAAACAATAACACATTTCTCATAGCATTTTTCCGATTACATCTCTATTTTCGTTGTCCTCTTATTACTGAGAAGTAAAAACAAGAACAAAATCTACTTCCATACTTGATGATATCTGTAGGAACAGACGAAATCTTGGAAAAATTAAAAAGACCTTATACAACTGGAATTTATAAACGGGGATCATATCATTCATATCCAGGTTCGGGGTTGATGTAACTTATTTATATTGTTTGCGACGAAGTATTCTCGCCATTTAAATCATTAACCTCTATATTTGTTTTTTGTATGAATGATTCATGAATTTATAAATTATATTTGTACCTTTTAATTGAAATATATATATATATATATATATATATATATATATATATATTCTTACAATCTAAAAATATTTTCTGCTTTTAAATAACCTGCAAATGGTTAATAGGCCGTAGAAAATGAATGAATCTGTAGGAGAATCAATTTACAATGAATTTGCATCGCAAATTGAACCTCCTATGATCTTTGATAAAAGTTAATAATAAAAAAAAAGCTGGCAAAAATAGATCAATTAAAAATTCCTTGTGAAAGATATGAATCTATCTATTCTGCCCTCAGCTATGGGTTAAATAGTAGGGTAGACTCTCTAGACATGGTTGGCCACCAGTATAGAACAGTATTGAAAACACTGTGTGTCCGCTAGAGGACATATATTTGAAATATAAGCATTATTCTTCTATGTGCTGTGTGCTTCAGGGCATGGACGATTATGGCTCTCCACAATTTCCTGTAGCTCATTTTAATGGGCCAAACTTAAACTGTAACTAATGCAACTAAGCATAGTTGCTTCAGATTCGTTCTGTGGGTGTTGAAGAAACACAAATCGGCCGGAGCAGATAGCGGGGGAGGGGGGTTCTTGGAATCGATCAGGCATTCTGAAGATAAGAAATCATTCCGGTTTACAATGTGCCTTCGAATCGAAACAGCTCTGATGATGGTACCCGGTATATTGTGAAAATTTGGAGTTTCATAGTATTAGGTTGGTGCAAAAATAATGACGTAATAATGTCGTTTTTTGACGTATTTTTTAACGTCAAAAAACGACATTATTACGTCATTATTTTTGCACCAACCTAATAAAATCTGAGATTTTGTCTTTTGTTAATCTCTGTACTAAAAGGTTACGACTGAAATGTTAGTGGCGAAAAAAAATCTAGAGACGTATGGAAAGATAAACTTCCAGCCAACAAATTGATCACGAACTTTGCGTACAGACATTTCATTTGGGACCCACTCACCTGATAATTTTTGATACGTCTCTGCAAAGCAAACGTATTTTATTCTCCTGAACTATGTCCGAAATCAATACTCTCGCCTCTCAAATAAACGGAGGTACGCATATTAAAATTTTGAAGATTAAAAAACCCCACCGAACTTTATTTAAAACTCCCGTTTATAAAACAAAAAACAAACAATGCATGTTGTGAAAAATGAATGTTTATTGAGGTTGCTTGTGCATTAAAAAGAGACTGAAATGTTAAAGTCTGATTTTCCTTAAGTTTTAAATTACACTAGGCGTATAAAGGTTTTAGAACACTGTAAGTGTAAGGGATTTTAGAATTCTATAATTTTAATTGAAATAAGGTTATATTTGTCACTGAATTAAAGTAGAATTTCCCCAAGATTCTACCAAATGTATACCGTATTTTCCTGAAGTAAGTCTTGAAAATTTGCAAAATTATACAGGAATTCAGTTTACCGTTTGGCATAGATAACTTTCATTTGGTGTCCGCATAAGCTTACGAAAACCCTAACCTTCGCAAGGCAAATTTTCGAGACATACAGGGTGCGATGGGTAAATTGTCGCCATTTTTATATTTTTAATTTCGCGCATGCGTGTTGTTTGTTTTTGATTTTTGTTGACTTCACAGTATAATAGGGTCAGTTGAGTAACGTCTATAAGAAAAAGAGAACCTGGCGCAATTCACTCCGCCAGAAATTTGGAAACGACATGCTGTACTGCTTGGCATTCGTGCCGGAAGCTCCAATACGAACATTTCAGAGTGTTTCGGTGTCAATCTGAGGACAGTGCAGAGGATTTGGAAAGAGTTGGACGATATATCCAGTTACATTATGGCGTTTGGAGTGATCATTAGTTATGGCGACATTATACCTCCATTCATCTTCCCACATTGTCTCAGACTCAACACGGAGGCCTACATAAAATGCCTTGAAGAGGTAATGCTGGGTCAAATGGGTAGCTGCTGGAAGACCCTATTCTTTCAAAAGGACTCTGCACCATGGCACACAAGCAAGAGAACCCAGTCATGGCTGTCAGTTAATTTCTGCATCCACATCACCCCTTACATCTGGCCACCTAACTCCCCAGACTGCAACCCCCTTGATTATTATGTGTGGGGCACAGTTAAGCGAGAGACCAACAAAACTCCTTGTAACACCAAAGATGGACTAAAGGCAAAAATTATGGCAGCATTATTCACTAACTTAAACAAGGAGAGCGTCTTAGTAATCACCATTATTTGCAGGAGATTTTGAAGTCGTCAAGAGGCTATGGTTGAAGACAATAGCAATTTCTTTGAATAAATTTACTCTTTAATATTTCAAAATATTTTTTGTGTAATTTTGGTAAATCTGTTAAAAGGAGACATCAGTGTCATTTTCATTTTTGTGTCATTTAGACGACAATTTATCCATTGCACAAAAAAAAAAAAAAAACTACATCTTTGACGCCCCCCAAATACGGTAAAACTTTATTTGCTGCAGCTTCAATCTGAAAAATTATTACTCAGTATGAAATTAAACAAAAATTGATTTAGGAAAATTGCCAGTCACTTACCTGATTGTCCTTCTGACCAAATTCTGGTTGTCAATGTTCCTAAAATTGTAAGCCAACACAAATGGAGGATAAACTTCATGTTATTTTAGCCGCGATTCACTTCTCACGGATATTAAAATGTAACTTCCCTTTTAAGTTGTTCCTTTAAAAAATCCACATGGATGATATTTATTTTTATCTGGATGTCCGTATGTGACTTTAGGCCCTAGGGGGTGTTGACTTTTGATTATCGTTTGTTATCTCTTTTACTCTACGAATTGTGCATACGTCTGCAGACATTTATTAAAGATGGTTTTAGACATTAGTCTTGGGTCGGAGTATTTGTGTAAAAAGGAAAAAGAGTGTATTTAAGTGTGCGAATTGAAAATCGGTAAAAAATGGGGTACAAAATTAAAGAAAATTAATCATACAAAAGATGAAATCAAATATTTATTTTTTTCGTATTTAAAAAAAAAACGTATTTTAAGAAAGTGGATAATTGTAAAGAATTTACTTTACCAAATAATCATTTTCTTGTTTTTTGGGGTTTTTTTTTCTCTCGTTTTTCGTTGTTTTCGATATGAATGAGGCACACGTAAAACGTTTTTTTCTTTCTCTTTATTTTCCTTTCAAATTAATTGCGAAACTTTTTTTCCTTTGATCTTTCTCTTTTTGATTCGGTTTTCAGGCAAAACACAGAAGTAGTTTCGTATATATCCCTTCAGAATCGGTATCTTCTTTTCTAAGAGCCAATGTTTTAAATTAAATCTGCTATTCTCCCGAGAATTTTCTTCAAAGCTCGTTGATCCACTTTTGTTGAAATTATTATCACCTTTGCCTCAACTCAACGATTCTATTCTCGCCCGTGTTCATTTTTTTAAGCAAGCAGCCAATTTCTTTTTGGTAAAAATAAGATTTGATTTTTTTTTTAATTGTTAAATATATAAATAACTGATAACTTGCCTGCTCGTTTAAAGATTTTTTTTCTCGTTTTTTACTTGTTCGAAATAATGAGTTTTCTTTCTGCTTTTTTTTTTAAAATACTGCACCTTTCGTCATTGATTTTATAGATTTCAAGACGAGTGGGTCTAACCACACGATAAGCTGCAAAGATGCCTGAGTTTTCAGTCAACGTTGGTGATGGTAAGAAGATTTTAGTGTCGAACTGTCGACTCGACCTGACTGTCCACTCTTGTACCTTTGTGCGATGTCTATAGGGGTGTATGCATCGCAGTTCCCGCGTCCCAGTAAGGCGAGTCGGTGGGTGGGAATGGAAGAAGCGGTCTACTATTAAACACAACGGCCGACAACCTCTTCCCCTACCGCTTTTATTCTTCCATTCTTAGGAAGCTAAGATATCCTCCTTCGTACAAGTATGTGCGTATGTCGTGTGTCCATGTTGTATGTATACTATAAAGGTAATTAAGACGGCAGATACACGAAAAAAATGAAGAGGGAGGAGGAGAAGGAGGGGGTCGAGGTAGATGCATTGTTACTAAACATGGGGAAAAATTATTGTACCAGCCCAGAACTATGGATTAAAAAATACCCCAGTATCTATCTACCTTTGTAAATCTATCTATCTATCTATCTATCTATCTATCTATCTATCTATCTATCTATCTATCTATCTATCTATCTATCTCTATCTATCTATCTATCTACCTCAGTCTCTTCATTACTTTCTTTCTATCTATCTATCTATCTATCTCAGTCTCTTCATTACTTTCTTTCTTTCTATCTATCTATCTATCTATCTATCTATCTATCTATCTATCTATCTATCTATCTCAGTCTCTTCAATACTTTCTATCTATCTATCTATCTATCTATCTATCTCAGTCTACTCATATCTTCAGGGTGCGATGGATAAATTGTCGTCTAAATTAAGCAAAAAGGAAAATAACGCTGGCGTCTCATTTTAACAGATATATTAGGTTGTCGTTTTCTCACATATGTTACTATGTGAGAAAACGACATTATTTTTGCACCAACCTAATAATTACCAAAATTACATTAAAAATATCTTGAAATACTAAAGAGTAAAAATTTATTCAACAAAATCGCCATTCAGCCCTGGCCTCCAGTCTACTTCGTAATCTCCTGCAACTCTTCTGGACGACCTCCGTGTCTAATTTGGTGATTGCTACCTTAACCCTTGCCTTTAGGTCACCTTCGGTGTTACGAGGAATTTTGTTGGTCTCTCACTCAACTGTGCCCCACACATAATAATCAAAGGTGTTGCAGCCTGTGGAGTTAGGTGGTCAGATGTAAGAGGTGATATGGTCGCATAAATTGTCTGACAGCCATGACTGAATTCTCTTGTGTGGCACGATGCTCAGTCCTGATACCAGATCCAGGGTCTTCCAGCAGCCATACTTTTTGATTCAGGCCAGCACTATCTTCTCAAGATACTTGACGTAAAACTAAGTTTAGTCTGAGGCCCTACGGGAAGATGAATGGAGGCATAACGTCGTTATCACCAGTGATCATTCCAAACACCTTAGTAATCACCATTAGACTCATCGAACTCTTTCCAAATCCTCTGCATAGTCCTCAGGATGACAGCTAAACACTCTGAAATGTTCGTATTGGAACTTCCAGCGTGAATGCCAAGCAGTACAGCATGCTGTTTCCAAATTTCTGGCGGAGTGAATTGTGTCATGGTGCTTTTTTTCTCACAGACAGTGGCCAACTGAGCTTACTAAACTGTACCGTCGACAAAATCAAAAGCAAACAACGTGTATGAGCGAAATTAAAAATATAAAATGGTGACGATTTAACCATCGCTCTATCTATCTATCTATCTATCTATCTATCTATCTATCTATCTATCTATCTATCTATCTATCTATCTATCTGTCTCACTCTATTCATATCTATCTATCTAGCTAGCTAGGTAGCTATCTTAGGCTATTCATATCTATCTATCTCAGTCTATTCGTATCTATCTTTTGATCGATCGATCTGTCTGTCTGTCTACCTCTCTGTCTGAGTCAATTCTATCTATCTATCTATCTATCTATCTATCTATCTATCTATATATATATATATATATATATATATATATATATATATATGTATCTGTTTCACTCTATTCATATCTGTTTATCTATCCATCTCAGTCTATTCATATGTATCTATCTATTGATCGATCGATCTATCTGTCTGTTTATCTCTCTCTCTCAGTCAATTCTTTCTATCTATCTATCTATCTATCTATCTATCTATCTATCTGTTTCAATTTATTCATATCTATTTATCTAGCTATCTCAGTCTATTCATATCTATCTATCTATCTATCTATCTATCTATCTATCTATCTATCTATCTAGCTCAGTCTATTCATATCTATCTATCGATCTGTCTATCTATCTCTCTGTCTCAGTCAATTCTATCTATCTATGTCAGTCTCTATTCATACCTCTCTCTTATATCAAATGTATGTATATCACACACATAGCCACACGCACACGCACACACGCACACACTGTTTATGTAGATTTTGCAGGTTCAAATCCAACTTGCCTCAGTGAAGCGTGTTATATTGTTCAATTTGCCAGCGTATATAGACGTGTACTGTTGTCACAGTATACATTCAAGCACCTTGTCACGGTATAATATTTAGGAAACTGCTCTCATATATCGCTTAGTGAATAGTGACTTCATTTCTCATTGGGCATCTTGTACTTGTGGCTTTCTGCGAAATTTCAGCCCCCGCTTACTAATGAAAACATTAACATTACTGACACCGTTTGAAATACTGTGAGAATTCCGAAAATTTAAGACAAAATGATGCAATTTGGGGGACACATACTGAGTGAAAGATCGAAATAGGGTTACAATGATAATAACTCTTATACACTATTTATTAGGTTGGTGCAAAAAATAATGACGTTTTTTAACGTATTTTTAACGTCAAAAAACGTCATTATTTTTGCACCAACCTGATACATTATTCGGATTATCATTATTGTCATCATCTTTGTTACCATATTTATCACACAGCTCCGGCCTTCTTCAAGTGTTTGGAATGTCGAATTTGGAGAAATTTTTTTTATTTGACTATATATCACTACTAAACGGGTGAATTTATTAATATATATATATATATATATATATATATATATATATATATATAGAGAGAGAGAGAGAGAGAGAGGCATGAAACAGGTTTGTATGTGGATATATATATATATATATATATATGTTTGTGGATGTGTATATATATATATATATATATATATATATATATATATATATATATATATATATATATGTTTGTGTATGTATATATATATATATATATATATACACACACATACACACACATATATATATGTCGAGCTGTGATACAGCGAAACAGGCTGTGGATGACCACACACACACACATAGATATATATAGAGATATATATACAATAAAATATATTTTCAAGTTATGCTATATTTATGGGTTAAACTGCTTAATACCAGGGATAGAGCGTATGTTAATATAGAAGTGGACATTGTAGTTACCGCCCAGTGGCGACAGTCGGTTACATTCTTATACACGATCTTCGGTTATAAGGAATCTACATTACGGTGGTGGGAAAGGGACCGAAGCCGAGATACCAGGTCAGGACCAGTAAAACTGCAGATTCTTCTTCGGATTTTAACTGGAATCTCTAAATATATGGCAGAAGCTACAGACTTGATGTGGCAGTAATATTCGCACACAGGTACGCATACATACACTATGAAAAAAAAACTTGCACCAATGCAAAGACCATGTAAAAAAAGAAAAATCTTGAAGTAGTCAATTACTGATGTCCACTGATGAGTGGACGCCCTGGGGGTCCGTCTAAGAAAATCTGACGGCATGAATCGGCTAAGTTACCTATATATATATATATATATATATATATATATATATATATATATATATATATATATATATATATATGTACAAAGAATAAATCAGTGAAGTTAATGTAATTAATGGCGAAATCACTTCGCTAACAGATTTAATAAAGCATTAACTTCACAAAACAAACCTGGCCGTTTGTCTCGAAAAGGACCTCCAATCGGTTGTGGACTGGGGCAGGAATTGGCTGGTTAACTTTAATGCCTCAAAAACAAAACTGCTCTCTATTAATCACCACAGAGATCCTTCCCTGACCCCCATTAAAATGTCGGAAGCTCAACTTCTCGAGAGCACCTCTTTGCGGCTGCTCGGTTTCACATTGACTGCTGACCTGAGATGGAACAAATACATTGAGTCAATTGCTTCGTCCACCGCAAGGAAATTTGGCTCCCTGTGCCGCGCCAGGAAATTTTTCTCCTCGAAATCGATCCTTCAAATTTACAAATCAACCATTCGCCCTTGCATGGAGTATTGCTCCCATATATGGTCTGGGGCCCCTTCTGCTTGCCTCGGGGTTCTTGATAAGATCCAGAGACGGAAATGCAATGTAATTGGCCATGATCTGGCATGTCGTATGCAGTTGCTTTCTCACAGACGTGCCGTCGCCTCTCTGTCTTTTTTACAAATACTTTCCGATGAGTTGCTTTCGCTGGTTCCCAGACTCCATGAATTCAAGCGTCCTACGAGGCTGGCATCCCGTTCTCACCCTTTCCCTGTTGAAAGAGTTAAATGTAGCTGTCTCTTCTACTCCAATAGCTTCATATCTCGCACCTCTCGCCTGTGGAACTCCCTTCCCTTTTCCTGTTTCCCTGAGAGCTATAATCTCCAACTATTCAAATGTAATGTCAATCAATATTTCCAGTTGCCTTGATCTATCCACTATCCTTCTTCTCATCCTTTCCTCTGTCACTCCTATCTGCTTTCGCTCCAAATCCTCTGTAACCCCTTGCGTGCTAGTGGCTTCCCGCCTTGATTGGGGTGAAACGCTTAAAAGAAAAAACAAACTTACTAACAGTATTTACATTATTGATTGCTGAAAACATTAGGTTTATAATACCCAGAAATTCATACCCAGATGTCCTCAAGGACACAGTGGATAAAGGCGTTGGTTAGATCCAGTGACAGACCCAAAGAGTGTGAGTTCAATACCCGGTTAAGGCAGTGGAGAACTTTCAGAGGGAAAATTAGCAGGAGATAACTGATAACTGACATCCATCAAACATGGCATGTGGAACTAGAACAGTCTACCCCAGTGTTCGAAATAAAGGGTTCAGTTCGAAATTCCAGCCACCTGAAGAAGGCCGGAGCGTACAACGGCCGAAACGTTGTGATAAATATGGCGACAAAGATGAGGACAATAGTCCGACTAATGTAAATACTGTACATAATACCTCATCTCCAGAAATATAAACAGAAACTTACTAAACATTCGTTGAATGATGTTTTGTTTTAAAAATGGTAAAATGGATTACATGTTCAGTCCATTTGCAAATATTTTTATTGAATCCTTTCATCATCTTCAGGCATGGATATTATTTTTTTAATTTCAGGTAATTTCAGGTAATTTCAGGTCAAATTCCGAGACGAAAAAACATGTTATAAAGGTCTAAAGAGTTTTTTTCAGTGTGTTATTATTATTAGGTTGGTGCAAAAATAATTTCGTTTTTTGACGTTCAACTTTATGTGAGAAAACGACATTATTTTTGCACCAAACAGTTACAAAATTTTACAATTTTTAAAAACAAAGATGTGTGTGTTTGTGTGTGTGTGTGTGTGTGTTTTATATTTAATACAATGAAAATAAATTAAAAATATATCTGGTGTCAGTGATTGAGTCACCAAAGGAAACATGAGAAAAGTTTTTAATTTTAAAGCGTTATCATTTCAAAAAAAAAAAAAAAAAAATTATCTGGTGGGGTAATTAAGCCTATCGTTAGCAGTACAAGTTGGTGCTTGGAACAAAATGGCTAATTGATATCCAATGAAACATTGTCTTCAAATCTCGACCAAGCGGGAACGGATGTCGTCGTTTCGGCTCTCTCTTTTCTTCTTACTGATACATAACACAAATGCTGTCAGTGACCTTACTACGAATACGCAATATGTACATCGAAATATAGACAACACAATCACCCCTTGACACATACACACACACACACGCACATACACATAACACACACACACACACACACATATATATATATATATATATATATATATACCGTCCTGGGTATGACGAAAAAATACATCCAACAGGCATGCCTCTGATCAGGAGGTTTTGAGGAGCGTGGAACCACCTCTTAATTGCTGGTGTTCCCAGGTCCGCCCTGACCCGGGGGCTTGGTACCTGTTAGAGTCCGAGCTATGGGTAGATAATTAACTGGGGCGAAAACACTATGAAAGGGTTAAAATAGGTTTTAATACCAGGGATACTTTGTAGAAAATTATTACCAACAATAAATTTTTGAAAAAAAAATTACCAGTAATATATTTTTAATACCAGCAATAAAATTCTTGATGGTATTAAATAATCCGTTGAGGTTGATACGCCGCAAACCAAACCAAACCATACTATACATTTCGAAAAAAAATTACCAGCTATACATTTCTGTAAAAAAAATTATCAGCTATATGTTTTTGAAGAAAACTTATTACCAGAAATAGATTTTTGAAGGTAAAAATATTATTAGCAATAAAAAATTGTCGGCATTAAATAACCCATTGTGGCTGATATGCTATAAAACAAAAGAAACAAAATCACCCCCGACACACACACACTCACAAGCATATATATATATATATATATATATATATATATATATATATATATATATATATATATATATATAAGTGGACATTGAAGTTAACGAATCTGTTTCATGCATATGTGAAATATTTGACCAGTCAGCGAAAACTAAAACCCTATTTTCATCGAGCCTAATTTCGGAGAAAAATTCTTGTAAAACCCCACAGATTTCGACTTTCACCAGGAGAGATGCTTGGTCTAACCCCTACCCCAGCACATGCTGAAAGAAACATATGTTGGAAACTCCAAACGAATCATCTCTTACAACAATAACAACAAAGACGGTCAGTGAATCTTCGCTAACTATCAAAGTCTTTTTCTCAACCGCAGCTTTTGATTCTGACCCAACTATTCAAAAGCATTCTAAACTGCAGCATTTTCTGTAAACCAACTACCCAAACTTTTTTGCCCTTACACCGCGAAAAGGAACCGTTCTTGGGCAAAACTGTCCATGAAAAATGGATCGTTTATGACAGTCGTTCACAACTAATTTGGGGGCCATGACTCACTTTGGTATTTCTAAAATTCTGGTAATATTTAATTCTTACATGTATGCCAATTACACATGTACGTACATACACACAAAATATTTTTATGTATGCATACTGTATATACATCGTATGTATGCATACTGTATATGCATCGTATGTATTAACATGCATTATCATTAACACTGTCACCCAGACTCACTAGAAAACAATTCACTGTTAATAACTCATTCTCGAATTGCCCCCTTATTCTGTTGGTATAGTAAACCAGAGGGTGCACATCCTACGCATGCCCCACCAAAATATTACCATACCCCACTGGTGAGGCATGTGCCCCACCATCTTGGTTTATAATAACGCTTGATGCAACGAAAGACCATTTTTAACTCTTTTAAATTAATGTATATATCTTTGTAAATATAAATTGTTTAGTTAACAGGCATGAGACCACGATTTCTTTATTTTTGTTTTATCCTTATTTGGAATTCGGATAATCGGAATTTTAATATAAAAAACCTGGACGACTTAATTTCCAAAAAGATAATTCTTTTGTTGGATTTTAAAGCAACCGTCAAAAGAATATTTCGGGCATATTTAAAAAATAGAGAGAACTAGCAGCATGGCCCGGCGTTGCCCGTGCTTGATTCAAAAATCGTGCGACTCATACAACAATCGCTATCTCTTACTCACACTGCGAATTTTTTCTAAGCTCTATATTAAACATTAAATCTGTTACGAAAACAGAACTAAACAAAATGAACACAAAACGACCAGCTTTAAAAAAGGACACGTAACTAGAAAAACCGAACGAAAAAAGAATGTTAACAACAAATAATTTTTCACACCGAATCCAGTTCCGCGGAATCAGAATCAACGTTGAGTTTAAGCAAGCGAATGAGCCAATTGGAGTAAAGTGCCATGCAGATTTAAATTTTTCCCACTTGTGACGAATGCAGCTATCGATTTTTTTTTTGCATACTAGCATGCTAGTTAACATTCGTGTCAGTCAGCTGTTGGCTCTTACTCTGGCCAGTAGAATCT
Organism: Acanthosepion lycidas; assembly: GCA_963932145.1. Classification (NCBI taxonomy): domain Eukaryota; kingdom Metazoa; phylum Mollusca; class Cephalopoda; order Sepiida; family Sepiidae; genus Acanthosepion; species Acanthosepion lycidas. Next base: position 72,363,267 of record OZ010607.1, on the reverse strand, counting down.
TCCTGCCTATCCGTGACAGCCAGCTATTGGCTCTCACTCTGGCCAGTAGAAAATGGCCGCAAACTACATGAAAACTGCCGTAGAAGCATGAAAAAATCGATTATTACCACTATCGATGGGAGTTGGGAAATGCGAAGTTGGTCTTGGCCTTCTCGCTAACTTGGAGCATGTGCATGTAAATTTTGGTGCAAATCTGTCGAAAATTGTGGCCGTGCATTCGTTACTTACACACACACACACACACACACACACACACACACACACATCCTGCCTTTTATAGATAGAGATTTTATTGTTTTGACATAAAATTATTTTGTCTTAAATTTTTATCTTTTTAAATTATTGCTTTCATAAATAATATATTTTATGATTTTCAAATAAAATTTTATTTTATTATTATTTCATTTTTCAACTTTTTATTTTAATTATTATCTTCAAACTTATATATTTTATTATTTTATGTTTTATTATTTAAAAAAGAATGTTGTTTATACGAAGGTCGTTCAAAAAGTTCTAAGCCCCGCTAACAAAAAAGTGCCACATTTTAATTGTGGAACACACTACCACATCATACAAAAATAGAAAAAACTAATTCAGATTTCTGTCTTAATGTCTGTATAGGTGAGGCCCAGAGAATGATGAGAGTTGTGGGGCAAATTTAAAAATGGACAAAGCAGAGGTCCGAGCAGTCATCATGTGTCCGCAAAAGAAATGCATGTCACCCAAGGAAATCCATTAGAATAGGGTATAAGCACTTGCTGAGCAGTCCCCTTCCTTTGTAAATGTGAAGAAATGGGCTATGGAATTTAATCGGGGCAGGGCCAACACAGAAGATGACCTTCGGTCAGGTTGTCCTAAAACCTCATCTACTGATGAATAAATCGATATCATTCACCGTATGGTTTTGGATGTCAGCAGATAGGCATTGGTTCTGGTTCGCTCCATACTGTTTTAACTGAGATCTTGGCGATGAGCAAGCTGTCTGCAAGATGGGGCCCAAGAATTCTGATACCTGAGCAGATGTTGAAAAGGGTTGACATTTCCAGGACACTTCTGATTCGCTTCCAGGCTGGTTCTGAGAATTTCAACAGCAGATTAGTAACTCAAGATGAAACCTGGATTCCCCACTTCGAACCTGAATCAAAGATTCAAAGCAAACAGTGAAAACATTCTGGTTCTCCACTTCAAAGAAGTTCAAGCAAAGGCGATGGCTTCTGTGTTTTAGGGGATTTTGAAGGCTTAATCATGACAGGATATCTGTAAAAAGGAAACACTATTAATAAACAGTCCTCTGCATCAGAATTAAGACAACTAAAGAAAGTAAATAATTCGAAAGTCAGAAGGAAGCTGAGGGCAGGTGTGCTCTTGCTCCAGGATAACGACCCTGTTCACACTGTTCAGGTTGCAGTAGCTGAAGCAACCAACTTTGACTTTAAATTGCTACCTTATCCTCCTTATTCACAAGACTTAGCTCCATCTGACGTCTTCCTGTTTCCTAAACACATATCTCACCTGGGTGGTCATCATTTTGGAAAACATATTGAGGTCACTTAGGGCACCAGAATATTTCAAGGGTTTAGTGTCCCTATGAATCTTTTAAGAGATTAGTGTCTTTATGAAGCTTTTAAGGGCTTAGTGTCCCTATGAATCTTTTAAGGCCTTAATGTTCCTATGAATCATTTAAGGGCTTAGTGTCCCTATGAATCATTTAATGGCTTAGTGTTCCTATGAATCTTTTAAGGGCTTAATGTTCCTATGAATCTTTCAAGGGTTTAGTATGCTTATGAATTTTTTAAGGGTTTAAAATCCCTATGAATCATTTAAGGGCTTAGAATCCCTATGAATCTTTTAAGGGCTTAGTGTAGCGATGAATCATTTAAGGGCTTAGTGTTCCTATGAATCTTTTAAGAGCTTAGTGTCTCTATGAATCTTTTAAGGGTTTAGTCCCTATGAATCTTTTAAGTGCTTAGAGTCCCTATGAATCTTTTAAGTGCTTAGTGTCCATATGAATCTTTTAAGGCCTTAATGTTCCTATGAATCATTTAAGGGCTTAGTGTCCCTATGAATCATTTAATGGCTTAGTGTTCCTATGAATCTTTTAAGGGCTTAATGTTCCTATGAATCTTTCAATGGATTAGTATCCTTATGAATTTTTTAAGGGCTTAAAGTCCCTATGAATCATTTAAGTGCTTATCTTCACCCAGGATAACACGTTCATTGCTCAGATTGCAGTAGCTGAAGCAGCCAGCTATGGCTTTGAATTACTAATCCCTCCTCCATACCAACCAGACATAGCTCCATATGTCTTGTTCCTGTTACCTAAACTCAAATCCACCTGAGTTGGCGCCATTTTGGAAACAATGATGAAATCATATGTGCTGCGAGGGAGTTTTCGGAGAACCAGGACGCCCCCTTCTTCCGTGATGGGATTGCAATGCTCATGCATCTTTCGAGCAAGGGCATTGATGTCAAGGGGGGGACTATATTAAAAATAATGAAAAACTGTCTTGTTTTCTCCAATTCCTTCTGGGTGGGGCTTTCAACCTTTTTAACGACCCTCGCAACCTATAAATATTTCAGAAATGAAAAGGTAGAACTTCTATTATCACACTGTGGGATATCTACTAACAAAGAAAAGAAAAAACGAATCTAAATGAAATCGGCTAGATTTAAAAAAAAAAAATAAATTTAAAATTCCCAGCATCCCTCGTTCGTGCGCATGTGTATTCGTACTAACGTAAGAATTTAGTCTGATGAAGTCCTAAAGAACGAAACGCGTCACAAGAAAACTTTTTCCACTTTGTCATACATTTTCCCGAATATTGTTCCTGATATATAAAAATATATATTGTTATCTGATATATATATATATATATATATATATATATATATATATATATATATATATATATATATATATAGTTTAGGAAATATTGTTCTTTTTCACTTTGTTTAAACGTTATTTTTGATGGATACTCATATTCGAGTAGACGTTCTGTTTTTTAATCAAAGATTAATATTTAATTAAATAGTATTTTTTATCAATCTATATCTACCATCTTGAATATTCGAAAAATCTTGTCAGAAAAATACGCTTTCTCCGGTAGGATTCGAACCTGCATCCCTTAAAGGGGACCGTCATTGGATCTGACATGCTAGATACGATACAGAGCTGATATGGATGTTTCGAGAATCGGCAGAGAAGTGTGTTCAAAAGGTACTATTCGTGGTTTGTTTGACTGGAAGTCCAACGTGGCCAAACGGTCATGCACATCGTAATTGATCTAGCAAGACGAGCTTGACAGGGCACTCCATAATTTCGGTCTTGTGCCATATCTAAGCTGCGCTTCATATATCACGATATATATTTGTGTATATATTTAAACCTTGTCAGTTAACACCTATCTCTCTCCCTCTCTGTCTTTCTCTCTCTCTCTCTCTCTCTCTCTCTATATATATATATATATATATATATATATATATATATATATATATATCGCCGCTCTATTGATATCTATCTCTGTTCATTTTCTCTCTATCTATTTCTGCTCATTATCTATCTATATATCTCGGTCTGTTCATATCTGTCTGTCTATCTATCTCAGTCCAGTCATATCTATCTATCTCAGTCCAGTCATATCTATCTATCTATCTATCTATCTGTTACAGTCTATATACCACAGTCCAGTCATATCTATCTATCTATCTATCTATCTATCTATCTATCTATCTATCTATCTATCTATCTATCACGGTCTATATACCACAGTCCATCCATATCTATCTATCTATCTATCTATCTATCTATCTATCTATCTATCTATCTATCTATCACGGTCTATATACCACAGTCCATCCATATCTATCTATCTATCTATCTATCTATCTATCTATCTATCACGGTCTATATACCACAGTCCATCCATATCTATCTATCTATCTATCTATCTATCTATCTATCTATCTATCTATCTATCTATCACGGTCTATATACCACAGTCCATCCATATCTATCTATCTATCTATCTATCTATCTATCTATCACGGTCTATATACCACAGTCCATCCATATCTATCTATCTATCTATCTATCTATCTATCTATCTATCACGGTCTATATACCACAGTCCATCCATATCTATCTATCTATCTATCTATCTATCTATCTATCTATCTATCTATCTATCTATCGATCTCAGTTCAGTCATATCTATCTATCTCAGTCCAGTCATATCTATCTATCTATCTGTTACAGTCTATATACCACAGTCCAGTCATATCTATCTATCTATCTATCTATCTATCTATCTATCTATCTATCTATCTCAGTCCAGTTATATCTATCTATCTATCTATCTATCTATTTATCTATCACGGTCTATATACCACAGTCCATCCATATCTATCTATCTATCTATCTATCTATCTATCTATCTATCGATCGATCGATCGCTCTATCTATCTCAGTCCAGTCATATCTATCTATCTATCTATCTATCTATCTATCTATCTATCTATCTATCTATCCAATCTAGTTTTAAATGTAAAAAATTAAAATTATAAATGGATCAAAATAAATTGAGATGTAGATAAATATCTCTAAAGACCAGTGTTGGCCAATCTTTTCTCATTTTAAGGGCCACTAAAAGAGTTCAACATGCTACACATGCAAAATAACAAACATGTAGCAATTTCCTTTTTTTTATTTCAGTTGAAAGGCAGTGAAAAAAAATCCTGAAAAGAAAGCAGAGAAAAGAAAGATATTGAGAGAAAAAAGAAAGGCTGTTTGGTAAAAGAAAGGTTTTGAATGAAAGAGAAATTGGCGGGAAATACAGCAAAAGGAAATAGAAAAAAAGAAGAAATAAAAAACAAGAAACAAGAAAAAGTCAGAGAAAGAAATATAAAAAAGAAATAAAAATGGAAAAAGAAATTCGTCTAAAAAGAAAGACGGTGAAAAATAAAAGCTTAGAACATAAAGAAAATGGCGTAGCATGTTTTAAAACATTTTTCCTGTGAAACAAGTACATAAGAACAAATTGGTTCCTTTGTGTCAAAGTTAACCAGGTTAAGTCTTCTTCTCACTGATGTCCTATTAAAATATACCTAACGAATTGAATCGAAAGAACACACTTATATATATATATATATATATATATATATATATATATATATATATATATATATGACCAGAATGAGATAGATAATGGATATAATGGGATAGATAGATAGATAGATAGATAGATAATGAAGAGAATTGGATAGATAGATAGATAGATAGATAGATAGATAGATAGATAGATAGATAGATAGATATGAGCAGACTGAGATAGATAGATAGATAGATAGATAGATAGATAGATAGATAGATAGATAATGAAGAGAATTGGATAGATAGATAGATAGATAGATAGATAGATAGATAGATAGATATGAGCAGACTGACATAGATAGATAGATAGATAGATAGATAGATAATGAAGAGAATTGGATAGATAGAGAGAGTGAGAGAGAGATAATGAAGAGAATTGGATAGATAGATAGATAGATAGATAGATAGATAGATAGATAGATAGATAGACAGACGTCACACATCATGAAATGAACAAAGTGCAACAATTATTTTAAGACATTTTTTTATCTTCATAATGTGTGACGTCATTTGTTTAAATTTGGATACGCATCGAGCAGATATGAATGTATGAGAGAAAATCACGAAGAATTTCAATTTAAAAACAGTAAAATCGACCTTGCTAACCGAAATGCTCCTCTGTGGCTCAATCGGTAAAAGCACGTCAGGCTATATGACAGTTCATACTAGAAATTAGAAGAGTTGTGTATGACCTTATAAAAGTTGTGGAGCGAAAAAGGAAATAAACAGCAAGACGCTCAAACCCCAAATGACTAAAAATGGTTTCTGAGTCGGATTAATCTTCTTTTTTTTTTTTTACAGTAAGGTTCACCTTGTACAAGGCCCGGGAGCCACTCTAGGTAGAGGGTTACTTTAACAGGTAGTTTATATAGATACGAAGGGAAGATAACGGTTCACTCAAGACCTGAACAGGTTAAGATTGTAGGTATTGGGGAAACATCCTACAGGGCAGTGATACGCGGGAAGAAGCTATTAGAGTGGAACTTACTTCTTGCTGATGTAATACGGTGGCGTTGAGGATAATTTGCTACAATGTGAGAGGCATGGTGGGTCTTAGCCGTAATTGTTAGATCTGTCGGAATCAATATATATATATATATGTCGGCGTCATCTGTATGTCTGCAAATATTAAAACAAATTGTGCCATCAAAATAAATGTGTTTTTACAACATTTCACCGTCCGGTCACTCAACCGGAGGATGACACATGCCTGAATTTAAATTCAGGATCCCGCCCATATAATACCCACATCCTGCAGGTATCAGGGACTGCACCCTACCCCAACCTTGACGCCCTTAATGCAATGAGAAAAATATAGTCTCGGAGGGAATGCTATAGCCAGATCTAAGTATCTTAGTAAATGTGCATAAACTTTTCATCAACCAGCATATGTCCTATATCTCGGCCAACTTACCGATTCTTGCTTAGTGAAAATAACTTATTGCATTTTCTTTTTTTAATTTGTTTTTTCTTATACATTTCCCGATCTTTTATATTTAAATATCTTAGTTATTCAAGTAAAACCATTTCCTGTCCTAAACTACCTGAGCATTTAGATCACAGCTTTAGAGTGAACGGAAGTAAGTAATGTTGATTTTTTAAAAATATTATCTTTTGGAAATCTAAGAAATATTATGAGTGAAGTATATTGCATATTAAATAAACAATTGTCAAAATGAATAAAAACAAAAGGAAAATTTATCCTGGCCGAAGCGTTTCATCATTTGAGGGAATTTATCAAGGATAATGAAAAGATTTTATTTTGTAACGTGTATTTATATACACGAACAAAAGTATTATTGGTCTTTCAAAATTTTTAAATTTAACAATGCTCATAAATATTCATCGTGTTAGCCGAAACTTCTAGGCGATCTATGGAGGACACCAAGTGACACAATTCAATGGCTAATAAACTTGAGTGAGTAAATGAAGTTCTTTTTTTTATACTGCAAATTAGTATTTAAATTATTTTAGTTTGGGATTAATTTATACGTTGTATATATTACTAGCAGCATGGCCCGGCGTTGCCCGTGCTTGATTCAAAAATCGTACGACTCATACAACAATCGCTATCACTTGACTTAAAATATTTTTGCCCTTCCTTGCCTTTAAAGGAGTGTCCTTTGCTGTGCCGATGTTGCTACATGCCTTACTTCTTGCCTATCTCACACTGCGAATTTTTTCTAAGCTCTATATTAAACATTAAATCTGTTACGAAAAAAGAACTAAACAAAATGAACACAAAACGATCAGCTTTAAAAAAGGAGCCGTAACTGGAAAAACCAAATGAAAAAAGAATGTTAACAACAAATAGTTTTTCACATCCAACCCAGTTCTGCGGAATCAGAATCAACGTTGAGTTTAAGCAAGCCAATGAGCCAATTGGAGTAAAGTGCCATGCAGATTTAAATTTCTCCCACTTGTGACGAATGCAGCTATGGATTTTTTTTTGCCTGCTAGCATGCTTGTTAACATTCGTGTCAGTCAGCTGTCGGCTCTCACACTGGCCAATAAAATCTTCCTGCCTATTCATGGCAGCCAGCTATAGGCTCTCACTCTGGCCAGTAGAAAATGGCCGCAAACTACATGAAAACTGCCGTAGAATCATAAAAAATCGATTATTTCCACTATCGATGGGAGTTGGGAAAAGCAAAGTCGGTCTTGGCCTTTCCGCTAACTTGGAGCATGTGCACGTACATTTTGGTGCAAATCTGTCGAAAATTGCGGCCATGCATTCGTTACACACACACACACACACACACACATCCTGCCTTTTATAGATAGAGATAATAACATCAGGTTATGAATTTTTAATTTCTTATCATTTTTATTGTTGGCTTGGGTAAGTAGTAATTTTTTCAAGAGTGGAGATATTGAAAAAAAAAGGTCGTAGATTTATATTTTGATAAGATTCGATAGAGGCACTCTCGAGAATTTTCCTTTTAATCAAGTTATTTTTTTAAGCGTTTCACCCCAAGCAAGGCGAGAAGCCACGAGCACGCAAGGGGTTACAGAGAGTTGGAATGAGAGCAAATAGGAGTGATAGAGGAAAGGGTGAAGGGAAGGATAGGGGATAGATCAAGGCATCTGGAGATGTCAATTGACATTACATTTTAGTAGTTAGAGATTATAGCTATCAGGAAAACAGGAAGAGGAAGGAGTTCCACGGGCGAGAAGTGCGAGACATGAAGCTATTGGAGTAGAAGAGACGGCTACATTTAACAGTTTCGACAGTGAAAGGGTGTGTGCGAAATGCCAGCCTAGTAGAACGCTTAAATTCATGAAGTCTGGGAACAGGCGAAAGCATCTCATCGGAGCAGTTACCATGAAAGTATTTGTAAAAAAGACAGAGGGAGGCAACGACACGTCTGTGAGAGAGCGATTGCAGACGAGATACCAGATCAGGGCCAATTTACATTGCATATCCGTCTCTGGATCTTATCAAGAACCTTGAGACAAACAGAAGGGGCTCCAGACCATATATGGCAGCAATACTCTAAGCAAGTTACTTTCTCTTTTAATAAGTGTGGTTTGAACTGATTTATTTACGACAGATTTCTATTCTTTATTATCTGTCAAGTGCCATGAGCTCTTGCGAAAAAGAGAGCAGTGGTTTTACCTTCTCCATGGCTCTATTATTTATATTAACCAACATGTGTCTTATATATCGGCCAACTTACTGGTTTTAGCTTAATGGAAATAACTAATTAATTTTTCTTTCCTCTTTTTAAGATTCCTTTTCTTTATTATCTGTGAACTGCCATGGGTTCTTGGAAAAGATAATAGAGTGGTTTTACCGTTTCCATGGCTTTATTATTTATATCATGATTGGCATTTTCTTAATGCTATGTTTTAAAAATATGACATTACAAGACTTTTGTACTTTCTGTTTTGTTACAAGACTAGGACAACGAATTAGGAAGATTAAAAGCTTATCGACTTATTTAATAAGAACATTTTAAAAAGGATGATCAAGATTAGATGGCAAGACTATGTGAAAACTCTGTAGAACCCTTGGGTATCTAGTACGGCGAAGATGGAGTCATTGACCATACTTTAAAGTAAGGGTTGGCAATCTTTTGGAGAGAGCGGGCCATAAAGTTATGCAGACTCTCGGAGGAGGGTCATGATATTAAATGGTCTATCATAAATTGTGTCATCCTCAAACCATGTGAAAACTTCGTAGAACCCCTGATTTCCCATGTAAGGCGAAGATGGAGAGTCATTGACTATACTTTAAAGTAGGGGTTGGCAATCTTTTGGAGAGAGCGGGCCATAAAGTTATGCAGACTCTCGGAGGAGGGCCATGATATCAAACGGTCTATAATAAATTGTGTCATCCTCAAACCATGTGAAAACTTCGTAGAACCCCTGAGTTCCCATGTAAGGCGAAGATGGAGAGTCATTGACTATACTTTAAAGTAAGGGTTGGCAACCTTTTGGAGAGAGCGGGCCATAAGTTATGCAGACTCTCGGAGAAGGGCCATGATATCAAACGGTCTATAATAATTTGTGTCATCCTCAAACCATGTGAAAACTTCGTAGAACCCCTGATTTCCCATGTAAGGCGAAGATGGAGAGTCATTGACTATACTTTAAAGTAGGGATTGGCAACCTTTTGGAGAGAGCGGGCATGCAGACTCTCGGAGGAGGGTCAAGATATCAAAAGGTCTATAATAAATTGTGTCATCCTCAGATCTCTCCGTCCAGAAGGCTGTCGTAGTTTGGAAGTTTAAAGAAAAAAAACAACGTAGTTAAGTGTTTTATTATTTAAACAAGTTTCCTTATTTTACTGCAGCTATAACAGGATAACGACTAACAGAATCAACAAAAAATGCAAATTCCTTACGATAAACAAAATACAGTTAGAAAATTATTTCATGTGGCACTTGTTTCTGTTTATTGTTTGATAACTTCTACACATCAGATGAAATATTTGTTGATGACAGCAGCAATACATCATTCAGGTGTTCTTAAACGACTTTTAATATATTTCATTTCCTTAAAAAAGTTGTTCACAAGCATATGTATTTCCAAATAATGATACCATCATTTTCGTATTATTCAACAGGCTTTTATATTTTCCGCTTGGCAAAACATATTTCTCGTAGAGGTCAGCAATGAATTCGGAATGAAATTTCGATTTAAAAAATCCGTCGTATTGTAAGTTACTTAACACCAACTGACATTTTTCTGCCGCTTACTCAACAAATTAATTAGATAATTAGTATCCAGTTGTTAAGTTGGCGGGCTGGACAAAAATCCTTCGGCCCGGGGATCGGGGGTTGCCGACATCTGGTCTAAATCACTTTATGAAATCGAACCGAAAATCTTTAGTGGCAGATTCACATAGTAATTTACGCAATCAACATAAAATGCAAATTCCTTACGACAAACGAAATACAGTTAGAAATGGCAAATTATTTAATGAGTCACTTGTTTCTGCTTATTGTTTGATAACTTCTTCGCATCAGGTGAAATATTTGTCAATGACAGCAGCAAAACATCATCCATATTGTCATCACCCAACCTTGTTCTTAAACACTTCTGGTATATATCATTTTCGAAAAAAAAAAAACTTGTTCACAAGCATATGCACCTCCAAATAACAATACCATCATTTTCGCCTCATTCAATAGGATTTTAGGTTTTCCATTTAGCAAAACATATTTCTTGTAGAAGTCGGCAGTAGATTCGGAATGAAATTTTGATTTCCAAAATTCATGGAATCGTAAGTCGATTAAGTCTGATATTTCTCTGTCATTTGCACCACAAATTATTTCGATAATTAATGTCTCAGTATTAATTTGGAGAGCCGGACAAATATCTCGATGTGGCCCGGGGATTGCCAACCCTTGTTTGAAGGCAAGACCTAAACAAATAACGCAACGTCGCACTGAATTGGGCATCTGAAAGCAAAAGGAGAAGGGGGAAAAAAAGAACAACATGGCGAAGGACTATGGAGAAAGAGAGGAAATCAATAGACCGGCAATCCTGTAATGACGCATGAGCGGCAGCTGCGGACAGGATAGAGTGATAACGTTGTGTTGAGGGCTTTATGCTCTACGAGGGACATAGATAAATAGAATAACTGATGTTTTGAAAATAGAATAAAACAGAGATTTTAATAACAACCTGACTAATCACGTTAAATTCGTCACAGAGCGAAAAGTACAAATGAATGTAACAAATAGAGATTTTAATAATCTAACATGCCGTACAGGGTGTGTGAAATAAAACGCCTTACTGAAAATTACTTATAACTTTTTTTAATCTCACCATATTTACATGAAACAAAATATGTTTCTGTTTTTTATTTCAGAGTGACAAGTGTAGCCCAGAATGACATAACGCCTGATACTACTTGAGCGTGATCAACTAGTATCCCGTTACGAAGTGTGGCAGTCAGTGTCACAAGTGTAGAGATGGTGACGAAGTGTTCAAGAACCTCGTGTTTCAGTGCATGCTAAAACTATAGAAATTGTTATGCCAAGGTGATGAGTACGGAATCTGTGGTAGATTGGAAGAAAAATATGCAAAAGGTAGAATTTTAACATTGTACTGAACTTTATACCGTTCAAAATAAAACACGTTTGATGAAGTACACGTTAAGCAACCTCGAGCCTGGTCAGTACCTAGGTTGGTGACCGTTTGGGGATACCAGGTACTGTAAGCTTTGATGAACAATTGGTGTAAAGGTTTACGGTCGCATCACATTGGAACACCAATTTCTTCACGATCTATGAAGTTAAGCAACCTCGTGCCTGGTTAGTATTTAGATGGGTGATCGCTTTGGAATACCAAGTACCGTAAGTTGGGATATGCGGGTGGTGTAAAGGGCTTATAGCTACATGACGTTGAAACACCGGTTCCCTCACGATCGCCGAAGTTAAGCAACATCGAGCTTGGTCAGTAGCTAGATGTGTGAGCGCTTGGGAATACTCGTAGCTGTAGACTAATTTGCGCGTGTGCTGTAATGGATAATGACTTGGAATTGTTAATCGTAGGGCCGAGTTCAAATTCCAGTTGGGTTCATTATATTCACTTACGCGCAAATAGGAAAGATATTAATCCACTTCTTCTCCTCCAAGCTATGGGTTAATTAGTGAGACTTGTATCCCTAAATCATCATTCAATCCAAAAATATTTTCTAGCTTTGACTAACTTGTAAACGGTTGACGAGCCGTAGAAAAAGAATCAATGAAATACTGATTAGCTAAACAGGCATGTCTTTTATATTTATTTACATCCTCTGGAATATAAATGTATAGAAACTAGTGACCAAAAAGTGAGGGATCAGTTTATATATTATTGTAATATAGAATTGACCACCCATTTTATATACACATTATATTTTTTTTTGTAGGCATGACTTTTAGATTTATTTACATTGTCTGGAATATAAATGTATGGAAACTACAGAGCCACAAAGTGAGGGATAAGTTTATAAATAGATTGCAATATAGAGTTGATCCCCCACTTTGTATCCACATTATAATTTCTTGTCGCCATGTCTTTTAGATTTATTTACATTCTCTGGAATATAAATGCATAGAAACTACCGTGGCCACAAAGTGAGGGATCTCTTTATACATTGATTGTAATATAGAATTGATCCCTCATTTTATATCCACATTATAATTTCTTGTTGGCATGTCTTTTAGATTCATTTACATTCTCTGGAATATAAATATATAGAAACTACGTGACCACAAAATGGGGGGTCAGTTTATATGGTGACTGATATAGAAGTAATCCCCCTCTTTATATCCACATAATAATTTATTGTTTGTTTATCAAATTATGATTAGGTATGCATCCCCCTTTTCTCTCCCAGCTATGGGTTAATTAGTATGACTCGTATCAAAATCATTATTATCTCCGAAAGCAAAAAAAAAAAAAAACATTCTTACAATCTAAAAATATTTTCTGGCTTTAAATAACCTAAAAACAGGGCTGGATTAACCATTAAGCAAAATAAGCACTTGCTTAGGGCCTCAAGGGAAGAGGGCCCCACTGAAATTGTAATGTTATGATGTTGTACACTATTTACAATATTCCTCAAGGACACATGGCACAGTGGATAAAGGCGTTAGTTAGATGCAGTGTGACAGGACCCAAAACATCCGAGTTCAATACCTGGTTAAGGCAGTGGAGAAATTTGAGAGGGGAATTAACAGGAGATAATTGATAACTGACGTGGAACTAGATCAGTCTACCCCAGTGAGCGAAATAAAGGGTTCATTTCAACCACCTGAAAAGGTCGGGGCATACAACGGTGGATACGTTGTAATAAATATGGCAACATAGATGAGGACAATAGTCCGAATAATGTAAATAGCGTACACAATACCTCATCTCAGGAATATAGACAGATACTGAAGGGTGATAAATAAGGCAACATAGATGAGGACAATAGTCGGAATAATGTAAATAATGTACATAATACCTCATCTCAGAAATATAGACAGATACTGAAAGGTAATAAATATGGTGACAAAGATGAGGACAATAGTCCTAATAATGTAAATGGTGTACATAATACCTCATCTCAGAAATATAAAAAGATACTGAAGGGTGATAAATATGGCAACAAAGATGAGGACAACAGTCCGAATAATGTAAATAATGTACATAATACCTCATCTCAGAAATATCGACAGATTCTGAAAGGTGAGAAATATGCCGACAAAGATGAGGACAATATTCCGAACAATGTAAATAGTGTACATAATACCTCATCTCAGAAATATAGACAGATTCTGAAAGGTGAGAAATATGGCAACAAAGATGAGGACAATATTCCGAATAATGTAAATAGTGTACATAATACCTCATCTCAGAAATATAAACAGATACTGAAGGGTGATAAATATGGCAACAAAGATGAGGACAATAGTCCGAATAATGTAAATAATGTACATAATACCTCATCTCAGAAATATCGACAGATACTGATATGATGTTGTACACATGTAAAGAAATAATTCGAACACGATTAACATTTCAATCAACAGGGCGCCATTATGAAGTAGGGATAACTGATCTGCAGCGAATCTTTATTGACATTCTGATTGGTTGATAATGGAACGAGCTAAAGGAGATATTTACTCAATACAACACATCTCTCTTGAATAAGTTAGTATTACTTATTAACTTAATGGGATTTAATTTTGTGAACAGAGTTAGACTTACTTTATGTTCGTTTGGCATTATTTTAGCCATATTTTGATGCAAATCTGTAACGCGCTCGTTTGTTGATGGCACAGCCACTTCTGGTCACAGTTCTGTTAGAATCTGGCCGTGGCTCATTTGATAGTGGTTGCACAGCTGTCATTGTTTCTTTCTTGGTTGGTGTTGTTCTGGTTTGGAACTGATGGTCAGCCTCTCTCGATGGTCGTATCTTGCCTTCGGTTCATTCTATATTTATTTCCAGCAAGTGTTTCCACGATGCACGTTCTCGTTTGATAGCCTTTATTTATGCACTACTTATCGAGACTCCATGCTAGCATACTGAACACTTTAGGTGTCTGGGGGCTCCAAAATCTTTTAGGGCCCCTATGGGTCTTAATCTGGACTTACCTACAAAGGGTTGATAAACCGTAGAAAGCAAATCAATAAACAGTATTTCTATAGAACTGTCTTAATTACGAGAATTTCGTTAAAACCATTTTACGGACGACGCAAACGTCTCAGACAGGAACGACTGCATAGCACAGTGAAAGATTATTTGGTCTGCGCAACGTCGGGTATGCTTGCTTTGTTTTATCGTCTTTCTTGCTATTTCGCTTTGTGTTTTTTGTTTAATCAGTGAAAACCAATCATTTTTTTTAAAATACTATGTCCGTTTATAATGGTTCTCCACTGTTTCCTTTTCTTTATTCTCTGTGAAATTCTTGGGGAAGATGGAAATTTTCTTTTCTAAATTCAGAATGTCCTCCTACATTGGCTCCCACTTAAATCGGGAGTGCGCTGTCTACTCATTTTTTTAAAACATTATTTCACTCCAAGCAAGGTAACAGAGCCACTAATACGCAGGGAGTTGCTGACTTTGAAAGCATATAAGAAAAAACATTATTAAGGTGAGAGAACGATAAAAGGACATAATTTAAGAGGACATAAGATAACGATTGATATTGCATTTAAATTATGGAAGATCAAACTTGGTTGGAAAGAAGGAAACCGGAAGAGAGTTTCACTAGTGAGAAGTGCGAGAAAAGAAACTGTTAGCATAGAACTTACGGTTATATCTAGCCAATTCAACGGCAAATTGATGAGACCTTGTTGAGAATCTCGTACGGCGCTTAAATTCACAAAATCAAGGTACCATCTCAACGGGACAATTACCATGAAAGGTACAGGGAAGCAACTTTACGACAGTGGGAAAGTGACGGATTCTGAGACGCCAGGTCAGGACCAATAATATTGCAGATTTTTCTTTTGATTTTATCAGGAATCTCGAAATCTATTGCAGGAGCACCGGACGGAGAGGGTTAGTGAGTGTGAAAGATAATAAGGAAAAGAAAACATTACTAAGGAACGAAAAAAGTAAAAAAGAAATTAAGAAGATAGAAGATAACGATTGACATTGCATTGAAATTTATTGAGGGGAAAGGAGAGTAAAAGAAGAGGAATTAAGAAGACAGAAGATAACGATTGACATTCCATTGAAATTTTTGAAGATCAAAGTTGACTGGAAAGTAAGAAGAGTGAAAGAGAATTAGAAGACTTTAGTGAGGGGAAAGGACAATAAAAGAAGAGGAATTAAGAAGACAGAATATAGCGATTGACATTGCATTGAAATTTTTGAAGATCAAAGTTGACTGGAAAGTAAGAAGAGTGAAAGAGAATTAGAAGACTTTAGTGAGGGGAAAGGACAATAAAAGAAGAGGAATTAAGAAGACAGAAGATAATGATTGACATTGCATTGAAATTTTTGAAGATCAAAGTTGACTGGAAAGTAAGAAGAGTGAAAGAGAATTAGAAGACTTTAGTGAGGGGAAAGGACAATAAAAGAAGAGGAATTAAGAAGACAGAAGATAATGATTGACATTGCATTGAAATTTTTGAAGATCAAAGTTGACTGGAAAGTAAGAAGAGTGAAAGAGAATTAGAAGACTTTAGTGAGGGGAAAGGACAATAAAAGAAGAGGAATTAAGAAGACAGAAGATAATGATTGACATTGCATTGAAATTTTTGAAGATCAAAGTTGACTAGAAAGTAAGAAGAGTGAAAGAGAATTAGAAGACTTTAGTGAGGGGAAAAGACAATAAAAGAAGAGTAATTAAGAAGACAGAAGATAACGATTGACATTGCATTGAAATTTTTGAAGATCAAACTTGACCGGAAAGTGGGAAACCAGAAGAGAGATTCACAAGTGAGAAGTGCGAGAAAAGAAACTGTTAGAATAGAACTTACGGTTACATCTAATCTTTTCTATTGTAAAATGATGAGACCTTGCCGCCAATCGAGTACTACGTTTAAATTCATAGCGGCTAGGTACTACAGAGCAGAGTTTATCAGAAGATTTACCATGAAAGTATTTATGGAAAATAACAGTATTATTTACAGACAGGGAAAGGGAAGGAATTAACCAAGATTTGAACCTTGACCTTTAAGATTTACACGCATAGAACATAAGCCAAGGGGAGAAAAACTATAGAGAATTATCCCTTACAAAGTGAAATTTGACTTTACAATTTCTAATTCAATGGTGTTTGCCAAAAGAACGATATAAACTCATTATAAATAAGCACTGACTTTAAAACAAGTGATTGAATACAAAAAAATATTAAGTTCAATTCAGGTTACTATCCTCTGCCAGCCGCAATGATGGAGAAAGCATTACCTCGGACCATCGTCAGTGAGACACGCTGCAAGACCCGTTTCGCTAGGCTCGTCCCTTAATCGAAACGCAATCGCGCCAATCCTCGGAAGGAACGCCATAGAACGAAAGCCAGTAACCCCAGAAGTCTCCACTGCCACAGGAGTAAAAAAAATCTATCAGCAAGAGAAGAATATTTAACTATTTTTTTTATCTCTGCGTCCCAGGTGACGGACCCCAGCTCAACCGCGGAACTGATCAAATTACCGGCCGAAAATGTATCCGCACAGGTCGCATCCCAAATCATCGATTTCCCCATTTTAAAAGGGAAAATGGTAATGCCATCCGACCGCTTTCCAACACCACGGTCCAGGCCCTTAGGAATTCCCCCACGAAAATTTAACTTAAACCTGCGGATGAAATGTATGCATTTTTTTTTTCCCGTATTTTTTTTTCAGCTTCAATTTTGAGAAAACAATTAGTCTGTTTTAGCAAGGTAAGACATTTGTCAGGCGAATAAAACATTTAACACTATCCGCCATATCCCCTGTGGAAATATTTCGCTTCCTGTGAAATAATTCCTCCATCTTTTTTTTTTTCCTCCTTTTTCCTTCTTTGCAGGAGAGTCAGAGAAAGCAGTCAGGTCGTATGAGGCTTACCGGATTCATCCGTAAAAATAATACTGACAAGTTATTCAAACATCCAAAAGACCTAACGGCAAGTCCTGTACATGTAATATATTCACGATATTGGAAGTCCGAGTTGTACAATATGCAACCAACAAGAGAAAAGGAACAGTTACCTAGAATTTACGTAGATATGAACAATTGTAGTTGAATGAAAATGCTTACAGCTTAAGAAACTTTACCTGTTTCATATAATAGCCTTATTGCATCCAGTAATGTTTGCATTCATCCCTGACCACTGGCAATAGTTTTCTTCCTGAT
>OZ010607.1:72310347-72342847 GCA_963932145.1 Acanthosepion lycidas | reverse complement strand
ATATGTCCAGGATAATGCCAAGTACGGCAATATTTGACTACAGTAGGATTGTTAGTTTTACTCAGAAGCTGGGGGCGCATTATACACAGGCTATATGAAAAAAAAATCAGATTTGTCATTAAATTCATTTCATTTAAATTCAGGGGTTGCACTATTCATGAATTCGGCTTTTACACAAGTATATACAGTACTAGCAGGTGAGCTCGGCGTCGCCCGGGGATGTAACAGTAAGAGATAGATCAAGTATCGACCATCATAAAGACTGAAAAATAAAATTTACAAAGATTATTGTTTAAGATTGACCTACACGCATGTCTTAATTATTATTATTATTATTATTATTATTTTTTTTTTTTTTTTTTTTTTACGAATTGGTAAAACCCAAACTCAAACAAAAACATTGTTTTCAATCATTATGAGTCTAGCGATTGAATAGAATTTTATTATAAACAATTGTCTTGTAAATGGAAATTTTAATGCGTTCTGAATGCAAAAATAAAGAAAAAAGTGTGCAAGACAATAAGAAACACTACCTGCCAAAAAAAGTGAAGTTTTGTTGAAATCGGTTGAAAAATGTAAGAAATTCGATCCCATATATAAACGAACACAGACACACATTCACAAACAACCTGGGTTTTATAAGTATAACTCGATATGAGTTGTTCCCCTTTCATTAATGCCTCTTACTCGTGATTTCAAATTGATTTTGTGCAAAAACAATTGTGTTTTTCCAATTTTTGGTGCTGACAGAACCACCGCAAGGTAATTTTACGTAGTCCTGTAAAGTTTTGTTGAAATCGGTTGAAAAATGTAGGAAATCCGATCCCATACACACACACACACACACACACACACACACACACACACAATCTGGGTTTTAAGATTTCCTGAAAATTAAACTAAAAAAAAATAATTAAAAGTTCTATTCCCCGTTGAATAATTTTGACATCTAAAGTCATGTCTATCTTAACATCAAAAATATAGACGAGTAAAAAACATTTAAAATAACATTTAAAAAAATACCGTATACGGTATTTTTTTAAATGTTATTTATTCGCTATGAAAATTAAATGATAGCATTGTAATTGTAAGCAACTTAGACGCAGTCCGCCACTGCTGTCAGCAGTTCATAAAAAGACTTTCTCTAATCCAAAACTATAAGAACACTGACTCGGAGATTTGCTGAATATTAATCAGCAGGACAAGGATGGGCAAAAAAAAGCAAAACCTGTTAGTTATCACAAGAGCCAGAAATAGAACCTGGTTCAGCCAGATACCTGTCTCCAGAGGGCACTACCAACTGAATAAAAAAAACAAAAAAACAAAAAAAAAAACGCTTATCTTTTTATTAGTCGTCTGGTACTTGAAGGAACGTAATGTCGAAGTGAGTCTGCTTGCTGATTAACTTCCCATCTGAACACGGAGACGTCTCCAGAGAAACTAAAACATTCGAGGCTTCATTTGTTTTTCATCTTTGTCTTTTAAACTAATTATTTATCTGCTATAAGCAAGTAATCTCATTCATGTCTCCATAATATGAAGAAAAAAAGAGTATTATTTTACGATAACGGGTCATTTTGTCGCGATTCTCTCCATATTTGGAAGCGATGGACTTCATTTTATTATTATTATTATTTAATCCTAGGTTTTGAATAAAAGCGGGGTTAAGAATGAGAATGGGGTTGGGAATTTTCAAGATCTTATAAGCGGGGCTTAAAAATTAGGGGTGACTAAGATTAGTCAAGAATTTAGAAGTTTCAACGAAAATAGTCTATTTTTTTTTATTTTTATTTATTTTATTTTTTTTTTTTTTGGTAAATTTGCTTTTTAACGCCCAAACGCCCGCGCGTTAAATAACTCTGAAAATTATCCCAAATCGTCATAATTCTGTGTAAATGTTCCTGAACTCAAATTAACAATTAAATTATGAAGAAACTTACCGTTTTGAAGTTATATCGACAAGAAAAAGTCGGACTTCTTGTTGGTCATTCATTCCCCATTAACGTTCAGTAATTCAGTGCGGTGTACTTCCGTTGGCGTAAGCATAAATTTTGGCCTATTTACATCTTTTACAGACTTTCGGTGCAGAAAATCACTACGCACTACCGTAAAAAAATATAATTTTCTTTCTTTTTTTTTTTTTTTTTTTTTTTTTTTTTTTTTTTAGTAAGTACAGTTTTATTTATAACAAAAACAAATAAATAAAATAATAGAACCCTTTTCCGTGGAGAATAGCAATGACAAATTAAAAGAACAAATTAGATAATACAATAAAGCTTATTTTTTAAATTAAAAGCGGACAAATTTAAAAAACAAAAAAAAACAAAAAAAAACATATTAGGTTGGAAAAATAATGTCGTTTTTGCACCAACCTAATATTAAATAATACAATAAGCCCTTATTTTGTTTCTAGCATTTTTTTTTTATTTTGTAATTTTATTTTGCACATAATCATGCTCTTTACAAAGTGTTATGTTTATGGGTTAAGCTTAGGGTTAGGTGTTAGGGTTAGGAGGGGTTGGGTTAGGTTTCTTTCTGTGTAGAGAAGGGGCAAAATAAAAAAAAAAAATGAAAAACCGGGTTAAGTTTAGAGTTAAATGTTAAGGGTGGGGTTTTCTTTCTGTGTAGAAAAGGAGACAAATTAAAAAAAATTTAAATAATACAATCAACCCTTATTTCGTTTCTACTTTACCAAATTTGCGCATTAATTATTTTTTGTTTTATTTCCAATTTTAAAATATAAAAAGGCTTTATTGTATTATTGAATTTGTTCTTTTAATTTGTCATTTCTATTCTACACAGAAAAAAAGGTTTTATTCAATTGTATTATTGAATTTATTTTTGTTTAAAGTTTTCTGTTATAAATAAAACCATACATCAAAAGCAATTGCTTTACGATAATGCGTAGTGATTTCAAAAAGAGATATATCTGTAGAAAACGTAAATAGGCCAAAATTTATGCTTACGCCAACGGAAGTACACGACACTGGATTATTGAACATTATGGCAGTAGTGGGGGACGAATGACCTAAAAGAAGTCCGATTTTTCTTGTCGATAACTCTAAAACGGTAGGTTTCTTCATAACTTAATAGTCCGAATAATGTAAATAGTGTACATAATACCTCATCTCAGAAATATAGACAGATACTGAAGAGGGATAAATATGGCGACAAAGATGAGGACAATAGTCCGAATAATGTAAATAGTGTACATAATACCTCATCTCAGAAATATAGACAGATACTGAAGAGGGATAAATATGGCGACAAAGATGAGGACAATAGTCCGAATAATGTAAATAGTGTACATAATACCTCATCTCAGAAATATAGACAGATACTGAAGGGTGATAAATATGGCAACAAAGATGAGGACAATAGTCCGAATAATGTAAATAGTGTACATAATACCTCATCTCAGAAATATAGACAGATACTGAAGGGTGATAAATATGGCAACAAAGATGAGGACAATAGTCCGAATAATGTAAATAGTGTACATAATACGTCATCTCAGAAATATAGACAGATACTGAAGGGTGATAAATATGGCAACAAAGATGAGGACAATAGTCCGAATAATGTAAATAGTGTACATAATACCTCATCTCAGAAATATAGACAGATACTGAAGAGGGATAAATATGGCAACAAAGATGAGGACAATAGTCCGAATAATGTAAATAGTGTACATAATACCTCATCTCAGAAATATAGACAGATACTGAAGAGGGATAAATATGGCGACAAAGATGAGGACAATAGTCCGAATAATGTAAATAGTGTACATAATACCTCATCTCAGAAATATAGACAGATACTGAAGAGGGATAAATATGGCAACAAAGATGAGGACAATAGTTGGAATAATGTAAATAGTGTACATAATACCTCATCTCAGAAATATAGACAGATACTGAAAGGTGATAAATATGGCAACAAAGATGAAAACAATCGTCCGAATAATGTAAATATTGAACAGATATTTTGTACATAATTTTATAATCTCAGATTATTTTTATTTATAGCTTGTAGATCATAAAATGTAAAAGGTAATTTTACTATAAAAATGTATTTTTATATTTTTTTATTGTTACATTGGTATTAGTATTTACTATTGTTGTATTGATTATTAGTTTACTATAAAATATATATTGTTGGTCATGTTATTATAAAAATGTACTGTTGATTTTCGTTTAGGAGTTCACTATTTGCCCATAGCTGGGACCCTAACAGGTCCTACTACCCCGGGCTAGGGCGGACCTGGGAACAATCGCGATTAAGATGTGGTTCCTCGCTCCTTAAAACCTCCTATCTCTCGATCAGAGACCTTGCTGTCAGGTGTAGTCTATTGTCATACCCAGGAATACAAAACCTTTAGAGAAAGAAACGGAGAACTTTTCGCTATCTTTCCCTCGAAGAAGTCGTAGTAATTCACAGATAATACACAAACAGAATCTGTGGAGAGCAGAGCCTACGTTTTGCTGCAACGGTGGGAAAACCTTTTTCATAGAGGCCAGTATCAATGCCGGTCCTGTGAAAAGTGAACTGCATGTCAATGACACACAGACAGACGCAGATTTGTATATAAATTTGCTTTTTGCCTATTAAACCCATTTTGTGTACAGATTGCACAAATATATGACAAATTACTTTCATATTTAATAAATTTATTACTATTTGTTCAGCTGAGAAAGCTTTTCATAGTCGTTTTACTCTTGCATGTGGGGTCATCATAGCAGCAGAAATTAGCCTTGTGTTCCCGAAGATAAAAACTTACTTGACAGGAAATAAAACGTACACAAATAACAAGAAAAGTAGTAAATTTTATGTGAATTTCATACAATTTATTTACTTTTTTCATGTGTACTGGTGTGTGCATTTTTGGTTGTAAATGTTTCATCATGTTACAGAGAAGTTGGACACGTGATGCCAGTACCAACGTTCTTGGTGAAGAGATTGAATTTAACATCTTTTGGCTGCATGTCAGTATTTCCGACAGGAACAGTTTTTGTTGCATGCTGGGACTATTTTTATGTTTTTTATTTAATTTATTTTAATCAAAGTTTAAATATTATTCTTTTATTTATTTTTTTTTTATAATTTTCATTATTATTATTATTTTATATTCTATTTTATTTATTTATAATCATAATAGTATCCCTATATGGACATATGTAAAACATGCAATGTTATTGGTCTTGACTTGCCATCTCGGCTTTATTTACTTTCCCGCTCCCGTAACGTAGCTTCCCTATGCTTTTTCTATAAATATTTTCATGGTGAGCTTTCCTCTTTAGTACCTCCACTTTATGAATTTAAGCGCAGTACTAAATTGGTAGTTACGTCTCATCATTTTATAGTTGAAATACCTAGACGTAACCGCTAGTAATGTCCTAACAGTTTCGTACCTCGCACTCTATTCCGGTTTCTTACTTTCCGGTCAACTTTGATCTTCAAAAATTTCAATGCAATGTCAATCGTTATCTTCTGTCTTCTTAATTCCTCTTCTTTTATTGTCCTTTCTCCTCACTAAAGTCTTCTAATTCTCTTTCATTCTTCTTGCTTTCTATTCAACTTTGATCTTCAAAAATTTCAATGCAATGTCAATCGTTATCTTCTGTCTTCTTAATTCCTCATCTTTTAATGTGCTTTCCACTCACTAAAGTCTTCTAATTCTCTTTCACTCTTCTTACTTTCCAGTCAACTTTGACCTTCAAAAATTTCAATGCAATGTCAATCGTTATCTTCTGTCTTCTTAATTCCTCTTCTTTTATTGTCCTTTCCCCTCACTAAAGTCTTCTAATTCTCTTTCACTCTTCTTACTTTCCAGTCAACTTTGATCCTCAAAAATTTCAATGCAATGTCAATCGTTATCTTCTGTCTTCTTAATTCCTCTTATTTTATTGTCCTTTCCCCTGACTAAAGTCTTCTAATTCTCTTTCACTCTTCTTACTTTCCAGTCAACTTTGATCTTCAAATATTTCAATGCAATGTCAATCGTTATCTTCTGTCTTCTTAATTCCTCTTCTTTTATTGTCCTTTCCCCTCACTAAAGTCTTCTAATTCTCTTTCACTCTTTTTACCTTCAACTTTGATCTTCAAAAATTTCAATGCAATGTCAATCGTTATCTATGAAGATAGAAGCAGACAAAATCTTGACTTTCTACTGCAGACCTTTATTCTTTTTATGGTGACTGTCCCGTCGGTATATCCTTTTTCTTTTTAGGTTCAGAAGTTAGAATAACTGGTTAAAATGCGTAGAATTGGAACAAGCAAATTTCTACTTTATCACTGGAAGATTTAAATTGAAACATTATTATGGCATGTCCGTTTTCTTTTTCTTGTTACAAAAGTCAGAGTAAATCAGTATAAGCGTTGTTACTATGATCGCACTCAAATCAGTGCATAAGTTCTGGGTAGACTCCTGGGAAAAGTGCACAAAATATACGATATGAAAATATAGCGATATTAAAATTGTCACTTCAGCTTTGTTTCCTGACCAATGAATGAATGCTGTAGAGAGATTTGAATTTGTAAGGGTGTATGTGTGTGTGATGAAGATCGCCATAATTTTTATTTTAAAATTGCTTTGGTTTTAAATCTGAGTATCTCTAGTCATTTTTACGGTGTGCCTTGTTGTCGCTTGATCTTCATTCTCCACAACCTCTTTTTTAACCAAAACCACAAAAATATACATTTTAATAGTTTGTTTGATTTTTTTTATTACTATTTTCATATTCGATGTGAGTGTTTTTATTGGTTAGAAAAAATCTTGATTTTGCACACAAAAAAATAAAATGATGCTGACATTGCCCGTCCTGAAAGCAACAAGCCAAGTTTATTTTTTTTTTTATTCTGCTTTTTTTATTTTCCGCGTGAATAAAATTCTCCAGACATATACTACAGAAACTTCTCGAAATAATTAAAATAGAATTTAATTTTGCCGAAATAAATAAAAGTAGAGCTAAACAAAAATAAATAAAAACATCGATTTTTACGGGTAAAAAAAAAAAAAGTCCGTGTCTTCTTTTGTTTAACTTTCGTTGCTAAGGACGACGCGGCCATTTTGAATCACATTTCTCACACGACAGCAACGTGCTTCTCGACATCGATTATAGCCGTCTTTATTTTTAGCTCAAACATTCGACCACTGACACGAAATATCTGACAAAATGCACGAAATGACCGAAGAGGTAGATTTTTAAAATCTATTTTTATTGTAAAAATGAATTTTGTTTCGTTTAATCATTTCAAAAGAATTTATTTACAAATAATTACGCAGCACTCAGTCCGATTAACCGCGTTACCAAGAAAAATTACTTCGCTAATTGTATAGAAAAAAAAGTCCAGGGAAGGATGCGGAATGTTGAATGTTTCAGTGGACTCTAAGATATTGATTGTGACTGATGAAGATAACTTCACAATAATACTGTAAGATTAAATAAATTTTAACGCAAGAAATTACACAGCACTTATTTCGATTAACCACGATAAAAAAAACGATTACTTCGCTACTTAGGTAAATCGTAAATTTAAAACCGAAGTTGGCAATAAATACAGGGTGTGGCAGAAATACCTCCCATAAAAATATCCCACATAAATGGTTAGACTTTAGTAGTGGCAATGGTATTTTAATTTTCATCTAGCGAAAATCTTACCATTGTGGGAGGTATTTCTGCCGCGAGTGTCAGATGACTACAATTGAATTATTACAGAATAAAAACTAGGTACTAATTTTGTTAAATTAATTAAAATAATGCACTCACGTACGGTAAAAATAATTTTAAGTAAAAAAAAATGATGCACTAAAATAAGTAAGGAAGTAATCGTTTTAAGTTCTCTAAATATCGGTGTCTTTACAAGAAAAATCTATTTTAGTAGAATCTATATCTCTATAGCTTCATTTTCATATCTGAAACATAAATTTCAAAGCGCAACAAATTACGCATCACTTATATCGATTAACATGTTACTTAAAACGATTATTTTGCTACTTAGGTAAATATGACAATAATAAAAGTGAGACATGGCTATAAAAAGTCACTGTTGACTATCTGCAGCTAATTTGTTTAAATAATGCACTGGCTATTGTTTGCATCACATAGAAATGTAAGTAAAATGACGCACTAAAATAAGTCCCCAAGTAATCATTTTTAGTTCTTTTAATAACGGTGCTATTTTGAATATAAAAATAGAATTTTTGAAGATTCTTTTGCTGGTATTGGTTGCATTTAGCCTTTTTTTATTACAGATATAATTTTAATTTTCTATTATTTTTCGTATTACTTTAATAATATATTTTATATTGTTATTTGCTAGTGTCACCTGACCTGGCATGAACCCCATTGAAATTAAATTTTAAGTATAATAATCTTGAACCCCAAGGGAAAGTCCTTCAGGCAGTACTTCTCTTTCAGCAGTGATGTAGGTATTTAATTACTGATGATTGAACCACACTCGCAAAAAAAGGAAATGTCCATAGTGCATAAGCAATTTCTTAAGTGGATGGGTGGGCAAATATCTATCTATCTATCTATCTATCTATCTATCTATCTATCTATCTATCTCAATCTGTTCATTATCTATCTATCTCGGTCTTTTCATATCTATCTATCTCCATCTGTTCATTATCTATCTATCTATCTATCTATCTATCTATCTATCTCAGTCTTTTCATATCTATCTATCTATCTCAGTCATTATTTATCTATCTATTTCAATCTGTTCATTATCTATCTATCTATCTATCTATCTATCTATCTATCTCATTCTTTTCATATCTATCTCAAACTTTTTATATCTATTTGTCTCCTCCTTTTCATATCTCTCTATCTATCTATCTATCTATCTATCTCTCAAACTTTTCATATCTATTTTCATCACCCATAAGGACGCGGAGAAGCTTTTGAGACTGGAAAGTGAAGACTGAGCAGCTCCTGCCAATATATAATGAAAGTAAGCATGATTTGAATGAAAAATGATATTTTCAGGTTCAAGTCTTGCTAATTTTTTTCATCTTTTCTTTTTTTAAGACAAAATCTTCTTCCTATGATAGTGATTATTTCGACCTAGAACAAATGAAGCAGGATTTTGAAGAATCTGTTGAAGCCGATAATCGTTACTGGAGAGAAAATAATGCCAAGTTTCGAGCAGTACACCAAAAAGTTGCAAGTTATGAAGAATTCAGGTATATATCTCATGTATATAATTTTTTTAATCATTCCACCCCAAGTAAGGCAATAAAGCCACTAAGGCACTGAGTTACTGAGTGTTAGAGACTATAAGGAAAAAAATACTTTGAAGGAGATAGAAAAATAAAAGAACAAGAATTAAGAAGACAAGATAACGATTGACATTGCATTTAAATTTTTGAAGATCAAAGTTGAAGAAGCCAGAGGAGGGTTCCACAAGTGAGATGTGTGAGAAAAGAAACTGTTAGCATAGAACTTTAAAAAATTATAATGTGGACATAATATAGGGGATCAATTCTGTATTACAATCAATATATAAACTGATCCCTCATTTTGCGGTCATAGTTTCTATACATTCTAGAGAATGTAAATAAACCTAAAAGACATGCCTGTGTAACTAATCAGTATTTCATTGAATGATCAATTTGTTATCTACAGCTTATCAACCCTTTGCAAGCTATTTAAAGCCAGAAAATATTTTTAGATTGTATAAATTAGGGGCAGGGGATAATATCATCGTTTATACTTCTTCTGTGACAATTTGGAACATTCAGCAAGGATGTGGCTAACTGTCTCATCAGTGTGTCCACACATCCTGCATTTGCTTTCTTCTGGTGATTTATTTATCTTGACCTTAATTGCATTTACTCTGATGGCCTGTTCCTGTATTGCAAATATCAGTGATTCTGTTTCTCCATTTAGAAAACCATCTTTTACCCAAAGCCACCTCTCTGATCCAGCGACTGTCTGTGTCTGTCAAAAAATCTAGTATGAATTTGCATTTTTTTCAACTTTTTAGACCACTTCTCCTTATGCTATTTCCCTTGTTCAATATTTCACTCTAACAGATACCAGACTATTATTATTATTATTAAATTCTTACAAAATATTCTGTAAAAATTCTTCATGTTTATCATCCAGAGATATTGTATTGGCTGCACATTTGAAACCATTGGACAAAAGCGACAAAATCAAAGAGAAATTCCAGCAACCTTGGAACACTTTGGTGCACCAGACACAAAGGGAAAAGAAACAGTCTTCGGCAACTCAGAGTATAACACTCCAAAAAGAGGTCAATATTATTAACCTTTTGATTTCTTTTCTCTCTTTCTTGCATAAATGACATCATTTGGTCAGATTTAATTAAACTGCATCAAATCTAGGGACATTAAATTTTAAAGGCTCGCTCCTGTTTTCAGTTGTTGAAATATGGATTTAAAAATGTACGGACAATAAAAGGAAAATATCTCAAAAACATTTAAGAATCAGGTATCTGGAATATTTATTGAAATGTAATGTAAACTTTGGCAAACATGGACAAATGCGCCTGCAATAAGATGTAGTGTTAAAAGGATGGTTTTTTCCCATGACACTGCTATTATTTTAACCACCTTCACTGCCATCCCAGAAATTTCAACTGTTTCTTTCTGATTTTAAGTATTGTTGTAACTCAAAATATTAGAAACAACAAAATATAACAAAACACAGTTAAATATATTTTAAAACACACCAATATTTGTTTTTATTCTCACTGGCCAGGATACAGCAGGATTGGGTTGGATAAACAATTCACTGTCTACAGTTGGTGTATTGTCCAGCAGCCATGTTGTTGTCTCATACTACCCTTTTTCCGTGAAGAGTCAATGATTCATTAGGGGAGAGTTGCCTCCCCTAACACAGTGCATATGCTAGACTAGGAGGATCTCCTTAGTAGACTTAGCATAGAAACAAATACAATATGGGAGCTGTTAATAAAGAAAGCAAGATAAATAATAAGAAAAAAGCTTCACTGGCAGGTTAGGTTCTCCCCAGAAAATGGATTAAAAAGTTGATTTGTGAAGTTGGTAACATAGTAATGGATGACATGAAAGTATGTATGAAATAAAGATGTTTCATACTTTCAGATCAATGCAACATTTTTGGAGAAAAACAATTCATCCAATTGACAGTGGTTAAACCTGTTATTGAATACTAATTCTTCTTTGCATTGTAACCTGAAGAACTTTACGCCCAATAGATCAACAATTTGCCAAATCGATGGGATTATGAAGGTACTGATATTGAGAGAAAATATAATCTTCATTATAACAATTAATACCAAAGAAGCTCTCGTAACCCAAAATATTAGGAACAACAAAATATAACAAAACACAGTTAAATATATTTTAAAACACACCAATATTTGTTTTTATTCTCACTGACCAAGATACAGCAGGATTGGGTTGGATAAACAATTCACTGTTTACAGGTGGTGTATTCTCCAGAAACCATGTTGTTGTCTGATACTACACCTTTTTTTGTGAAGAGTCCATGATTCGTTAGGGGATAGTTGTCTCCCCTAACAAGTATAATTGTTCATTTTGTTCTAAGCTGTAAGAAAGGTTGATAAGCAGTAAAATCAATCAAACTTCCTTCTTGATTACGTGCTCCTTTTATGGTATTCTCAGCATCCTTCTGTCGAACAACATATCTTTTGCCTCAAGGTTCTTTTTCATCTATAGAAAATTGTCCAGCATTCACTGCTATATAGAAAAATTGACATTACATTTCAGATCAGTCCTATTTTCTTTGTTTTTAGCGATATTTTCCTGGATAAACATGAATAAACATGCCTGCAATATGATGTAGTGTCAAAAGGAAGGTTTTTCCCTTGACACCACTATTATTTTAACTACCTTCACTCCTCATCAATGTTTATTGTTTCAAAAAGCAATGATTAAAGTTGAATAAAACCCAAACACATGATGAAAGTGAATTTATACATTTTTTTTGTTTTGTTCTTGAGAATTTTTTTTTTTAATCATGTTCACCCCAAGCAAGGCAGTAAAGCCACTAAGACACAAGGGGTTACTTGGTGTGGAAGAATTAGAAAATAACATTATTAAGGAGTGAGAACAAAAGAAGAGTAATCATGAGAACAGTTGATAGCGATTGACATTGCATTTAAATTTTTGAAGATCAAACTTAACTAGAAAGCATGCAGCTGGAAGAGAGTTCCATGTACAAGAAAAAAAAACTGTTAGTATAGAACTTATGGTTACATCAAGCCAATTCAACTGTGAATTGATGAGACCTTACTGCCAATCTAGTACTGTGCTTAAATTCATAAAGTCTAGGTACCATATCAAAGAGTTCATCCAAACAATTACCATGGAAACATTTTTTTTTTAATCGAGTTCCTCCCAAGCACAATAGTAAAGTCACTAAGACACAAGGGGTTACTGGGTGTGGAAGAATTAGAAACAAAAACATTACTAAAGAGGGAGAACAAAAGAAGTCTAATCAGGAAGACAGTAGATAACGATTGACATTGCAGTATCTGTCTATATTTCTGAGATGAGGTATTATGTACACTATTTACATTGTTCGGACTATTGTCCTCATCTTTGTGGCCATATTTATCACCCTTCAGTATCTGTCTATATTTCTGAGATCAGGTATTATGTACACTATTTACATTGTTCGGACTATTGTCCTCATCTTTGTTGCCATATTTATCACCCTTCAGTATCTGTCTATATTTCTGAGATGAGGTATTATGTACACTATTTACATTGTTCGGACTATTGTCCTCATCTTTGTGGCCATATTTATCACCCTTCAGTATCTGTCTATATTTCTGAGATGAGGTATTATGTACACTATTTACATTGTTCGGACTATTGTCCTCATCTTTGTGGCCATATTTATCACCCTTCAGTATCTGTCTATATTTCTGAGATGAGGTATTATGTACACTATTTACATTGTTCGGACTATTGTCCTCATCTTTGTTGCCATATTTATCACCCTTCAGTATCTGTCTATATTTCTGAGATGAGGTATTATGTACACTATTTACATTGTTCGGACTATTGTCCTCATCTTTGTGGCCATATTTATCACCCTTCAGTATCTGTCTATATTTCTGAGATGAGGTATTATGTACACTATTTACATTGTTCGGACTATTGTCCTCATCTTTGTTGCCATATTTGTCACCCTTCAGTATCTGTCTATATTTCTGAGATGAGGTATTATGTACACTATTTACATTGTTCTGACTATTGTCCTCATCTTTGTGGCCATATTTATCACCCTTCAGTATCTGTCTATATTTCTGAGATGAGGTATTATGTACACTATTTACATTGTTCGGACTATTGTCCTCATCTTTGTTGCCATATTTATCACCCTTCAGTATCTGTCTATATTTCTGAGATCAGGTATTATGTACACTATTTACATTGTTCTGACTATTGTCCTCATCTTTGTGGCCATATTTATCACCCTTCAGTATCTGTCTATATTTCTGAGATCAGGTATTATGTACACTATTTACATTGTTCGGACTATTGTCCTCATCTTTGTGGCCATATTTATCACCCTTCAGTATCTGTCTATATTTCTGAGATGAGGTATTATGTACACTATTTACATTGTTCAGACTATTGTCCTCATCTTTGTTGCCATATTTATCACCCTTCAGTATCTGTCTATATTTCTGAGATGAGGTATTATGTACACTATTTACATTGTTCGGACTATTGTCCTCATCTTTGTTGCCATATTTATCACCCTTCAGTATCTGTCTATATTTCTGAGATCAGGTATTATGTAAACTATTTACATTGTTCGGACTATTGTCCTCATCTTTGTGGCCATATTTATCACCCTTCAGTATCTGTCTATATTTCTGAGATGAGGTATTATGTACACTATTTACATTGTTCGGACTATTGTCCTCATCTTTGTGGCCATATTTATCACCCTTCAGTATCTGTCTATATGTCTGAGATGAGGTATTATGTACACTATTTACATTGTTCGGACTATTGTCCTCATCTTTGTTGCCATATTTATCACCCTTCAGTATCTGTCTATATTTCTGAGATCAGGTATTATGTACACTATTTACATTGTTCGGACTATTGTCCTCATCTTTGTGGCCATATTTATCACCCTTCAGTATCTGTCTATATTTCTGAGATGAGGTATTATGTACACTATTTACATTGTTCGGACTATTGTCCTCATCTTTGTTGCCATATTTATCACCCTTCAGTATCTGTCTATATTTCTGAGATGAGGTATTATGTACACTATTTACATTGTTCTGACTATTGTCCTCATTTTTGTGGCCATATTTATCACCCTTCAGTATCTGTCTATATTTCTGAGATGAGGTATTATGTACACTATTTACATTGTTCGGACTATTGTCCTCATCTTTGTTGCCATATTTATCACCCTTCAGTATCTGTCTATATTTCTGAGATGAGGTATTATGTACACTATTTACATTGTTCGGACTATTGTCCTCATCTTTGTTGCCATATTTATCACCCTTCAGTATCTGTCTATATTTCTGAGATCAGGTATTATGTACACTATTTACATTGTTCTGACTATTGTCCTCATCTTTGTGGCCATATTTATCACCCTTCAGTATCTGTCTATATTTCTGAGATGAGGTATTATGTACACTATTTACATTGTTCAGACTATTGTCCTCATCTTTGTTGCCATATTTATCACCCTTCAGTATCTGTCTATATTTCTGAGATGAGGTATTATGTACACTATTTACATTGTTCGGACTATTGTTCTCATCTTTGTTGCCATATTTATCACCCTTCAGTATCTGTCAATATTTCTGAGATGAGGTATTATGTACACTATTTACATTGTTCGGACTACTGTCCTCATCTTTGTGGCCATATTTATCACCCTTCAGTATCTGTCTATATTTCTGAGATGAGGTATTATGTACACTATTTACATTGTTCGGACTATTGTCCTCATCTTTGTTGCCATATTTATCACCCTTCAGTATCTGTCTATATTTCTGAGATCAGGTATTATGTACACTATTTACATTGTTCTGACTGTTGTCCTCATCTTTGTGGCCATATTTATCACCCTTCAGTATCTGTCTATATTTCTGAGATGAGGTATTATGTACACTATTTACATTGTTCGGACTATTGTCCTCATCTTTGTTGCCATATTTATCACCCTTCAGTATCTGTCTATATTTCTGAGATCAGGTATTATGTACACTATTTACATTGTTCGGACTATTGTCCTCATCTTTGTGGCCATATTTATCACCCTTCAGTATCTGTCTATATTTCTGAGATGAGGTATTATGTACACTATTTACATTGTTCAGACTATTGTCCTCATCTTTGTTGCCATATTTATCACCCTTCAGTATCTGTCTATATTTCTGAGATCAGGTATTATGTACACTATTTACATTGTTCGGACTATTGTCCTCATCTTTGTGGCCATATTTATCACCCTTCAGTATCTGTCTATATTTCTGAGATCAGGTATTATGTACACTATTTACATTGTTCGGACTATTGTCCTCATCTTTGTTGTACGCTCCGGCCTTCTTCAGGTGGTTGGAATGTCGAACTGAACCCTGTAGTTCGCTTGCTAGGGTAGATTGTCCTAGTTCCATGTGCCATGTTTAATGGGTGTCAGTTGTCGGTTATCTCCTGTTAATTCCCCTCTCCAAGTTCTCCATTGCCTTAACCGGGTATTGAACTCACACTCTTTGGGTCCTGTCACTAGATCTAACTAATGCCTTTATCCACTGTGCCATGGTATGTGGAACAAGAACAGTCTACCCCAGTGAGCCAAATAAAGGGTTCAGTTTGACATTCCAACCACCTGAAAAGGCCAGTGCGTACAACAGCCAAAACGTAATAAATATGGTGACAAAGATGAGGACAATAGTTTGAATAATGTAAATAGTGACTGACATTGCATTTAAATTCTTGAAGATTTGTGGGGACATGGTACATAGAAGAAGATGACTGTCGCATTTTTCAAAATGTGGGTTTAAAGATATATGGACAATAAAAGGAAAATGTTGTGGATTCCGTGAATGGAATCCTGCACCAATAAATAAACAACGCCAGAAATTCAGATAGAAAAATAATGTATTAAACGTAAGAATACAGACTTGATGTGAAGATTAGTAGTTCAGGAATGTGGGTTAGTAGAAAGTATATGTACAAGTCTCTGTAAGTAAAGCTGTAATCATCTCTCTCTCTCTGGACTCTTGTATAAGTCTCTGAGAACACCCTGTGTCTGTCTCCATATCTCTCAACCTGTCTCAACGTATCTCCACATATCTCCATGTATCTCAACATATCTCAGTATTTAATATTCCACCCATGAGGAATATATGTGGCACAAGGCCGAGTTTAAAGTGGGTTTCTCCGAGCCTGTAGGCTCAGCCAAAAAATATCCCTTTTTAACCTGCATAAGCGGGTTCGGGAACTGTCTACCTTCGGCAAAGCTTCGTCCGGGTTCCTCTCTGCCTAAAGCAGAGAGTTTGACAGACGTCGAACACAGTCAGAGACTGTATCTCAATATATCCCAACAGCAGGTATTCTCTCTGTCAGTATAAGTATACTTTGGATGAGTCCATCTTATGTAAAAAGGGGAGAGCCCCACAACAGAAAATATCTAAAAAGCATTCAAGAATCAGGTAAACTTTGGCAAATATGAGAAATGTGCCTACAATAAGATGTAGTGTTAAAAGGATGGTTTTTCCCTTGACACCACTATTATTTTAACTACCTTCACTCCTCAGCAATGTTAATTGTTTTAAAAAGCAATGATTAGAATTGTAATGAACCTAAAAATTTGTTTTTTTGTTCTTGAGAATTTACAACAAAAATATTAAACATTATTTATTTGATTGCGGAAAGAGGGCTTGAAAAATTTGATTGCGGAAAGACGGCTTGGAAAATTTGATACTCACAGGACAGATTGAAGGTAAATAGGACAGAAATAAACAACACATAACTTATCTAATTAGCTTGAGTAACTGGATGGCAAAACATGATTTAGAAGAAATAACTAAAAGATAAAATGTATTAAGAGCTAGAAAGGACAGGAAATAGTGAAGAGTCATGATCACCGACAACAGGAAACTACACATAGAAGAAGAAGAAGAAGAAGAAGAAGAAGAATGAGCTTGAGTAAATGGATGGCAGAACAGGGTTTAGGAGAGATAACAAAAAGGCAAAATTTATAAAGAGCTACAAAGGACAGGAAATTGTGGAGAGCCATGATCGCCAATGTCCTGAAGGGACATGACACATAGAAGAAGAAGAAGGAGAATGAGCTTGAGTAAATGGATGGCAGAACAGGGTTTAGGAGAGATAACAAAAAGGCAAAATTTATAAAGAGCTACAAAGGACAGGAAATTGTGGAGAGCCATGATCGCCAATGTCCTGAAGGGACATGACACATAGAAGAAGAAGGAGAATGAGCTTGAGTAAATGGATGGCAGAACAGGGTTTAGGAGAGATGACAAAAAGGCAAAATTTATAAAGAGCTACAAAGGACAGGAAATTGTGGAGAGCCATGATCGCCAATGTCCTGAAGGGACATGACACATAGAAGAAGAAGAAGGAGAATGAGCTTGAGTAAATGGATGGCAGAACAGGGTTTAGGAGAGATAACAAAAAGGCAAAATTTATAAAGAGCTACAAAGGACAGGAAATTGTGGAGAGCCATGATCGCCAATGTCCTGAAGGGACATGACACATAGAAGAAGAAGAAGGAGAATGAGCTTGAGTAAATGGATGGCAGAACAGGGTTTAGGAGAGATAACAAAAAGGCAAAATTTATAAAGAGCTACAAAGGACAGGAAATTGTGGAGAGCCATGATCGCCAATGTCCTGAAGGGACACGGCACATAGAAGAAGAAGAAGGAGAATGAGCTTGAGTAAATGGATGGCAGAACAGGGTTTAGGAGAGATAACAAAAAGACAAAATTTATTAAGAGCTATAAGGGAAAGGAAGATGTCGAGGGTCATGATCGCCTAAGTCCTGAAGGGACACAGCACATAAAAGAAGAAGAATGAGCTTGAGTAAATGAATGGCAGAACTGGGTTTAGGAGAGATAACTAAAAGAGAAAATTTTTCAAGAGCTCCAAAGAAAAGGAAATTATGAAGAGCCATTATCACCAACGTCCTGAAGGGACATGGCACATATTATAATGAATTTAATTGAATGATTTTTTTTTTTTTTTTACAGGATGACGTAATTGTTCCAAAAAGTAGTAACGAATTCGTGGTCGAATGGCGCCGACTCAAAGATTCCAGCCAGAAACAGTGTCAGTTGCTCCTGGCCATTGGCATTACCAAACTGTCCGAATTCTTCAAGCTTGAGATTGCTCATGGGTTGCTTGGTCAAATCATTAAGATTCTTGATTTGTACCAAGCCGATATAAAGACAGAAGACGTTCTGGCAATCCTTGATGTGCTGTCAACATCGCAACGATTTCTTTTGTGCTTATTATTCCTCACCCCTCAGGAAAAAGAAAACTGCAAAAATCTATTTCAAAATCTAAAAAAGGAGTTGACGGATTCCAATAATTCCATTTCGCTAAACAAACTTCAAAAACTTGAAAAGACATTTTCAGAAATTCTCTGAAATCTTGATTTCTTAAAATCTGTGAGAATTTCTAGGATGAAGATTTATCATTATTTATATTCAAACAACTATCCTTGTCTTTCTTGTTTTTACCACATTTCAACCATTGTACCCTCCAGGTTTCTTCAAGTATCTGGAAATTTGGGTAGCATTTAGGGAATTTTGAATTGAAGCCTTTATTTTTTCATCAGTTTGCCACAAGCAAGGGTCATATTTAGTGTAACTTTCTTTTATAGAAAGTAGGAATGACACTACTTAAATGGAGTGGTCCCTTCATAAAAAATAGGAAACATTTTTTGGTAGATAATTTTTATAGATTAGCATTCATGTGATCTTTCTCAAACCATGATATTTATCGGAATTAAATTATATATATAATATTATATACAGAAAAATTATTACTTAACTGCAAATATAAATTTTTGATGTTATTTCCCTGACCTCAAAGTTTCTTGGAATTATCTATTCTCCAAGGGGTCTGTTGTCTGAATTTTTGAATATTGCTTGTATATAAGCAATATTGAAGGAAAAAGCTCTGAACCCACAGATAGATTGGAAAATTATAGGTTTTGCTCATACTCCTAATAGTCTTAGAGATAGGTGTAACATGTGTTTAGAAGAAAAAATTAGAATAAAATACAATAATCAAAGCAAACTGTTAAATTAAAGAAATGAATTAGTTTCAAAATGTCAACATAGAGGTAGATTTAAACTTCTATAATATAGATTTTACTTTATTACTTTTTAATTCTCTAATTCTTCAAATGTTGAATATATATATTTCTAATTTCTATATTTCTATTTCTTTACCATATTGATTATACTTTATACAGTGTAACCCGGATATAAGAGAAACCTGGATATAAGAGAGATTTTCTCTGGTCCCAAATCAGAGCCTGTGTTAATATATATAAATTAGACCAAACCCGGATCCAGGTTTCTCTTATATCCGGGTTTCTCTTATATCCGGGTATGGTCTAATTTATATACATTAACACAGGCTCTAATTTGGGATCAGAGAAACTCTCTCTTATATCCGGGTTACACTGTATACTTTAAGATAAATGAACAATGTTATTGTATGTTCATTTTTCTGTTTGTCACAACTTTTGGGGGGAGGGGACAGCAAATAAAATAACCAAATGTGTATTATAGTTTTGAGAAGAAAAAGTTTGCTATTGCGAGTGTTGCTTGTTGTTATCTGTATTATGAGTTGACAAAGGTTTTGCGCTACACCAATGAAAGTTTAACACCACACCCAAAAACAGTATCACACCATACCAATGAATGTTTCACACCTTACCAATGGAAGTTTCATACTAAACCAACAAAGGTTAACACCATACTAACAAAGTTTTCACACCATACCAATGAAGGTTTTGCACCATAACAACAGTGGTTTTACACCACACCAACAAAGGTTTCACACCCAACCAATGAAGGTTTTGTGCCATACCAACAGTGGTTTCACACCACACCAACAAAGGTGTCACACCATGCTAACAAAGTTTTCACACCATACCAATGAAAGTTTTGTGCGATACCAAGTGGTTTTACACCATACCAACAAAGGTTTCACACCCTACCAATGAAGGTTTTATGCCATACCAACAGTGGTTTCACACCACACCAACAAAGGTTTCACATTATGCTAACAAAGTTTTCATATGACACCTGCAAAGTCTTGATGCCAGATTGACAAAAGTTTCAAATCATACCAACGAACGTTTCACACTGCACTGACAAAGCTTTCACACATCAACAAAGCTTTTGCGCTGCATCAACAAGATCTTCACACCATACCAACAAGGGTTTGCTCATACTTGATGGTACAATGGTAATGCATCTGTGGCCTTTTCAAACATGGGGATCCACTAAAAATAACATCTGAAGTAATAACAAAGTATATATATATATATATATATATATATATATATATATATATATATAACCTTATGTCAAAAGTATGAGTTTCATGTTTAATACAATTTTCAGATAATGTTACTTGTAATGGTGATGCACTGTTCATGAAATTATTATAAGTAAAGGAAAATTGTTGGGAACATGAAATTTTGAGTTGTACTTTTGACGTAAGGTAATATATATATTTGTTAATATATAATAATTTATAGCTCTGTATTACCAAATTGAGCACTGTTTTGTTAACACCAGAAATTAAATAAAATATCTATTTTCAGATTTATATATGCATATGACCACATGCTTGCATTAATATTTATTTATTTAATTGACATACATATATATATATATATATATATATATATATATACATATATATATATAAAAAATGAGAGAAAGAACACCAGTTCTTTTATCAACAATTATCAACTATCAGCTGAGGAAGTACAATCATAGTATTGAAACATAAAAGCTTTTGTGTAGTGATTTAAAATGTTTTTATTATAATATCTTATAATATATATATATATATATATATATATATATATATCATTGAATAATGTAGATATATTATGTTCATTTATTTTTATACTAATCATTTCTTGTTCCCTAATTCAGTTTCTTGATGTTAAGATGAAGTTCATCAAGGAAGGCACTTTAATTTTTTCCTACCTAAGTACTTCAACCTCCTCCAAGACCATCCTCAGAAGAACATTACAAGTACAAACTTATTGTAATTCTGATAAAATCTGCATTTTCTGGTGATGGTGATTTTTGAAAAATATGTGTGAATGCGTTCTGTTATAATTATTTTAAAATTTTAAATCTATCTGTTGTAGCTATGGATTTTTTTTAAAGGTATTTCAATATAAGGGGCACTTTCATCATAGTTACAATAAGCTTATCTTTGTAATTTACCCCTGAAGATGATCTTGGAGGAGGTTGAAGTACTTGGGTAGGAAAAAACTATGGTACCTTCCTTCATGAATTTAATCTTAACATCAAGAAACTGATTAGAGAACTGGAAAGGATCAGTATAAAAATAAACAGACACTATATGTCTATATTATTCAATGAAACATATTTGAATGAAGATATGCTGCTATATATATATGATGTTGAACAGATGGATATATAATTTAAAATATGTATATTTAGGCAGCATATCTTCATTCAAGAATGTTTGGTTGAATCAAGTGTTGGTATGAAGATATGCTGCCTAAATATATATATATATATATATATACATGCCAATCGCTAACACAAACCCACTCTCATAAACAAGGTGTCTACGAGAGGAGAACTGACATTGAAAATAAATTTAAAACAATTTTCTGAGACTGATGATAACAGTATACTGAACAGCTTGAAAAAGACTATATCTACATTGAGGTAATTTTTGTTTTTTTTCTGTAAAAAAATACATATGCTCTGTTAGAATAAAAACATCAATTTCTCTGTGGATCAGTTTTAATAATTAATATTACTAGCATCCACCTGGATTATATACCAATGGATTGATTACCTGTACTATATATATATATATATATATATATATATATATATATATATATATATATATATATTAGGTTGGTGCAAAAATAATGACGTAATAATGTCGTTTTTTGACATTAAAAAATACATCAAAAAACGACATTATTACGTCATTATTTTTGCACCAACCTAATATATATATATATATATATATATATATATATATATATATAATTTTATATGTGCAGTACTTATTGGAAAGTGCTCAATATCAGTGATAGAGCTAACATATTCAGTTGTATGGATATGAGTTTGTGTCCCTGGGTTTCACGCTTTTGCGATCATCAGACAGGTTTATTTTTTAAAAACTGGATCTATTTAGGCTTGTTTCTGTTTGACTATATTTGTTGGTGGGAAGGGGGATCTCTCCTCTGTGTCCGTTTTGGGATGACACTCTCAAGCACACAGACACACAAACATACAGGTGTACACATTTTAGTTCACACAAACACACCCACATAAACAATCTGAGGTTAGGCACAGATACACATCCATGTGTTCAAGCATACATACACAATTGTAATTCTATTTCAGTGTCAAGACTGTAGTGTTTATTGTAGCGATATTCCTCTGGTTCTTGTTATGTATTTATTTGCAGTTCGAATTAAATTCTATTTTATTTTAACATTGAAGTCTTGAGTTATACTTAATTATTAACAGTCACTGTATGTCACAAAACTAAGCAATTTAAATATAAAAGCCATCAATAAATAAATTGCTTATTTATTGTTGTAGCATACCTATGGACGATAATGGGCTTGTCCCTATTCACATAAATACAGTAGTGAATACTGTATGTTGGTCTGCAGTTGTAGATTCATTGTGGAATTCACTTGACTCACTTCTAGCAGTTGACTACTTCTTCTATATGTCTCTGGTGAATCTTATATGTGTTGTTTTTGTCCCAAGTATTATCGTTTATTAGCAATCTTCATGTGATTATCCTATTCAGTAACCTTCCCTAGATTACACGGTTTTGGCGACATGGATTAGCCCAAATTACAACACATTCAATGTCTTGAAATTCAAACTAGTTAAATTCCATCATTGCCAATTGAACTAAATATTTGTTGCATTGTGTCATGGTCACTGAACCAAATATAACATGGGACTGTTTGCTGACTATTCACTGTATATCTGATGTAAATTTTAGCCAATAATCATGATCCCTAGTATCATAGCATTGTAACATGCCTACAGACGATAATGGGCATGTCCTCATTTGCATAAATACAGTAGTAAATACTGTATGTTGGTTTGCAGTTGTAGATTCATTGTGGAATTCACTTGACTCACATCTAGCAGTTGACTACTTCTTCTATGTGTTACTGACAAATCTTATATGTGTTGTTCTTGTCCTAAGTTCATTACCAAACTTTGTTTGATTATTCTATTCAGTAACCTTCATTTATAATGATAAATAAAGGCCACATTAGAAATAAAGTTAAAGTTATTTAAAAAAATTTTTTTAAAGCTGAACACGCAAGTCTATTTGTTAAACAAAAACCAACAAGTTGGACATGATATAAGACACATGATGTGATGGTAAATAAAAACTAAAGTTTTGGTGGTTTACAATTATTGAGTTTAGTCTCTGGCAATACCTTTCCCAAAGGAGAGAGCTAGGGTTAATCATGAAGGGATTTCCTGAGGGGATTGAACTGTTTTTGTTGTCTAGTCTCATGTATGCATATAATCGCCACATTAAAAAAGCCTTGTGCTGCACTTAAAACAAGGTGGTTATTCTGATATTCTGAGTTGATGTAAAACATTTAAATTATATTTAAACACATTTATCAGATTTGCACATGAAGTTTACAAAATATTTACGCACATATTTTATGTCTTTGTCTCTTTTTTTCATGTTTGTCAAGAGTCTATATACTACTAAAATGCACACATGTTTTATGTGATATTTACACACATATACATCGTATGTAATATTTTTACATCTTATTTACATTATTCGGACTATCACAACAGCCTTCTTCAGGTGGTTGGAATGTCGAACTGAACCCTTTATTTTGCTCACTGGTAGACTTTTCCAGTGCCATGTTTATCAGTTATCTCCTGTTAATTTCCCTCTGAACGTTCTCCACTGCCTTAACTGGGTATTGAACTCACACTCTTTGGGTCTTGTCACTGGATCTAACCAACACCTTTATCCACTGTGCCATGTGTCCTTGAAGACATCTGGGTATTATATTTCTGGGTATTATAAACCTAATGTCTTCGGCAACTATTTTTACCAGTGCTCATATTGCAACTATGTTGTTATCATTGCATGTTTTTACCAGAGCTCATATTGCAACTATGTTGTTATCATTGCTTTTCTCTGGCACTCCTTATTACTGGTTCGCATATTGTATTTATTTCTATGCTTGGTTGGCTCAGGAGATTTTTACATCTATTTTGCGTAATATTTACTCACATATTAAGCAGATATTTCATGTAGTATTTAAACATATTCTACATAATGTTTACACACACACACACACACACTACTGTCTTTTCATGTGTTGTGTTCTACAAAATGTAATCAGTAGACAACTTCTTTTTATAATTTCTGAAAATTCAACAAAAATCAACTTTCCCAATTGTTTGGGGTGTGCCATAACAGAAATTTTCTTTATAGTTTCACAACCTGCCGAATCTAGAATTTTTCATTTTTCTTTATCCCTAGCCTGGGCTGGAACATTCCAGATCCAAGTCTCAACAAATTTGTGTACATCCATTTTATCAGCAATGTCCTATTGTTGTCTTGTGTGATCAGTAGTCAACATCTAGCCTTTTTCTTAGTTTACCATTCATTATATATCTCTTCTACTTAACATATGCAAATAGGTACAATCCTATTTGCCAATCCAATACACCTCCTTGAAGTGATGAGGTTTAATGCTTTTCGTCATTCTCCAATTTCTTCTACAACCTCTTTCATCCTCTCCCCCTTGAAGTGTATAACTTGTTCTTTTTAATGGAGATAAAGTTGATTCTTTCCTCTATGACAAATTTCTTTTTATGTCGTAAACTTCTTTTTATAATTTCTGAAATTTCGATGACAGAAAACTTCTCCAACTGTTTGGGGTATTCCATAACAGGTAATTTCATTATAGCTTCACAACCTGCCAAACCTAGAAAGAGATCAGTTATTTAATTTTCTCCCCCTTTTTGCATGGTTGTCTTTCAATTTTTTAGCCTTAACCTGAGCTGTAAAACACCAGATCCAAGTCTGAACAAATTCTGGTTCATTTAAGTGACTTAAATATCCTATCAGTGATGCCACATTGTTGTATTGTGTTGTTCTACAACACGTGATCAGTAGGCAACTTCTGTTTTTAATTTCTGAAATTTTGATGAAAGTCAAATTATCCAATTGTCTGAGATATGCCATAACAGAAATTTAAACATCCTATTGGCAACACCATAACATGTTTTATTAATTTTCAGTTTTTTGAGCAAACACACAGAGAAAATTTAACCTCTATATATTAGATTTACTAGCAGCATGGCCCAGTGTTGCCCGTGCTTGATTCAAAAATCGTACGACTCATACAGCAATCGCTATCATTTGACTTAAAATATTTTTCCCCTTCCTTGCCTTTAAAGGAGTGCCCTTTGCTGTGCTGATGTTGCTACATGGCTTACTTCTTGCCTATCTCACACTGCAAATTTTTTCTAAGCTCTATACTAAACATTAAATCTGTTACAAAAAAAAGAACTAAACAAAATGAACACAAAACGATCAGCTTTAAAAAAGGACTCGTAACTGGAAAAACCAAATGAAAAAGAATGTCAACAACAAATACTTTTTCACACCCAACCCAGTTCTGCAAAATCAGAATCAATGTTGAGTTTAAGCAAACGAATGAGCAAATTGGAGTAAAGTGCCATGCAGATTTAAATTTTTCCCACTTGCGACGATTACAGCTATCGATTTTTTTTGCATGCTAGCATGCTAGTTAACATTTGTGTCAGTCAGCTGTTGGCTCTCATGCTGGCCAATAGAATCTTCCTGCCAATTCGTGGCAGCCAGCTATTGGCTCTCACTCTGGCCAGTAGAAAATGGCCGCAAACTATATGAAAATTGCCGTAGAAGCATGAAAAATCTATTATTTCCACGATTGATGGGAGTTGGGAAATGCAAGGTTGGTCTTGGCCTTCCCGCTAACTTGGAGCATGTGCATGTAAATTTTGGTTCAAATCCGTCGAAAATTGTGGCCATGCATTCATTACACACACATACACACACACACACACATCCTGCCTTTTATATATAGAGATACAGTATATATAATATGAACTCAGTTCACTTTCAAACAGATTTGAGACGAGATCATTAACCATCACTCTATGTGATACATGTTTTGGTTGAATGCATTTAATAAAATCACTGTATTGTCAGAGATGCAACTTAAGTGCTACCAACAAATTTGATTGTAATCTACAGAATGTACAAACTGAATGTGGTAAAAGTTTTTTCACTAACCTTTGTGAGCTGGTATACAAAGAGCAAGCAATG
Organism: Acanthosepion lycidas; assembly: GCA_963932145.1. Taxonomy (NCBI): domain Eukaryota; kingdom Metazoa; phylum Mollusca; class Cephalopoda; order Sepiida; family Sepiidae; genus Acanthosepion; species Acanthosepion lycidas. The sequence goes on along the minus strand of OZ010607.1, from coordinate 72,316,212 downwards.
GACTTCTTTGACAGTCAAAACTAAATTTTCTTTTTGTCATTATCAAATTGTTAGATTTGCCAAAGTTTACAGTAACACATGGTACATCTTACAATTAGTTTCTCCCTATCCAGAAATTGCTTGAACGACTTTATTAGTAGCCGATTAAGAAACATTATTTATATAGTCACACCCCAACCCTGACTGGCTTACCCTCATTGTGATTACGTGTCCAAAAATCTTAACGTGACACTGGCAGGCTTGATTCCAATACAAAGATGTCTAAAGCTTAACCCTGTCATCGCTTCCATCTGTATGGTACAAGGGGTGGGGGGATGTTTTTGACCCTTTAAAGGGCAGCATGTCAACCCAAAGAATTCAAACTGCTATCCACCTGTCATAGACTGAGCGAGATGGCCATGTTCTCCCCATCAAGGTAAACAGATTACCAAATTTCCACACAGGCGTCTAGATTTGCTGTTTGTTCTATTGATGTATTGTGAAGTTGTTAATGAGCTGGGAGTGCCTCAAAATGTCAAGTAAGAAAAATTTAATTCAGAGCTTTTTAGGAAATGTTAAGAATTCTAATCAGTTTCTTTAACAATAACGAAAGGAATGCTATTTTTATTTTTCCAATTTTTTTTTCATTTTGTCAAACACCATTTAAATTCTGAAATTATTCGCTAAAAGTTTCATGTGAAAAATTTACAATGATCAAATGAAGAAAAAGTATGTTAAATACCAATCTCTCCATCTGTGGTCTTGCTGCTAGTTTATCATCATACACATGACTTTTCGACACTTTTCGACATCTACACATTTTACAACACAAACTTTTCAACATGCCCAATTTTCAGCACACACAGACACTTTATAACAAACATGCACACTTTTCGACATCATACACACTCACACTTTTCAACACACATTTTATAACGAACGAACACACCTTTGCGAAACACTTTTCAAAAAACACATCTGCACACTTTTCAATATACACACACTTTTTAAATCACTCACTTACATGCACACTTTTCACCACACACACACACACATTTTACAGGAAACAAATGCACACACACACAAATATGATTGTGTAAGTTTTTTATTTATTAGTTTTTTATTGATTGATTCATTTTTTAAGGTATATCACCCCTTTGCAGGTTATTTAAAGCCAGAAAATATTGTTAAATTGTAAAAAATTTTACTTTCCTAAAATCTCCATTTTTCAAAAAATGAAAGTCCTCATACATCCAAAAACAGTCTTGGTGTGCATATATAAGCATGTCTGTGCATTTCTTTGGCTTCCTCAGGTTACAATGAAAGAAAGACAAAATTGTATGTGAGGAAAAATGCCTTGGGACCTATGAAGATAAGTGAAGGACCATAAACCAAACTAAATCAGATTAACTTATCACCTCCCAATGTCTAGTCTCAACAGAGTGTCTGTCTGCCTGTTTATTTATTTGTTTGTTTGTTTCATCTATATCGGAGACTTTTGGTGTTGATGGATGTTAAATCAGTCCAATGAAACTAGAGACTTTTTTTTAAATACCCGGTGTAACAGCAAAATTGTCCAATTGTTAGATTAAACTTTGAACTGTTGTATCTTAAAAATGATTAAAGATATCTTACTGGAATTCTCCAAGGTTTTTTTATAACACTATTGGACTCTACTTTGAGCAATAAGAATGTATAATTAATCTCTAAGTTTAACAGAAGAATCGTGATGAAATCGATCATAAATGAAAATGACATGTTCATCATTAATTAATCATAATTAAAGATCGGAAGCTCATGAAAGTTTGAAATTAAGTTCAGATATATATATATTATTCCGGGATCATTTTCCATCTTATTCAAGATGATCTTCACCCTTCTCTAACCTTCAAACTTTCTGTCCTGTAGTAACAAAGTGCCTCATATGTTTCACATACAATTTCATTTTCAAGTCTTTTTTCACTGCTCTTTGGACTGTCATAGCTGAAACTCCTCTTTTACATGCCAAACGTCTTATGGATTGAGTTGGATCTTTTCTAATTGATCTCTTTAGCTTTAAGTCTAAATGATGATCCCTCTTCCTGTTGTGACCTCTGTGGTTAAAAAAAAAAAAATGATCTCATTGGCGTCTGTACGTAAAAAGAGTCTCGTGTGAAAGCTATATATTGTTTATTTTAAGCTGGCCAAAGAAATTAACGCGGAATCACGGCATTCATAGGACGGGAGTTGAGAAAATAAGATGGAGTGTATGAAAGACGGTGAGAGAAGAGGAATTTCATCTACAAAAAAGCTAAAAATATGGAGTGTACGAAAGACGGTGAGAGAAGAGGAATTTAGTCTACAAAAAAGCTAAAAATATGGAGTGTACGAAAGACGGTGAGAGAAGAGGAATTTCGTCTACAAAAAAGCTAAAAATATGGAGTGTACAAAAGGCGGTGAGAGAAAAGGAATTTCGTCTACAAAAAAGCTAAAAATATGGAGTGTACGAAAGACGGTGAGAGAAGAGGAATTTCGTCTACAAAAAAGCTAAAAATATGGAGTGTACGAAAGACGGTGAGAGAAGAGGAATTTCGTCTACAAAAAAGCTAAAAATATGGAGTGTACGAAAGACGGTGAGAGAAGAGGAATTTAGTCTACAAAAAAGCTAAAAACATGGATTGTACGAAAGATGGTGAGAGAAGAGGAATTTAGTTTACAAACAGCAAAACAATACGTGAAATACAACATCTACGTTTTGTGACACAGAATTAACATCTACTAAGGAATTTTAAGACAGTCTTTCAAATTTAAACTACAGCCTCCTGATCCAGTTTTCCTCACTACTTTTCCGTCTTTTTTAAACTTATTTACCATTCTCTTGATGGTTCTTGAATGGACTTTGAAGATGGAAGTCAGAGTATGAATGTTGGTAGCATTACTGAAAGTTTGAATGATTTTTTTCCTCTCACCATTGCTCAGTTGGGAAGACAGTGAGGCTGACACAAAATGATTTTAACCTGTTCTATTTCTAGCGGGATAACTCAATGGGTTTTTCAGGGATTCTTATGAAAAATTGTATCAAGATGGCTAAATGTTTTATCTGAAAACCTGGAAAAAAGAAACTCAATTAGTTTAGTGGTTTTTTAGATATTAAACATTTTGTGGGATAGACAATTATGCTGTTACACAATTTGGACAATTTTGCTGTTATACCAGGCATATATATGGATAGATGGCTGGCCACTCGTATCCGAGGATGCCTGTCTACTTGTGTGGCTAGCTAATCCCCTTTGCAGACGCCTGCTCAGTCACATTTGTGTTTGTTCAACACCCACAGATACCACTTGGGGCTTATACTGTAACTATGCTGAGCAGACCTTAGTTACAGTTTCTGGGAGAGAATGCATTATTTGGCATGATCAACAGTCTGAACAAGACAAGCATGCTTGAGCCCTCAGCCACGATGACTTGTGACTTCATACTAGCACAGCCATAGCCTCCAAGGTTTCCGTCTACCCAATTTCACTCACATGGTTTGAGTCAACCCGTGGTATAGTTTACAGGCACTTCCAAAAAGTGATGCATACTGAGATCACCTCCTCCAGACAAATAACATGAAGAAGTTACCTTCCTGACAAATCAACCCTGGTGAGATTTGAATCCAGGTCTTACGGTCACACATTCTAACCACTCAACCAGATATATATATAAAGAAATATACTCTTAAGGTGTGCTATATTTATGGGATAAAGTCCTCAATATCAGAGATAGAGCATGTGTAACTATAAAAGTGAACATTGAAGTCAACAATTAGAGGCGAGAGGCTGTTTCATGCTAGACGCAATCGTCAGGCCACAAGTGCTGTTTTTTTTCTCGGCTATTATATATAAACGGGTCAGTAGTGCATTGTGGGTAGTCTATTTTGGTTGCTATTTTGCTGGAAGTCGTTTATTTGCCAGACAAAAACCATACCTATAACTGTTATAGAACGATAAAAGAAAAATACTACGTTACTTAAAAATTGAAAACCGAAAAGAGTAAATAAAAATATACAGTATAATAAATAAATAATAAAAAACAAGTAAAATAAATTAATCTAAATTAATCCAAGTAAATAAATCAATATACAAACTAAAAAACCGATCCCGATAAATTAATCGTTAGAAAAGACAAGTAAAGATAATCAATCCAAATGAATAAATGAAGTAATAAACAAATTAAAAACTGTTCCCGCCAAAATAACAGTTAGAATAAACTACAGCAATCAACCTCAAAATTGAATAAATAGCTTTAATTATCTTTCCAAACCTAAACAAAACTATTAAATAAGTGCTACAAACAAATTTTTACGACGTTAATAAAACACTGATTAAAATAAAAATAAATAAATATATAAGATAAGAAATAAAAACAAAAAATAAAAATAAATAAAAACAAGCAAAATAATTTAACCCAAATAAATAAATAAACGACTTCTGGTAAAATAACCGCCATAATAGACTACCCACAATGCACCCCTGACCCGTATATATATAAATAGATGAGAAAAAAAAACCCAGCACTTGTGGCCTGACAATTGCGTCTAGCATGAAACAGACTGTCGCCTCTAAGTGTTGACTTCAATGTTTAATTTTATATTTATATATATAAATATAAATATATATATATATATATATATATATATATATATATATATATATATATGAAGAAATATAGTCTTAAGGTGTGCTATATTTATGGAATAAAGTCCTCAATATCAGAGATAGAGCGTGTGTAAATATAAAAGTGAACATAGAAGTCAACACTTAGAGGCGACAGTCTGCTTCATGCTATATGTAATCGTCAGGCCACATATGCTGTTATTTTTCTCGGCTATTTATATATATACGGGTTAGTGGTGCATTGTGGGTATTCTGTTAAGGCGGTTATTTCACCGGAAGTCGTTTGTTTATCTATTTAGGTCAAATTATATTGCTTGTTTTTATTTTTTTGTTTCTTATTTTATTTATTTATTTATTTATTTATTTATTAACCTAGTAAAAATTTGTTTATATCATTTATTTAACAGTTTTGTTTTGGTTTGGGAATTTAATTAAAGCTATTTGTTCAGTTTTGGGGTTGATTGTTGTAGTTCATTCTAAGTATTATTTTGGCGGGAACAGTTTTTAATTGATTATCTTTATTTGGGATTGGTTTGTTTATTTATTTACTTGGATGAATTTAGGTTAATTTATTTTACTTGTATATTTTCTCTTTTCGGTTTTCAATTTTTAAGTAACATAGTATTTATTTAACTGCAACTGCAGAATAAAGAACGAATCTCCCTTAAACGGAAATTGTTTACAAAACAACGTAATATAAATAAACTTCAATCTGCAAATTTTAAATACAATGTCAATCGCTATCTACTGTCCTGCTGATTAAACTTTCTGCACATTACTAATGTTTCTACTCCTAATTCCTTCACACCCTGTAAACCCTTGCATGTTACTGGCTGTACTGCCTTGCTTGGGGTGATAAAAAAAATAACACATGCATATACACATTACAGAGCATTTTTATGCATACTTGTACACATATTGTTATAATGCTCGTATAAGCTTATAGTTTTGGCTAATAATATTCCAAAGAAAACATTAGATAAAAAGATTAGCAAAGAAAGTGTTTAATCACATACATAAATAAATAATGCAAATTTAAAATTCTCCGTTTTTGCTTCTCATTTGTGTGCATATGTAGTTGAATCAATGTAAGTTCTATGCAATCAGTATCTTCTATTGCATTTCACAAATGGGGAACTCTCTTCCAGTTTCTTACTTCCAAGTCAACTTTGATGTCCAAAAATTTCAATGCAATATCAATCATTATCTTCTGTCTTCTTAATTCCTCTTCTTTTATTGTCCTTTC
>OZ010607.1:72282847-72305347 GCA_963932145.1 Acanthosepion lycidas | reverse complement strand
ATATATATATATATCCTTTCTATTCTCCATCTTCTTTTTTCCTTTTTAATGAAGAATAGAAACGATATATATGTATATATATATATATATATATATATATATATATATATTAGGTTGGTGCAAAAATAATGTCGTTTTCTCACATAAAGTTGGACGTCAAAAAACGTCATTATTTTTGCACCAACCTAATATATATATATATATATATTCTTTCCATTCTTCATCTTTTTTCCCTTTTAATGAAGAATAGATACAATATATATATATATATATATATATATATATATATATATATATATATTTATTTTTTAAGTTTTTCATCCCAATCAAGGCGGGAAGCCACTAGGACTCAAGGGGGTACAGAGGATTTGGAGCAAGATCAGATAGGAGTAATAGAGGAAAGGATGAGGAGAAGGATAGTGGATAGATCAAGGCAACTGGAGATGTCGACTGACATTACATTTGAATAGTTGGAGATTATTGCTCTCAGGGAAACTTAAATAGGGAAGGGAGTTCCACAGGCGAGAAGTGTGAGACATGAAGCTATTGGAATAGAAGAGACGGCTACATTTAGTAGTTTCGACACTGAAAGGGTGAGGGCGGGATGCCAGCCTTGTAGGGCGCTTGAATTCATGAAGTCTGGGAACCAGCGAATACAGCTCCTCGGAGCAATTACCATGAAAGCATTTGAAAGTATTTGTAGAAAAGACAGAGAGAGACGACGGCGCGTCTATGTGTGAGTATAATTTCGATCTGCTGAAAACTCATTTTCATTTTTCTTTTTTTTTAATTTTTTTTCTCCCCCCTCTACTCATCAGTGTGTTTGACTATTGTAACACATTTATTTTTGTCCTAATCACTCTAACCTAACTTATAATCTTATTTGATGGTTTAGTTAGAAATCCAGGTTTGAAAGAAAAAAAAAAAAAAAAAAGGAAAATTGAATGTCTTTGGCTACAAGCGAAATGATCTAGTTGGCCGAATTTTCTTGCTAGATAAAATGTTCGAACATGGAATTGTTTTTGCCGTTTCTTTCTCCTGTTGTTCTTAATTTTATTGAAAGCATGTCTCCCATGCTCTCTGTTGGTAGGGGCGGAGGATTATATATATATATATATATATATATATATATATATACATATATATATTCTTTCTATTCTTTGTCTTCATTTTCCACTTTTTCTCCCCTTCTTTCCTCTCCCTGTTTGGGAAATTTTTATTTCAATATATATATATATATATATATATATATATATATATATATACACACACATATATATATATATATATATATATATATATATATATATATATATATATATATATATAATTATTTATTTAAAAATATGATTCCAACACGCTACATAAGAGGTCTCATGTTTCAAAACAAGAGCCGAAAACTTCAAAATAATATTTGAATTAACTTGAGTTAAAGTAGGCTCTGTTCCATCTTCAAGCGAAATTTTTTGGGAATGACTTATTTCTGAAGTTTACGAGTTTTAATAGTATGGTCAGAATTGAAATAAAAAATTTCCATGGTAACATCAAGGGCGGATTGTTTGGAATCGGCAGGGGTGGGGTGTTAATAATTTGTATCAGTATAGAGTTACTTTCATAGATGCCAGGTCACGGTAAGGTGGGGTGGCTAAATTTACGACGGAGGAAGTTTTCGCATAGTCTGGCTTGAGCGTCTATGGAGATTTATTTATTTATTTTTATTTTATTCTTTTATTATATCTCTTTATGAAAGGGATTTGTGTATATGAAAAGGCCGTAACTTTTGTTATTTGACGACTTCATAAAGGGTTATCAATTTTTGTGGGTAATTAAAACATGTATATGGGCTATGGATTTTAAAATTTATATGCGTGTTTTAGGCTAGTTATTCAGAGCGTAAGTTCGGTTGTGTCGGCAGAAAACCGTTAATTCTTGCCGGTTGTTTAATAGGTTTTTATTGTTTAGGAGCTTAATAATGTGTAGGCACAAAGGGCATGGGTCATCCCAAGTTTTGCAAGTTCTAGTTCTGTTCATGATTTTCCATTTTACTTTAGGTGTCCTATTTTTTTCTTTCAGGTGCCAAAAATATTTAGATAGAGAGGTCTGATGTCTAAAGTTTATGTTGTTGAAGGAGCATTTATGCTGCCTCCATCTGGTTTTAAAGGCATTTTTCGTGAACCCAATGTATATCATATTATTGTTAGGGTTCTCCGTGGATGATATAGTGCATTGATATACCACAGATTTGGTGCAGCACTTATTTTCTAATGGGCAGTCTACCGGGTTTCTACAATCGCATAATTTTTCCCTATTATTATCTGATTTAAGTGTAGAGTTATTAAAACTGTTCAGGTAAGGGGGTTTGTTCAGGATTTTATTATTGTGTCTTCTTATTATACCTTCTAGATTTTCAGTGCAGCAATAACTCAATTTTAGTGTGTTCTTATTGAATATATTACTAAGCCTACTATTGGTGGGAAAGTGTTTATCGATTAGAGCTAAGAACTTCTGTCCTAGTTTAATACTAACCATTTGGTTGAACGGAGGTGTATACCAAATGATGTTTCTTTTCCTGTTTTTTTTCTTTTGGTTATTGCAATTGTCCCTATATTTAATGTTAGCATTTTTATAACCACTATTGTTTAGGGCAGTGTTGTAGAAGTCATTATATATATATATATATATATATATATATATATATATATATATATATATATATATATATATCGTTTACCCATGAATGAAAGTTACCTCCCTTTAATTAGTTAAAAAATTTTAGAGTTCTTTCCCTTGAATCTTGGGGGGGGGCTTTTCATTTAAAACAAGTCTCTTATCAAATTATAAATTTAGCTCAAGTGTAGACAAAACCGTAGATAGAATTATTAATCATAGTCTGTTAATTAGATTACCTGAAATGATTTTGTCTAATATGGATGATAGTTTTTCTCAAGGAAAAATCTTTAGACATGGGGGACGGACTGAGTCATATTCATTTTTAGGAACTTAGGAAATGATTGGAAATGCAAAACTAGAAAATTAACTGACATTTTTTTTACCTTACATCATTTGAGCATTAGCTTTTTGTTCACACACACACACAAACACATGCATATATATATATATATATATATATATATATATATATATATATAGATAGATAGATAGATATATAAATATATAGATATATATATATTCTACAGCAAAAATCCAAAATTACCTCATATGGGTATAGTCTATTTCAGATCTGCACAACTTAATGCCGATCCTCATTAGTCCTCGAATGCCTGTCCGAAATTGGGGTTTTGAATTTATTTTAGATAGCAGTTCTACTCAAAGCGGCACCTTGTTTTTGATAAGTGACAAGGGGAGGGCGTAAAGTATCTAAGGGGAAGTGGTCTGGAGTTGGAGATTATTTATGGCCTGAGCCTTTCATTGTATATAAATAGATTTTGGTTCCTACTATGTGGTACTACACTATGCAAACAACAAGTATGTTTTACTGGGGGGGGGGTTACAGTGAGTAGTATTTAGATAATAAGGGTTTAAGTGATGGGGGATTTAAATATAAAACAAATAAAAGTTAAAATAAATTAGTTGAGTGACAGATTTATAAATTTTGTGAGAATACCCAATTTAAAAGGTTATATGTCAGCCTATTTTAGGAAATAAACATGGGAAAAATGTCTACACAAATGTCAACAGACCAATCTTCAGAAACATCAACATATAGATTGACTATTTTGTGTTTGCTATGAAATTCAAACAAATATCACCTGAAGAAGTCAGGTGTGCGCAACAGCCGATACATGAATATGACAATAAAGATGAGGATAACAGTCCAAACAATGTAAATAGTGTAAATAGTAATCTCATCTCAGAAATATAGACAGATGTTAAACTAGTCTTATATGTGTATTTCGTTTTCTAGTTTTTGGCTTTTAATAAACCTGCTGATGAGCAGGACTTTGTCTTCAGGTTCTTAATTGCCATGAGACGTTTATCTGGCTACCTTGATGTATGCGTATGTATGAGACAGATGCGTATTTTGGAGGAAGAACAGTTAACTTGCCTTGAGGTGCACAAAACAAAATTTTTGTGCAAGTCTTTTTCATCAAATTTTTACTGTCATATTATATTGTATCAGTTTAATAAATGTTTGTAACTTTCAAATTTCACAAGGTAGTTTCAAATCTTTATTTATGTTTGCATCTTTTTTAATATTTGGGATAAGAAAGGGGACGTTTTCTTTTCCCACATTCCCTCCCAGAAAAAAGAAATCCTTTATAATTTGCACAAAAAATTTACTTATTATAAAATAAATTTTTTATATATAATGTTCTATCTAATTTTGTTGTGAAAGCCCTCAAGTAATATGGTTTCTGTTAAAATGAAATATTACTTACATCTGTCATTTCACCTTGGATAAAATATACCTTCTCTAAAATAATCTTAATGCTTGCTGTGTCAGGGAAGCTAAACTATGGAGGATGCTAAGTGATATAATTTATTGCCTAATTAATAAAAGTGACTAAATGTTGTTGCTGAATTTTTTTATTCTACTTTTATTTTTATTTTTTATTTTATTAAAACTTAGTGGTTGGATATTCCCAAATATCTCCTTTCTTAAAAGAAAGGCTCCTTTCTCAAACCAACATACTTGACTATAAAAATTAAAAAAAAAACTGTTAACTAAATATCTTTAAATATTTAAAATAAATAAATTGATACATAAATAATTAAAAAAAATACATAGAAAGAAATAATTACATTAGAAAGAAATAAAATAAAAAAAATTCAACAGCATTTACTCACTTTTTGTGTCAATAAATTACATGACTTAGCATCCTCCATAATTTACCTTTCTATACACAGCATACTCTCTGCAGAACTGGGCACCTCGAGGCGGTGTAATGGTTAGCAAGCTTGTCTCACTAGAACAATTACGACTGAGTAGTGAGTTCGATCCTCACTGGGTGACCCATACTTTCGCCCTTGTGCCACATCTAAGCTATGCTTGGAAAATCACTACTTTGTAGACTTCTGCCAAGGATTAGAGTATAATATCTATATCTATATTTCACCTTTGTTGGCATATTTCTATACTATGAAGAGGGGCATATCATTATCTTTTTGGCACTTAAATATTCCAATATCATTCCAGTATTTCAAACTGGAGTAGTCCCAAATCCTGTTGCAAATTGGATGTGGCCTGTATGACATAGTTTTTGAAACTTCTGTTTTAAAATGATGTAATTTTTTACTCCAGAAAAACTCAATCCAAGTTTGAATCTTTTTTACACCCCTTAAATATGTTCCTCTAACATCATTGTAAAAAAGATTACAAGAACAAATTTTCCTGTTTCTTAATACTTTGCTTAGTTTTTGGAAGGCTTCTTTTCTGTTTCTTTCATTATCTCAATGTGCCTTTGGATTTTGGTGTTGCACTTTCTGTCTAACATTAAAATACGTCCTATATATTTAAATTTCCGTATTTACTTGAGTCTGACATCCCCAGTTTGTAGCTCATATTTTGTGCTGTCCCTTTTGTTAACAACCTTACATTCTATCTTCTTACAAATGATGTTTAGTCCTTTCTTCTTGTTTTCTTTTACTACATTCTGTCTGTAATATCCTGAGTAAAAAAAAACAATATAACTTTTTTTGACATTAATTTAATGTCAACGAAAACAGACTTTCAACATGAAATATTTTATTATTTGATGGAGAAAATTTTTTTTTATGTTTAGAAAATCTTTTACCTGAAGAAAATCAAGTCCAGTATAATTGAGATGATTGTTGCTTTTGATCAATCTAAGACACTCACTAAGTATCTGCTCGGCCCATTAATTCGTTGGACAAATGGTAAGAATCCTGTGCTTGCAAACAGTCATTTGGCACTGAAAAAAGAATCTCTTGTGAATGTTCCTGCAACCATTCAGAAAAAATGGCAGATCCGAATTCTTCATGCAGTTTAGCTTGTATTTCTTGACTTTCATAAATGCATGAATTCATCCTGAAACAGACATGTTACAAAAACAAAATACAACATTTATAAAATCAGGAAAAAATTCATAAAATGAAAAATGGCATTTATAAATTAAAGTACAACATTTATAAAATCAAGTACAACATTCATAGAATCATGTATGACATTCATAAAATCAAGTACATCTTACTTATTATAAAACACAGATTGTCTGTGTGTCTGTATGTTTATATATTGGATTTGATTTCCTACATTTTTCAACCAATTTCAACAAAACTTCACAGGACTACATAAAATTACCTTGTGGTGGTTCTAACAGCACCAAAAATTGGAAAAACACAATTGTTTTTGCACAAAATTAATTTGAAAACACGATTAAGAGGCATTAATGAAAGGGGGACAACTCATATCGAGTTATACTTATTATAAAACCCAGGTTGGTTGTTTGTGTGTATGTGTGTTCGTTTATATATGGGATCGGATTTCCTACATTTTTTAACCGATTTCAACAAAACTTCACTTTTTTTGGGGGGCAGGTAGTGTTTCTTATTGTCTAGCACACTATTTTCTTTATTTTTACATTCAGAATGCTTTAAAAATTCCATTTACAAGACAATTGTTTATAATAAAATTCTATTCAATCGGTAGACTCATAATGATTGAAAATAATGTTTTTGTTTGAGTTTGGGTTTGACCAATTCGTAAAAAAAAAAAACAAAAAAAAAAAAAACAAAAAAAATAAAACTAATTAAGACATGCGTGTCCATTGTCAATTTTATTTTTCAGTCTTTATGATGGTCGATACATGATCTATCTCTTACTGTTGCAATGCTGGGCTCTACTGCTAGTCATTTATAAAATCCAGTACAATGTTAATAAAATCAAGTGCTACATTAATAAGATTAAGTATGACATGCATACAGTCAAATATGACATTCATATAATCAAGAAAGAAATTTATAAAATGAATTACAAAATTCAGTTATTGTTAGTTCTGTTTCTCTATGCATTTTCTTTATTTTTTTTTGTTTTTTGTTTTTTAGCATCTCACATTGTGTGTATATATATATATATATATATATATATATATATAATTATTTAAAAATGATTCTGTCGCTACGTAAGAGTTCTCATGTTTCAAAACAAGAGCCGAAAACCTCAATATAATTATTTGAATTAAATTGAATTAAAGTACCAAGCTCTGTTCCATCTTCAAGCAAAATTTTTTTGGGAATCCCAAAACATTTCGCTTGAAGATGGAACAGAGCTTGGTACTTTAATTCAATTTAATTCAAATAATTATATTGAGGTTTTCGGTTCTTGTTTTGAAACATGAGAACTCATATGTAGCGATGGAATCATATTTTTTAATAAATAATTATATTTAGGGTCTACTTTTGTATTGAGCACTGTTTTTTAAAAATAATCACAAAAATACTAAAGAACTTTGGATTATTTACCTAATGAGTTCTTTCCTATTTTCTATATATTTTCACACACACACACACACACACACACATATATATATATATATATATATATATATATATATATATATATATATATATAAAAGATAAAGGAAACATTTTCTATACCAATCTGTTTTGTACTTTGAGGAACTTTATCCAGCTAAATATAGTGATTTTATTTCATAACTTGTATTTATACACAGAAGTAAAATTGCGAAAAAATATCGTTTTCAAATTTTGAATTTGAGAATTCACTAAAATAATCTTAATGCTTTTTGTGTCAGGAAAGGGAAACTATGGTGGATGCTAAGTGATATAATTTATTTCCTTAATTAGCAAAAGTGACTAAATGTTGTTGCTGAACTTTTTATTCTAATTTTATTCTTTATTTATTTTTCATTTTTAATTGAAATATTCCCAAATATCTCCTTTCTTAAAAGAAAGGCTTCTTTCTCAAAAGAAAGGCTCCTTTCTCAAACCAACATACATGACCATAAAATTTAAAAGAAAACAGTTAAGTCAATACCTTTAAATATTTAGAATAAATAAATTGATACACAAATAATTAAACAACAAATAACAAATTCAACAGAATTTACTCATTTTTGTGTATTAGTCAATAAATGACATGATTCAGTGTCCTCTATAATTTACCTTTCCATACACGACATATGCTCTAAGAATATTTTAGATCATTCTCAAATTCGAAATTTGAAAATTTAACAATATTTAATTTTCACATTGCATACAAGAAATCATTCAACCTTGGTAAAATTCCTCAAGGAAAGAAACTTTCGCCTTTTTTTTATTTATATTGTTTTTCCATACATATTTTATTTATATCTGAATTTTAACACACACAAACACAATATGTATATTGTGTGTGTGTGTGTGTATATATATATATATATATATGTATACATTTGTGTGCATGTTTTTATTGTGTATGTATATACATATGTGTTGTGGTTGTCCGCGTGATTCTGAATCCTTGTTGCCAAGTTGTTGTGGATTCTGAGATGAATTCGGTCTCCAAGGAATGACAAACGCAATAATTAAATATAAGAAATAAAATGTATTTACACAATCATACAAAGAGTAATACTGTTAGTAAATCCAGGAACGTGGTTAGTAGCAAATACAGATAGATATATACAGTCTCGAAGTAGGACTTCCTTAGAGTCTAAGTGCTTGTAGCTGACTTCTACAAGAGGTTATCTCACACTATCTCTGTTCGTATATTCTCACACTCTCCGACTACCAACTGCCGACTACCGACCGCTACTGCTGACTGCTCTCACTGACTGTAACTCTGGGTATTTAACGGCAGCAGTCCAGTTACACTTGGTAGAGTCCACTTATATGAAAAAGGGGTGGACCCCATAACAATATGTATGTGTGTGTTTTTATATATGTGTGTGTGTGTTTATATATATATATATATATATATGTGTGTGTGTGTGTGTGTGTGTTAAAGTTCTCAGAATAAATCTGTAGAGAAGACAAATTGAATAAAATAGATTTTTCCAATTGTCTATTTTATTCAATTTGTCTTTTCTACAGATATATATATATATATATATATATATATATATATTACGAAATGGACAAAGTCCAACAATTCGACCTTGTCTACCGAACGCTTCTTTGTAGCCTAACGGTAAGGCACGTCAGCGTAAATGACGGTTCCGTATAGGATGCAGGTTCGAACCCTGTCAAAGAACGAATATTTTCTATGAAAATTTCTCGGACATTCAGGCTGGTAAATGTTATTTAATACTGTTTATTATAAACAGAGCATTTACTTAAATACTTGTATCTATAACGTTAAACATAAAAAAAAATGTCTTTAATATATATATATATATATATATATATATATATATATATATATATATATATTCAGGTACGATAAGAATGAATCATAACATTTAATTTAAAAGAGGCCTCAATACCTACTACAGCAATATTATTTATTTTAGGATATTACAGCAAAAACAAGTAAGAATCACTACACAGTTGTGTTTCAATGCATAATAATGCATCTCCTCAGGCAGTTGTAAATTACTGGTGAGTGAATGATTAATTTGATTTCAAAAGCAAAATACATCCTCTCTTTTTTTTAATACCCTGACCAACCAATCGAATATGACCTACGTTAAATTCAAACTAAGTGAAAAAGAAAAAAATTAGAAATTATTATCTGAGAAATGTGTTGTGGCTAAGATTTGACATCTAACAGCAGTCAGACATTAACTTAAAGACTGATACAGATGGTTACAATAAATGTACACATGCCAGACAGTCAATTTTCATAAGAAATAAAAGCAGGAGGGGGTCGAGAGGTAATTTAATTGAATGCCCAACTAGCTATAAGCTTTGTGGATTTCCTACATAAATTTTCTTTTTGTAGTTGATAAATAAGAAGGCTCTTTAAGAAATTAGTAAATAATCTAAATATATAGAATTATTTGGTAAATAGTATGCATAAATAATACAGAACTAAATTAAACCAAAATTAATCATACAAATAGAAAGATAAGCCATATATGGTGCAACACAGTTAAACTAAAATCTAAGAAAAAACATTGTCAAATTCCAAAGTGTAACTGAATTGTAAGGTAAAAGTTAGACTGTGTTTACAATTTACCATTTATTTGGAGCTTTGATTTAATAAATTTCCAATTTTTCATGTAAACACAGAAAACAAAGTTCATATAAGAATTTACATGTACTTGCCATTTTTAAAAATTTCCATTTTATTATCATCTTTTAAACTTCAAAAATTACCAGTTAAGTTACGCCAGAAGTTCCTCCATTTAATTGATAAGCATTTCCTACAAGTAACCCTCTTAGTAAAATATTTAACAGAAACATATTAAAACTAAGTTATAGTTACACAATAATAAAATTTTAAACCAATTTAATAATCTGTATCATAATGCACATTCCAAGATAAATATTATTAATGATACTAGTCAATGTAACTGTAGGAATTCAGACCAATGTCCATTGCCAAACAAATGTTAAACTAAATCTCTTGTTTACCCAAGTACTATCTCTACAATAGGGAATTTGAGAGTTGAAAAATTCTATATTGGTAGTACTAAGAATTCTTTTAAGACTAGGTGGTATTAACATATCTTGTCCTTCACCAATAATACTTATAGAAATAATACACCACTTTCAAAATATCTATCTATCTATCTATCTCACTCTGTTCATATATCTGTGTCACTCACTCTGTTCATATCTCAGTCTATTTTTTATCTATATTTTTTTCTGGAGAAGTCCTTTCAAAGAATGAAATATATGTCAGAGTTTTTTTCTCATTTTGCATATATGTATATATATATATGTATATATATATATATGTGTGTGTGTGTGTGTGTATATATATATATATATATATATATATATATATATATACATGAAATGATATTGTCATAGAGTTTATCAATTGTGTAACTAGATGTTGGAAGTGAAGTAGTCTTTGAAAAAAATTATCTGCATACCTTTTACTTTCAGCAAAAGCCCTTTCATAGAAACGGTCAGTCCTTCCATAAATCTCTTTCTCCTCACTTGAAATGACTTCATCCTGAGGCTAGAGAAAAATAATAATAATTAAAATTAAAATATTTAAAAAATAAATGTTAGTACAAGGCCTCCTATCCATAATCCCAATGGCTGCTGTGTAATATGCAACATTCAGAATTCAAAATTTGCTTCTATCATGATGGATTGAAATTGGTGTGTATTATGTTGTATCATTTGCTATTGTAAATCAACCTTTATTTACACAAGTAACATTGGTAGTAGCAATATTACCTTGAATTTTATTATTAGACTAGGGTACCCATGCTATCAAAAATGATGGCTTATTTCTTATATGCTGTAGTTATGATGTTAATTGGCTTCAGTGAACAGAAGATTATTTGCACCATAAATTCTGTTCTCTCATGGCACCAATATTCCCATTGCTCTTCTGTTTCTTGTCAAAGACATTCTCCCATTTGCATTCTCATATTTTCTCTTCTTGCATTAGATTTGTTATAGACAAGTGTATGGTTGCAAGAAAGAAATACGACAACAGTGGAAATAGATTTACGTGATTTATTTCAATAGGAATGTGTGGGTTTGGAACAGCTACATTGTGGTATAGTTCATAAGCCGGCTGCCGATCTGGGTTGATCTCTCATAGTAGTTCTCACTGGTTGGCGTCGTGCTCCTCCTGCTGACTGCCCAGACTGACCGTGACAGATCTCTTCCCTGGCCTCCTGTTGACTGCTAGTACTTCCCCATGTGACCCCTTTTATGGCGTTTTTTATGGCTTAACAGGCTTGAAAAATGATGCGAATATAATTAGGAGGGAAGCATTTTTATTGGTCGAAAAATAGAAACACTTTAAAATATTATTTTATTTTTTGACCGGAACTCATGTGTTGAGCCTATGCGCAAATGACGATGATGGTCATTTTGTGACGGGGCCTTGGTTAGTTTATTTGCCTGCAAATCAGCCGAGATATGTTTTATTTTATTTTATAACAGATTCTTCCTCTATTTCATTTTGAATCCTTTCAGCTACACATTCTCTTCTTTACACTGCTCTCTCTCTGTCTCTCTCACAGGTCAAGAGCCCCCTATCTACTACATGTGAATTTCAAATGTTTCCTGACCTGGCGTCCACAAACCCTCAAAGAAAAATTGGGGGAGAAGGGCAGCGTTTTTTTTAAATTACCAAAAATCAGGGAAATGTCCAATTTAAATGAAAATTTCCATACATATTCGTTAATTATTTTCTTTTATAAGGAATATTTTTTTTTATTAAAAAGAACCTGAGAAAATGTTATTGTTTTTGTAATGACCACCAATATTTTCATAACGAAATTTTTACTCAAAAAAGTAAGTTGCAAATTTTTAGATTTCCATAAAGATTAATTGCCGACGCATCTCCACTGAAAAAGAATAGAAGTTTTACAAAGATTCCAACACAACATCCCCATCAGACTGAATTTTCTTAAAAAAAAAAATGGTGCTAATAGCATGACAGGACTTGATGTATTTACTGTTTTGCCGATCATTTGATGAAAAAATTAGGGTCAGTTAGGGGTTAGTTGTTGGCCAGGGGTAGAACTTTTCCATAAACACTTGACAAATGAGATAATCCACAATTTACATTGATACATGGTTTAGCATCTCTTACTAACATCTCTTTCATCTGGTCCTATCATTCATTTGCACCAAAAAAAAACAAAAAAAAAACTCAAAAAATGTTTCCTCTAATACAATTCATAGCGAAATAAATGCATAAACTGATTTAAAAGAAATGTTCAGAAAAAAAATTATAATTTCTAAAAATAAGCGCTACTGAAATTAGAACTTCTGTCCCCCAGTAGGCATGGGGCCCCCATGTGGTTGAAAGATTCGGGGTAGTAAGCACCAGCCATGTTGATTATTATAGTTGATGATTGAAAATCTCACTTAGGTAGAAAAAAGTAAAAAGTACAAAAAGTAAAAAAAATGCTGCTGTAACTAGCACTTTTGATACTCCACCCTCATCAGGGATTCTTGTATAGTATGCACTGCACTGACCATGCAGATACAGGCTGTATATTATTAGTTGATGACTGACAATGTAACGTCAGTTTAAAAATAATTAAAAAAATAGCCATAAAACTGCTGAAAAAAATGGCAAAGGCCACAATAGGGCCAAGAAAAAAGTGCCTCCCCCTCTGGGTTTTCAGGGTTAAGAGGTGCTGGCCCTGCACAGGTTTGCTCTACACTTACTATCATCTTCTTTAGTTTCATTAGTTGGCCTCTGAGCTGCACGTCTCTTGGCTTGTGCTCTTATTACATCGCAGTGTTACTATGATGCCTATGAATATCTTTGCCTATCAGCCTCACACCTTACCATTATCAGTTCCTGAGAGGTGTGAACACTTGCCTTTGTTTTTGCACTCGTTCTAATCTCCAGTTCCTGAGAGGTGTGAACACTTGCCTTTGTGTTTGCACTCGTTCTAATCTCCAGTTCCTGAGAGGTGTGAACACTTGCCTTTGTGTTTGCACTCGTTCTAATCTCCAGTTCCTGAGAGGTGTGAACACTTGCCTTTGTGTTTGCACTCGTTCTAATCTCCAGTTCCTGAGAGGTGTGAACACTTGCCTTTGTTTTTGCACTCGTTCTAATCTCCAGTTCCTGAGAGGTGTGAACACTTGCCTTTGTTTTTGCACTCGTTCTAATCTCCAGTTCCTGAGAGGTGTGAACACTGCCTTTGTTTTTGCACTCGTTCTAATCTCCAGTTCCTGAGAGGTGTGAACACTTGCCTTTGTTTTTGCACTCGTTCTAATCTCCAGTTCCTGAGAGGTGTGAACACTGCCTTTGTTTTTGCACTCGTTCTAATCTCCAGTTCCTGAGAGGTGTGAACACTGCCTTTGTTTTTGCACTCGTTCTAATCTCCAGTTCCTGAGAGGTGTGAACACTTGCCTTTGTTTTTGCACTCGTTCTAATCTCCAGTTCCTGAGAGGTGTGAACACTTGCCTTTGTTTTTGCACTCGTTCTAATCTCCAGTTCCTGAGAGGTGTGAACACTTGCCTTTGTTTTTGCACTCGTTCTAATCTCCAGTTCCTGAGAGGTGTGAACACTTGCCTTTGTTTTTGCACTCGTTCTAATCTCCAGTTCCTGAGAGGTGTGAACACTTGCCTTTGTTTTTGCACTCGTTCTAATCTCCAGTTCCTGAGAGGTGTGAACACTTGCCTTTGTTTTTGCACTCGTTCTAATCTCCAGTTCCTGAGAGGTGTGAACACTTGCCTTTGTGTTTGCACTCGTTCTAATCTCCAGTTCCTGAGAGGTGTGAACACTGCCTTTGTTTTTGCTCTCATTCTAATCTCCTCATTTCTTGAAGGGAATTTTCCATTTTATGATGTTCACCCAACAAAACAATGTAAAACAGAATTATTTAAATTTAATTCTACTTTTTTAGAACACATTTGTGTTTAATCTGGGATACCAATGCAAGACTAAAATGTATTTAAATAATATGATTAGTTTGGTTTGGTTTGTATTACAGCATATCAACTTCAATGGGTCATTTAATGCTGACAACACTTTTTTTTTTCCTGGTAATGTTTTTGATTTGTCAAAAACGTTCTGTTAATATTTTTTCCTCAAAAATGTATAGCTGGCAACATTATTTTTTTCAAAAATGTATAGCTGGCAACATTATTTTTTCAAAAACATATTATCAGAGGCCTTGCTGTTGGACATAGTTTATCATCATACCCAGGACGCTTAAATAATATCAGAACTTGTAATTATATCTACAATATTAATACTAAATTTATCTGTTCATAGTTATTCTGTTGTAAATCCAGAGTGTAAAAGCGTGTTGAATCTAGGATACTATAATTCATATATTCAGGTAAAATAATGACTGATGCATTTTCTGGAGTAATGTTAATAAAAACCTTATGATATATTTGTTTGAAATTAATTGTTACTTGTAAATAAATACTTATTATTGCCGTTTGTATTTCAGTCTGTCTCATCAGATCCTCAAATGGGACAGGAAATATATAAATACACATTGACAATTATTATATGATTCGATTTGATAATTAACAAAATTCTTTATAATATCTAATGTTATCAAGAAAATATCTTTATTTCCCTTTATGAAGAAAATAGAGTTATCTCCCATCATCAAATGGGACAGGAAATATATAAATAAATACACATTGATAATTATTATATGGTTTGATGAAGCATTATCAACCATTTTTCATTTTTGATTAGGATTCCTTTCATCTTGATTTTAATTGCTTTATCTCAACTAGTAGTATTATCTGGAATATACATACATTTTCTAAGTAAGGTCATGTGTATAATGGCTTCACATAGGATATGCACTTATTTGAACTAAATTTGAATTGCATTGTTAAAAAAAATGAAAGGATGTAGCCAACAGAATCTTGTCCACCAAACTGACAACACATAGTTCTTGATAATGAC
Source organism: Acanthosepion lycidas (assembly GCA_963932145.1). Lineage (NCBI taxonomy): Eukaryota > Metazoa > Mollusca > Cephalopoda > Sepiida > Sepiidae > Acanthosepion > Acanthosepion lycidas. Next base: position 72,289,890 of record OZ010607.1, on the reverse strand, counting down.
TGAGAGAGTCAAATGCACTTAAACAAAGACAGAAGAAAACATAAACTTTGTCTAGTTAATCCACAATTTTGATGTGGATGTACAGTGTATTCAAAAATGAGAAAAATACAATTAATTATAGAAAGATCTTGTTGATTGAATTTAAATAAAACTTGTTTAAATGAATTCTTCATCTATCTATCATTCTCTCTCTCTCTTTATCTCTCTCTCTCTCTCTCTCTCTCTATATATATATATATATATATATATATATATGTATTACATGCAATACACTTGGGAAACGTACAAATCCTCTTCTTCACCCTCCAGGTATGGATACATAGCAGGACAGACTGGATTCTATAGCCATGGATGGCAACTGGTCTAGGAGTAGAACAACTCTAAATTCAAAACCTGTGGAGAGTCGTTTGGGGACCTACAGTGAATCAAGTCTCGCTATTTGGCCCTTTAAAAAAGTGTGGTTGGTTTTGCACAAAAGCTTCACCACTATTATCAAATCAAATGTGAAAGTTGTCGGTTCCTAGGAACTGAGATGTCTGATCCTCATATGTCATAAAAGGGTTCCTGTTAGGCACAGATCAACAGCTCATGTTGATCAACAACGAGAAAGTCCACAATATATATATATATATAAGAAAAGTACTAAGGAAATTGTCAGACAAAATGGAAAAAATTAATAAACAAATAAACTTTTTCCATTTTGTCTTACAATATATATATATATATATATATATATATATATATACACATAAACGAAAAATATAGATTTAAGGTGTGCTATATTTGTGATAAATTGCTCAAGAGTGTATGTAAATATAAATATAAAAGTGAACATTGAAGTCAACACTCAGAGGCAACTGTGTCTAGCATGAAACAGTCTGTTGCCCATATATATATATATATATATTTTTCAGAAAAAAAAAATAAATAAATAAAATAAAAAAATAAATAAATCTCCATAGACACTTAACCAGACTAGACGATGTCATCTTCCGCTTTGAATTTAGACACCCCAACCTTACCCTAACTTGACCTCTTTGAATGTAACTGAGATATTGATATAAATTATTAACCCTTACACCCTTTTTTTTTTTTAAATAATTGCTCTAGCCGTTACCATAGTAATCTTAATTTTAATAATGAGTATGCTTATAAAACGCGTAAATTTCAAGAATTAGTTATTCCAAAAAAAATTTTGCTTGAAGATGGAACAGACCTTGCTACTTTAATTCAAATAATTATATTGAAGTTTTCGGCTCTTGTTTTGAAACATGTGAACTCTTATGTAGCGATGGAATCATATTTTTAAATAAATAATTATATATATATATATATATTCTGTTTATATGTTATTTTAATAGATACAATTTATTTAAGTAAATGCTCTGTTTTTTGAATAAACAGTGTTAATTACATTTATTGACGTGAATGTTCAAGAAATTTTGTACAAAATATTTGCTCCTCTGACAGGAATGAAACCTGTAAGCCTAATGAGGACTTTTTGGCTTCTTTTATTTTTTTCTTATCTTTTTTCTCTTTCTTTATGGCAAACCAAAATGTTTTGCCAAGTTTTCTTTTTTTTTTTCTTTTTCTTTTTTTAAAATAGTGAACATTTTATTTTTCTATCAATACTAAGTTGACAGAGTTAGCAACCCAAAAACATCAAAATCTGTACATTAAACTACAGAATCGGCACTTTTAATTAGTTAATTTTTTTTTTTGTTAATCTGTTAAATATTCATTGAACAAGACTTTTCTTTTACTGCCTTATTTTTTTACATACTCACTGGGAAAAGAGAAATTTCTCTCTTTCCATAATTTCTATATAACTTAAGTTTTTGTCATGGTAACAAACTGAAATTAAGAATCGAAAATTAAAATTATGGCGATTGTAAAAATAAATAATGTAAACAAACTGTTAACATTTGAATAATATGTTTCCTGTTGATCGATCTCATTAAATGATCGTCCATTTTGGTGATTGTTGTTCAAAGTGAATTTGTCTCTTGTCATCTTTTGTTCATCCGCCATTTTGATATTTAGGCCGTTGTTAAGTAGTCGATTATTTATAGCCATTGTTTTGTATAAAACGATTATTTTTTTTTTTAATTTTTCAAAATTTTAAGAAATATATTATTATTTTTGTTATTAATTTCTTTTTTCTCCGTCGATTTATTATTAATTTTTTTACTTATTTATTATTTAAAAAAAGATGAAATATCGCCAACAGAGTTCATGTGGTTTATTTTACACACCAGCCAACAGTGACAAGATGTGATAAGAAGTCTTTTACAAGTTTTACTTTTTTTAATCTGGCCAATTCAAAAAAATGCTTAGTTCTCGCGACCACTGTCACGCTGGTGTCGATATTTCTCCGATTCTCCCTCTTTTAGTGTAAAATGGGGGAGGTACTACCGCAGAGTTGGAATCCCCAACACCGGGGACCTTCTCTATTAAGAACAGATACTACGCTTTGATCTATCTTTCTTTCTTTCTTTCTTTCTTTCTTTCTTTCTCATTCTTTCTTTCTTTCTTTCTTTCTTTCTTTCTTTCTTTCTTTCTTTCTTTCTTTCTTTCTTTAATTTTGCTTTGTGCCAGGTAAAAATCAGATACCAATTTTTCGCCAAAAATATAAATCAAAAATTTTTTTTCATATGTGAATATAAGTATATATAAAATTAGGTATTAGTAACTCTCCACAAAAATAATTTATGAATTTTTTAAAATTTCAGACCATATTTTCGATGTTTTTTTTTATTTAGTTTTTTTTAGTTTAGAATCAATAAAAATGAGAAATATCCCAATCCTTACCCATTATTAGCCACGATTTAAGTAATTAATGTGTGTCTGACAAAATATTTCCACAAAACATAAAACAAAAAAGTTCAACATAAAAATTTCATTCATTGATGAATAAAGGCTGAAAATTTTATCGAATAATTTCCTTATTTTTGGTAATTTTTTTAAAACACGGAGTACATTTCTTATTTTTTTATTTATCGAACGAAAGTGCACTTGATTTTTTTTTATTTACTTAATTTGTTTGTTTATTTAGATTTTTTGGTTTATTTTTAATCTTTCTTTTCGGTGATTATTTTTTAATTTTTAAAGTATTAGCTTTTTGTCTAAAAAAAAAGTACATTATCTGCGCTGTAGATTTTTCGTAATGGTATATTTCTTTTGGTAGGGTAATGTATTAAATTGAAATTAAAACAAAAAAAAAGCACCAAGAAAGATTTTTTTCATTTTCAAAATTTAGGTATTGCTTTCTTTGGAGGTAAGATAGATAGATAGATAGATAGATAGATAGATAGATAGATAGATAGATAGATAGATAGATAGATAGATAGATATGAACAGAAGGAGATAGATAGATAGATAGATAGATAGATAGATAGATAGATAGATAGATAGATAGATAGAATAGGAACAGGAACAGATATGAATAGATAGGCTGATATAGATAGATAGAGATAGATAAATAAGTTTGGATATCTACAATAAGGAGTACCTCTGTCTAAAAGAAAAAAGTAGAAAAAGTATTTTAAAATACTATGTCATTTTTAAAAATTATTTTTGATGTAAGTACAGTGTGACCTGGATATAAGAGACCCGGATATAGGAGAAACCCGGATATAGGAGAAACCCGGATATAGGAGAAACCCCGATATAAGAGCTATTTTCTCTGGTCCCAAATAGGAGCCATACTTACCTAAACAAATAGACCAAACCCGAATATAAGAGAAACCCGGATATAAGATACTTCTTATCAGGTCCCGACAACTCTCTTATATCCGGGTTACACTGTAATGTAATAATTGCGTTATAGTTTATTTACAGTTTCCGTTTTATAATTTAAATTTGATAAATAAAAGGAAAAAAAAAATATAGTCATTTTTTAAGCTGAGAGAATGATTGCTATTGAAATGAAATTCGAACCCACCTGGTTGCCCCTAGCAACGTTTGGTGTTTAATTAACAACACACAAGTTATAATAAACTTTAAACTAAAACACCTGTTATGGTGGACAAAAGCAGAACGGGACGTGAATTAATTGAGCAGTTGTTTTAAAATTTATTAGTTTTTGTTATTTTTCGTGAGTTTGGATCAAAATTACATTATCCTTTCTTTATTGTTTCTTTTTTGTGAAACAAAATTAAAAATGCCTGGCAGCCGTTTGAAGAAGCGAACAGGCAAAGAAGAAGAAAGCGATATTGACAGTGAATCGACCGGGGTCGTTGGGACGTTTGAAACCCTACGTGATGAAGGGGGACATTTTATGCATGTTGGGCAATACAAAAAAGCCATTGAAAGTTTCACAAAGGTAAGAAAAAGGAGAGGAAATTGTTATATTAAAAATGACAAGGTTTCAAAGCCGCTTGCCAGCAACAACCTGCAAAAATGGGTCATTGTTGCTAATAATTTTTACTATTAATTTAATTTATTTTTTTTACTTTAATCAATTAATTACTAGTTTGTTTCGTAAATTGATTTCTCTATCAATAAATGTTCCCTTCGTTTTCAATGTGTGTTTCGGATAGACCCGTCGCCAGTGCATTTTTTTTTTTTAGTGTTGGTGGGGTCGGTCTTTAAGTCAAGTGGGGGCGAGCCAGGGTTGGTGCGTACTCCCCCACCAACCGGGGAGGCCAACCCTGATTGGGGTTCATGACCCTTTTTGCATCTTTCTACCAACATTTGTAAGTTACAAATTTAAACTAAGCACAATTGACTATTTTTTTTAAAGGGTGAAATTTTTTTGTGGATTTTGGCTTCATTCTGTTTTTTTTTTGTCCAAATCAGTGAATTTGTTTTGCTCATGAAGTAACACACCAAAAATTCACCATTTTTTTTTATCCATGTTAAAAATATGTTACAATTATTAACTTTTTAACAAGATAAATCTCAAGCCGATGTTAAAAATTGCCACAAAAAAAACAACAAAAAACGTTGATTTTTAAGATGCAATGATATGTCTCTATATTTGTATTTACATTGCAATGCATTTTAGGTACCTCCATTAGGTCACGTAAAAAAGCAGCATATCACGATGAAAAAAGGTCCATAAATCAACGAAAATAAAGTTTTGTCTCAATATGTTTATGTTGTTATGAAGAGGAAAGACAAAGGTATTTTTTAAATATTTTTTTAAATTTTTTACTCCTTTCTAGCACGTAGAAAATTTTGGTTAAAATTTTATTTTTTTTACGAATAGTAAGCATATAACCCCTTCTATGATTTCTGCTATCATCGCGAACCAAGATCTTCGCAATACACTTTACTTTTTGTAGCAAGAAGGTTTTCACTGGATAGAATTGCTAACGAACCCCATGTCAAAATGTTTTTGAATTCAAAGTTGTCCTTCTAAACTGGTTACCACCTAAGGCGAAAGAGCCCAGTCTCCTTCCATAGTTGGGTGGACAAGAGGTGGAATTCAAACTTGGCTCATCAGTTTCTTGTTCCGATGATGTGACATGATGGATAGCGGCCCAGAATGAAAAATTGGTAATCCGGGTTTGTTATGCTCATTCATGTGCAAATACTCTTGGGAAAGGTATGAATCCAGCTCTTCCTCCCAGGTATGGGTTAAATTGTAGGAGTTGTATTTTGAAACTTCGTTTTTTATTCTCAACAAATTGTTGATGCAATATTCACTTGCAAAATGAAAAAAAAGAATTATTCTTACAATCCAAAATTGCTGTTTTTTTGGAACTGACTCCCAAGAGGATGCTTCCCTGACCACTACAATCTTAGCCTGTTCAAACCTAGGGTTAATCGTTATCTTCCCCACATATCCAGATGAACTGTGATTCTTACTCTGTAACCCTCTACCTCTAGTGGCTCTTGGGCCTTGTATGAGATGAATATCATTGTAAAAAAATTGTTTCAGCCTTAAATAACCCATAAAGGGTTGATAATTCATAAAACAGCAAATCATTCAATCGATTCTTGATCCAAACTGCTAAACATTACACCATCTGTGTATCTTATCAAAGTAAAAACAATTTTAATGGCGTCGATTCATTTACCTTTTGAGTTTATGTGTTTCTGTTTTTTCAGGCTTTGGAAATGAACGAAGGAGACAAACATTGTCTTGTAATGCAATCCAAATGCCATTTGCAACTTGGAGAAGCCGATGCTGCCTTGAAAGATGCAGAAATGGCACTCAGTCAAGAGAAAGACTTCATTCCGGTCAGTAAACATTCAAATACCTCATTATATTTACAATCTATCTATCTATCTATCTATCTACCTATCAGGTCGGTGCAAAAATAATGTCGTTTTTTGACGTTAAACTTTATGTGAGAAAACGACATTATTTTTGCACCAACCTAATATCTATCTATCTATCTATCTATCTATCTATCTATCTATCAGTCTGTTCAGTTCATTATCTATCTCAGTCTATTGATATATATATCTTATCTATATATTTTTTGATTCCTTTATTCATTTTTATTTAGTATTATTATTATTTTATTATTATTATCATGATTCTTTTTTATTAGTTATTATATTTTTGTGTTATATATATATATAATTATGTGCATATTTATTTATGTTTTATATCATATTTTTCTCATAAGCATATTATATATTTTTATTATTATCATTAGTATTATGAGATGATGAGTACATGATGATGATGATGATGATGATGATGATGATGATGATGTCACCATTTTAAGCCCCCCCGCCCACTTTGTAAGCTTTAATTCACTTATTGTTGTAACCTTTCTATCCCTTTACCTTCCCTCCCTTACTCATTATATGAAGTCTTTTTTTTTTTACTTCTCTCTTAAAGAAAACTTTTCTAGATCAATTTTATTTGGTTATTGTTCTTGTTTTGTTTTTATTATTATTTTTCTATTTCTTATTTACTTTCTCTTTGTATGTCTGTCTGTCTGCGATATATTGATTTCCTTTCATAAAATGTTGTTGGTCTGGTGAGATGAATATGCTTATATTCACTGAAATAAATTTATTACTCATGATGGATTTTTTGGGGTCTTTTCCTTATTATTATTATTATAATTTGCTCTGCA
>OZ010607.1:72127847-72280347 GCA_963932145.1 Acanthosepion lycidas | reverse complement strand
GTCTGTCTGTCTATCTTTCTATCGATCTATTTTATTTACATTATTTAAACTATTACCCTCATCTTTATTGCCATATCATAAGCCACGGCCTTCTTCGGATCTATCTATATCGTTCTGTATATCGAGCTATCTATCTAAGGGGGGAAAAGTGAGTTTAAAAAATGAAATTCTACTAATAAAATATTAAATAATAATAAGTACACATCAAAATCCGAAACCCTGAGAGCATCATGGACAAAGAAGAATGCAGGAAGAGGGAATTGAAAGAGAAGTTAAAAGGCAAAAGTGACAATGGCCGCTTCAAGGACAGTTTGTGAGGAACACCAAGGCTATTAAGACAAGAAATATGTGGGATTGGTTGACGAGAGGGGAACTGAAATATGAAACTGTTAGCCTATTGGGAGTCACTCAAGACCAAGTAAAATTAAAGGTAGCATCCAAAACAAAAAAATATAATGCAAATCGAAATATGTATTTTTTTAAGTGTGTTATTGATAACAGATACAAACTTGTGGAGTGTGCAGTTGCAATGCTTAGTTTTCATGCCTGATGATGACAGGAGAACCTGTCGAAAGTACTTGTATATTTAAGGGAGACCTAAAACAATGTATAATTTTAAAAAACAAGGATCATAACATTCATCGAGTGATTGGTAGGTTAATGCATTTTTAAAATTTAGTTAGTTTTGCCATTTTATCTCATTAACTTTACTAATTTACTTTTTGTATGAATGATTCATTGTAATAAAAATTAAACTGCATCACATAATCAATATATATATATATATATATATATATAATAATATTATATATATATAATATATATATAATTTCTATATATATATAAATATATATATATAAAAGGAAATTATTCAAATGAAATATGATATGTAGCAAATTATTATTGTTGATAAAAATAAATGTTCCCTGCCCCCAAATTTGCCTTAATAATGAAATTTTCATGTTTTTTAAGGTCCTAGTACTGTGAAATTACAGGCCAAAGGTGACCTCTCCATCTTTGAAAAACACCAAGAAGAGGTAAGATTAGTTTTTAATTTTTTACTTCTCCTTTTTTCATCTTATTTCTCTTGTGTTTAAACCAAGTAGTAATAATCGTAAGTTGTCTGAATTTCTTAGATGAAGCCTTGTCTATTATTATTCATTTTTCACTCATATTTTTATAAGTAATGCGTGCATTCATTCCTGACCACTGACAATACATTTCTTCCTGATTTTCAATTCATTTTTATAGTAAAATGATTAGCAATGCATTTACATTATACATATAATAACCCTATTCTATCAGTAATGATTGCATTCATTCCTGACCACTGACAATCCCTTTCTTCCTGATTTTCAATGCATTTTTGCAGTAAAATCATTAGCAATGCATTTACATTATACATATAATAGCCCTATTCTATCAGAAATGTTTGCATTCATTCCTGACCACTGACAATCCCTTTCTTCCTGATTTTCAATGCATTTTTATAGTAAAAATCATTAGCAATGCATTTCCATTATACATATAATAGCCCTATTCTATCAGTGATGCTTGCATTCATTCCTGACCACTGACAATCCCTTTCTTCCTGATTTTCAATGCATTTTTATAGTAAAATCATTAGCAATGCATTTCCATTATACATATAATAGCCCTATTCTATCAGTGATGCTTGCATTCATTCCTGACCACTGACAATCCCTTTCTTCCTCATTTTCAATGCATTATTGATAGTAAAATCATTAACAATGCATTTCCATTATACATATAATAGCCCTATTCTATCAGTAATGCTTGCATTCATTCCTGACCACTGACAATCCCTTTCTTCCTCATTTTCAATGCATTTTTATGGTAAAATCATTAGCAATGCATTTCCATTATACATATAATAGCCCTATTCTATCAGTAATGCTTGCATTCATTCCTGACCACTGACAATCCCTTTCTTCCTCATTTTCAATGCATACAATCATAATTCTGTTTTCTTATAATCAATAATTAGTCTTTTCCTCCTGCTTTCCTTTACTTCCTTCTCTAGGACTTTCTGTCATTTTCTTTCTGTGTCATCAAATCAGTGTCATCTGCATATCTTGCTAAGATTGCATCCAACAATAATAAATCCTGATTGAACTTCTAGTTCTCTTCTGATAGCCTCACAGGTCGGTTAAATAAAATCTGTTTAGATGATGTATCCTTGTCTTGTGCTCCTTTCTATTTTTGTGTACTTTATTCATTTTATCTCTGTATATAGGTAATTTGATCCTGTATATAATTTGGATTTTTCTAATGTCTTCTCCAACGAGATTTTATTGGCCTAGCAAGATTTGATGCTGGTAAAACCCGCATTAAGTCATTCTGTCAGTAAATTTAAAAAAAAAAAAATGAAAAAATCCTTTTTAGTAAAGAACAACAGTTTCTTATCTAATTTGGAATTCAATTTAAAACTGATAATGATTTTGGTGGGAACCATGTTCTATCAACTGCAGAATTTGTTTTTAAAGAAATGGAAGCGCTAGAAGAAATGTTCCAGGAAAACATTCATATGAAGTTTTTGCTTTGTTCATCTATATAATAAATGCAAATGTCAGTGCATCACTGTGTTATACTAATTGTCAATAGCTCATCTTCTTCTTCTATATATTAAATGTGAATATCATTATGTCACTCTGTCACATGTTTTCAACTTTTCTCCTAGAAACCATAGCCTAACATATACTATTTTGGAATCAGACCGACTCTGTGAACAAATTAAAAACATTCCAGGCTGGATCGGGACCTGCAATTCTGAAATTTTTGAATCCCAAGTTTTCATTATGATGATTGTTCTCAGATTCTGCTATTTTGGCTTCTACTGATAAAGAAAAATGAAAGGGGCACAACTCTCTAACTCCCAATAGCTCATCTTCTTCTTCTGTATATCAAATGTAAATATCAGTATGTCACTGTGTCATACATTTTCAACTTTACTCCTACAGGCTGTAGCCCAACATATCATACCATTTTGGAATCAGGCCAACTCCATGAGCAAATCCTGAAATGTTGGATTCCCAAGTTTTCATTACTGCAATTGTTTTCAGTAATTTTTTTAACATGAATTTTTGCAACAAATTTTTTTGTACAATAACAATTTTTATAATTTGGAAATAAATTTGGGAATAATTGAAATTAATTTTGAAATCCAGTGAAAGTCACCTATGAAATAAAAATGTGTTTCTATGGAAAGTTAGGACTATGTAAATCAAATTGTCTTTAAATTAAGTAGTGGCAGAAGAATTATTGTTGAACTTTGAAAAAGCAAGCTTAAATATTAATGCAATACTTAAATGTAGTGATCAATTTTGAGTTCTTCTGTAGTTTATTGTTGCCTATCGCATCTACTCCACACTATTGTGATGAAGGCCTAATCAAGAGCCTGCTGCAGGAGTTACCTTAAAAGCCACCTGATAGCTCGTAGTAAATAAATCCTGGTAGAACTTCTAGTTCTTTTTGGAGAACCTCATTGTATATGTTAAATAAATCCTGTGAGAAGATCCGTGTCTTGTGCCCTTTCTATTTTTGTTTACTTACCAAATTCAATTTCTATTTGTATGCAGGTGGTTTGTTCCCAGTATTCTAGAATATCTCCTGAGCAAATTTCAAAATTGTTGGCAAAACCTGAATTTAAATCAGTCCTATATGTATATTGGCTTGCAAAAGTCTACACCCACTCTGTAAATGTATATATTTTGTATAATTTAACAGGGAACAACACATTTTTTCAATTCCAATGATTGTTTTAATAATAAGCAGATCCATCACACTTTCCTTTGATATAAAAATTGCATTTAAAAAATTTCACACTGATTCTTAAAATCATATAACTTAGAAAAATGTCTTTACAAAAGTCTACACACCCACTCCAGATATTATACTGTGTTATCATATAGTTTATCATTGATGTATACAATCCAGAACAATCAAAAGTGACATGTGTGTTCTACCATAACAAACAAACTTGACCAGTCTATTATTTTGTTATATAAGGTGATTTAACTGCCTAAAAAATCATCCACCACATGGTTTCTTGGTATGTTGGTCTTTGGACTCTGACTGTAAACACAAGATGTCCAACTTGGGAAAGAAAATGGGCGAGCCTCTGTCTCAGGAACTTAAAAACCTTATTATTCAAAAGTACAATGAAAATAATGGCTATAAAAAAATTGCTCCTAAGCACTGTTAAAACTGTAGTTAAGAAGTGGTTAGTGCACAAAACCACTGCTACCCTACCAAGATCTGGGAGACCGAGCAAACTTACCAGAAGTGCAAAATCAAAACTGGTCCGGGAGGCAACCTCCAACCCTAGTGCAACACTGGAAGACTTGAAAGCTTCAGTTTCCAATATTGGGACAGACGTCCATGCATCTACAATTTCCAGAGTATTGCACTGGTATGACCTGCAAGGAAGGGTAGCTAGAAAAAAGCCCCTTCTGAAGCCTATGCACAAGCAAGCTAGGTTAAACTCTGCTAAAAGTCACATCAGTGGTTCCATGACAATATGGTGAAAGATTTTATAGTCAGATGAAACCAAAGTCGAGTTATTTGGAAAAAATATGAAACGCAATGTTTAGCAGAAAAAAAAGGTACTGCTCACCAATCTCATTACACCATCCCCACTGTGAATCAAGGTGGTGGATCAATCATGCTTTGGGACTGTTTTTCATCTGCATGAACTGGAGAGCTGGTAACCATCCAAGGTATCATAGACAGTATCAAGTACCAAGAAATATTGGAGGCAAACCTGCTGAAGTCTGCTAGAGCTCTGCGCTTGGGTCGCAATTTCAAGTTTCAACAAGATAACGACTCGAAGCATTTGTCAAAAAGCACTAAAGCTTAGTTTTCTAGCAAGATAATCGCAGTTTTGGAGTGGCCCAACCAGTCTCCAGACCTCAGTCCTATAGAAAATCTATGGCGAGATCTAAAGCTGGCTATGCACTAACGTTCCCCATTCAATCTGACATAGCTTGAGAAGTTCTGCCATGAAGAATGGCAAAAACTGTCAGAAGACCACTGCAACAAGCTCGTAGAAGGCTACCTGAGGCGTCTGCAGACTGAAACTGACGCAGCAGGATCATCCACAAAGTATTAGCTGAAGATATTCCAAAGGAGGTGTAGACTTTTGCAAAGACATTTTTCAAAATTATCTTTGTTTAAGAAACAGTTTTAAATTTTTCAAATGTATTTTGTGTATTAAATAAAAGTGTGATAGATCTGCTTATTAAAACAAATTATTGGAGTTTAAAATATTAATTGTTCCTATCAAAATAAATAAAATACATCCAGTTTTCAAGGTGGTGTAGACTTTTGCAATGCACTGTAGCAAAAATAACAATATTATTTTAGCAAAGAGTAAGAATTCCTTATCTCATTTGGAATTCAAGCCAGAACTAAGCATGATTTTGGTGAGCGCTATAATTGATCAGTTGCAAGATTTCTCTTTAAATTTCAGAAGAACAGAAAGCCTCAGAAGGAAGGTTATCGGAAACCATCCCAGAAGGTCGAAGAAAAAAAAGTCCGCCAACGTCCAGTCACAAGTGGAAGCTCAAAGATGATGAAACAGCTTTTGGAAGAGCTTTATGTCGATAAGGAATATCTGGAGCAACTATTGTCGGATCGAAGTAAGTAAATATATGGTTTACCATTCTCTCATGAATTTTACAACTGTAATGGATAGCGGCTTCGAATGAGGAATTGGAGAGCCAAGCTTGAATTCCAGTCAGGTTCATTACATTCACTTACATGCAATTACCACCTCTTCTTCTCCTAGCTATGGGTTAAATAGGAAAAGGATAAATCGGAATTCAAAACTGTAAAGCAAAGCAAAAATATTTATTCAAAATGGAAAATATTATTTAAACATATTTTTAAGTAATTTATGGCACAAGCAGTTTTTTAGTTGTTTTGGTCTACTTATGTCACCAATTTGTTGTTAAGTGATCAGCACGCCAGCCAACAGGAAATAGTCCTTCCCCATTCAACCTGTCTATACTGATACAGAGGCCATCATCTAGTTGTCTTGACCCTCCTGTGTCACCAATTTGTAGTAAGTGATCAGCACGCCAGCCAGTAGGAAATGCTCCTTCCCATTCACCCTGTCTATATTGATACAGAGGCCGTCATCTAGTTGTCTTGGTCCTCCTGTGTCACCAATTTGTAGTAAGTGATCAGCATGCTAGCCAATACAAGACACTCCTTCCCATTCGTCTATAATATGATACAAGAACAATTTACTCGGCCCTGTTTTCATAGCTGTACGTTTCTAACTAGCATCAGTTTTCAATGTTTATATAAAAATTGGGATTTCACAACGTGATTTTTCAATCCAGATCGTTCCCTGGTACACTGGGACAACATAATCTTTCAAAATCAATTTTCTCATCTTTTCACATTTGATAACAAATTAAATTTAGGAAATATCAGTAATAAAACACAGTCTTACCCCCAGGGCCGAGGGTGTGACCTATATCCTGGTGGAACTAGTTGGCAGGCTTCAAGCTCAGATAACAGGTGTGGGTGATATAATAGATAGCGAATTGAAATGAGAAATTTGAGTTTGAATTCAACTCCAGGTCATTGCATTCACTTACACTTTGAGAAAGGTATAAATAAATATAAAAAGGAATTTTTTGTTTTTTTTATATATAAATTTAAAAAACGTGTTTGTGAACAAGAAAATTAAACAAAAGCATAAAGAGGAGGTATAATTTTCCGGGCATTTCTTTCATTTGCTCTTGCCACATTAATTCACTAAAATAGGCTGAGAGTGTCTTTTACTCTGAACCAAACTTTCTTTAATTTTAGATTTTTGGCGAGATCACAAACACTCAATATTTTTAGTTTGTGTTATAAATAAATAATAATTCTTTATAAAAGGTAAATAATAAATATTGCATTTTTACTTCACATATTTTTATAACCTTGTAAATAAACATAGCTGAGGGAGTCAAAAGTGTATACAGTAATAGCGATGTCAAAGGAATAACTGTCCTTTTGACAAACTGATTTTTATGGCCACAAAGGTTTAAACATTGCTGTTTTCTTTTTTTTTTGCAAAACTGACACTGACATAAAATACAGAATGAGAAAGCATAATGTTGCATGTAGCCATTTCAACTGTAAAAGGATGAGACCTTCCCACCAATCTAGTACTGCACTTAAATTCATAACATTTAGGTACCATAGAAGAAAGTAATATTAATTTTGTAAAGATAGAAAAATGTGGCAGAAGTTGGGGTGGGGAAGGCTGGTCTTATAATTAAACCTAGCTAGCTACAATTACTGACCCAAACATACTACAGTATTCCTTACACCAAAACAACACATTCTTACTTACCATGTTCATGGCTGTTTCTCTCTTTAAGTATATTTAATTTCACTTCGATGATGATGGCTTTCCCTTTCTTCAAAGCATCACTATCAGAAGAGGTTACAGTAGGTTTGGGAGACATAACAAAGGGCAATAAGTTTCCACTAATACAACACAAATGAGAGAGAGCAAATGAACAACAATCCAGTTTGGCGTACAACTAGAAACTGACCAATGCTGTCTTATGTACAAGGCAAATGGCATGAGTCAAAAGAAGATGAATGAAGATTGCATTATTAGCACAAACTGTTGTAGGTTGGGACTGAAGTGTGAAAGAGAATTAGAAGACTTTAGTGAGGGGAAAGGACAATAAAAGAAGAGGAATTAAGAAGACAGAAGATAACGATTGACATTGCATTGAAATTTTTGAAGATCAAAGTTGACTGGAAAGTAAGAAGAGTGAAAGAGAATTAGAAGACTTTAGTGAGGGGGAAAGGACAATAAAAGGAGAGGAATTAAGAAGACAGAAGATAACGATTGACATTGCATTGAAATTTTTGAAGATCAAAGTTGACTGAGAAGTAAGAAGAGTGAAAGAGAATTAGAAGACTTTAGTGAGGGGGAAAGGACAATAAAAGGAGAGGAATTAAGAAGACAGAAGATAACAATTGACATTGCATTGAAATTTTTGAAGATCAAAGTTGACTGAGAAGTAAGAAGAGTGAAAGAGGATTAGAAGACTTTAGTGAGGGGAAAAAACAATAAAAGAAGAGGAATTAAGAAGACAGAAGATAACAATTAACATTGCATTGAAATTTTTGAAGATCAAAGTTGAGTGGAAAGTAAGAAGAGTGAAAGAGAATTAGAAGACTTTAGTGAGGGGAAAGGACAATAAAAGAAGAGGAATTAAGAAGACAGAAGATAATGATTGACATTGTATTGGAATTTTTGAAGATCAAAGTTGAATGGAAAGTAAGAAGAGTGAAAGAGAATTAGAAGACTTTAGTGAGGGGAAAGGACAATAAAAGAAGAGGAATTAAGAAGACAGAAGATAACGATTGACATTGTATTGGAATTTTTGAAGATCGATGTTGAATGGAAAGTAAGAAGAGTGAAAGAGAATTAGAAGACTTTAGTGAGGGGAAAGGACAATAAAAGAAGAGGAATTAAGAAGACAGAAGATAATGATTGACATTGCATTGAAATTTTTGAAGATCAAAGTTGACTGGAAAGTAAGAAGAGTGAAAGAGAATTAGAAGACTTTAGTGAGGGGAAAGGACAATAAAAGAAGAGGAATTAAGAAGACAGAAGTAAACGATTGACTATGCATTGGAATTTTTGAAGATCAAAGTTGACTGGAAAGTAAGAAGAGTGAAAGAGTATTAGAAGACTTTAGTGAGGGGAAAGGACAATAAAAGAAGAGGAATTAAGAAGACAGAAGATAACGATTGACATTGTATTGAAATTTTTAAAGATTAAAGTTGAATGGAAAGTAAGAAGAGTGAAAGAGAATTAGAAGACTTTAGTGAGGGGAAAGGACAATAAAAGAAGAGGAATTAAGAAGACAGAAGATAACGATTCCCATTGTATTGGAATTTTTGAAGATCAAAGTTGAATGGAAAGTAAGAAGAGTGAAAGAGAATTAGAAGACTTTAGTGAGGGGAAAGGACAATAAAAGAAGAGGCATTAAGAAGACAGAAGATAACGATTGACTATGCATTGGAATTTTTGAAGATCAAAGTTGACTGGAAAGTAAGAAGAGTGAAAGAGAATTAGAAGACTTTAGTGAGTGGAAAGGACAATAAAAGTAGAGGAATTAAGAAGACAGAAGATAACGATTGACATTGTATTGAAATTTTTGAAGATCAAAGTTGACTGGAAAGTACGAAGAGTGAAAGAGAATTAGAAGACTTTAGTGAGGGGAAAGGACAATAAAAGTAGAGGAATTAAGAAGACAGAAGATAACGATTGACATTGTATTGAAATTTTTGAAGATCAAAGTTGAATGGAAAGTAAGAAGAGTGAAAGAGTATTAGAAGACTTTAGTGAGAGGAAAGGACAATAAAAGAAGAGGAATTAAGAAGACAGAAGATAACGATTGACATTGTATTGAAATTTTTAAAGATTAAAGTTGAATCGAAAGTAAGAAGAGTAAAAGAGAATTATAAGACTTTAGTGAGGGGAAAAGACAATAAAAGAAGAGGAATTAAGAAGACAGAAGATAACGATTGACATTGTATTGGAATTTTTGAAGATCAAAGTTGACTGGAAAGTAAGAAGAGTGAAAGAGAATTAGTAGACTTTAATTAGGGGAAAGGACAATAAAAGAAGAGGTATTAAGAAGACAGAAGATAACGATTGAGATTGCATTGACATTTTTGAAGATCGATGTTGACCGGATAGTAAGAAGATTGAAAGACAATTAGAAGACTTTAGTGAGGGAAATGACAATAAAAGAAGAGGAATTAAGAAGACAGAAGATAACGATTGACATTGCATTGAAATTCTTGAAGATCAAAGACAATAAAGCCACTAGGATTCAAAGGGTTACTGAGTGTTAGAGAATAGGGGAAAAACTACTATTAAGGAGAGAAGACAATAAAAGAACAAGAATTAAGAAGATAGACATTAACGATTGACATTGCATTTAAATTCATAATGTGTATGTACCCTAGAGAACATTTCTTCCAAACCATGACCATGAAATAATTTATAGAAAAAGTAAAAGGAAGTTGGGGAAAATCCTGATTGCCCATCTATGTTTATTTCATGGTTACATCTTTGTAATTTAATGGACGTAAGTCAAAATTTTATCCAAGGAATTAACCTGTGCAAACAAAAACCAAAAACTATCTACCTCAGGGTTTTTTTTTAATGCCATACCGTATTCAGTTCTTATGGAATTGTTTCATAACGCATTGTATTTTCCCTGACTTATGAAAAGGCTGCTAATGGCAGTCATATAGATACAAAGGACAATCCCTAATTAACAAAATGATTCTTGATGATTCTCAATGATTAAAGACTTTCTCCGCCATTCTGTCAGTAATGAAGTCATCTCTGTCAGCAGAACAATGCCTCAAGCAGCTTAGTCAATCTTGTATCATTGATTAAAAGCAAAGAGAAGTAGATTTTGAACATCCTCGTTCTTGTCTACTTGGCATTCCACCTCAAAGAGGTACCATACTGTGCCATTCTGTCGGTAATGAAGTTGTCTCCGTCCACAGCACAAATACCTTGAGCAGCTTAGGCAATTTTGTATCATTGAGAAGTAGATTTTGAACATCCTCATTATTGTCTACTTAGCATTTCTTCTCAAAGAGGTGTCTAATCTGAAATAAAGTTTCAGTAACATTAGGCAATAGTTCTACAGGATGACCAAAATTACTAAGAAGTAAAAAAGACCATGAAAGTATTCAAGATCATTTGCAGAAACACGGAAAGAAAACGAATGAATATATGTGACAACCTTATATCTGTATATAAAGTCTTTGTGAGCAAATATATATTTGGCATTCATTTCTTTCAGCTATTCGTTTTTTTTTCCATTGTCTTAAGTTGTTAATATATTACAGATATACTAATGCCTATGATGGGTGACTGGAGACTGGATATAACCAAGATAATGACCTAATACTTTTATTTTTTTTAGCCTTGACTGGAAATGAAAATAACACCAGTGTAGATATACGCAATTTGATTATGGATGAATTGGAATATATAGACACCCGAGTTAACTTCTGGCAACGTCAGAAACCACTTTATGCCCGAAAAAAGAAACCGATTACTGTAAGATCTAGGAACAATGAATGTCAGTCAATCCTTAATGATTTAGAAGAAATTGACAATGGTAGGTAATCAATTTTCAATTTATTTTCTTTTTTATGTTGAGACAGTATGCAAGTTTACCTTAAAAGAGATTTTAAGAAATTAATACATGCAGTATTTTGTTTGTGGCCAAATATTGGTAGAATCTGCAATCAGTAATAAAAGCTAAAACCTTGAAAAACAAATATTACCAGCAAAACATTTTTGAAATACAAATATTGCCAGCAATACATTTTTTTAAAATCAAATATTACCAGCAAAACATTTTTGAAATACAAATATTGCCAGCAATACATTTTTGAAAAACAAATATTACCAGCAAAACATTTTTGAAATACAAATATTGCCAGCAATACATTTTTGAAATACAAATATTACCAGCAAAACATTTTTGAAATACAAATATTGCCAGCAATACATTTTTGAAAATCAAATATTACCAGCAAAACATTTTTGAAATACAAATATTGCCAGCAATACATTTTTGAAAATCAAATATTACCAGCAAATCATTTTTGAAATACAAATATTGCCAGCAATACATTTTTGGAAATCAAATATTACCAGCAAAACATTTTTGAAATACAAATATTGCCAGCAATACATTTTTTTAAAATCAATTATTACCAGCAAAACATTTTTGAAATACAAATATTGCCAGCAATACATTTTTGAAAAACAAATATTACCAGCAAATCATTTTTGAAATACAAATATTGCCAGCAATACAATTTGAAAATCAAATATTACCAGCAAAACATTTTTGAAGAAAAAATATTACCAGAAAGAGATTTTGGAAAAAAAATATTACCAACAATAACAATTTTGTTGGCATTAAATAACACATTGAGTTTGATATGTTGTAAAACCAACCAACCAATGAACAATCTCCAACAATCTAGCTTTTGGAAGGTACTTTTCACTATTCCAATGTACTTTAACATTTTCTAACCCAGATATGTACATTTTTTTACTTGCTTGATTTTGGTATCTCCAATTTGTGGCTGACATCTTGAGCCATTCCTCTAGCTGACAACCATTCATTCTGTCTTCTAAGAAATGATGATTAGATTTTGGTATCTCCAATTTGTAGTTGACATCTTGAGACATTCCTCTAGCTGACAACCATTCATTCTGTCTTCTAAGAAATGATGATTAGATTTTGGTATCTCCAATTTGTAGCTGACATCTTGAGCCATTCCTCTAGCTGACAACCATTCATTCTGTCTTCTAAGAAATGATGATTAGATTTTGGTATCTCCAATTTGTAGCTGACATCTTGAGCCATTCCTCTAGCTGACAACCATTCATTCTGTCTTCTAAGAAATGATGATTAGATTTTGGTATCTCCAATTTGTAGCTGACATCTTGAGCCATTCCTCTAGCTGACAACCATTCATTCTGTCTTCTAAGAAATGATGATTAGATTTTGGTATCTCCAATTTGTAGTTGACATCTTGAGCCATTCCTCTAGCTGACAACCATTCATTCTGTCTTCTAAGAAATGATGATTAGATTTTGGTATCTCCAATTTGTAGCTGACATCTTGAGACATTCCTCTAGCTGACAACCATTCATTCTGTCTTCTAAGAAATGATGATTAGATTTTGGTATCTCCAATTTGTAGCTGACATCTTGAGACATTCCTCTAGCTGACAACCATTCATTCTGTCTTCTAAGAAATGATGATTAGATTTTGGTATCTCCAATTTGTAGCTGACATCTTGAGACATTCCTCTAGCTGACAACCATTCATTCTGTCTTCTAAGAAATGATGATTAGATTTTGGTATCTCCAATTTGTAGCTGACATCTTGAGCCATTCCTCTAGCTGACAACCATTCATTCTGTCTTCTAAGAAATGATGATTAGATTTTGGTATCTCCAATTTGTAGCTGACATCTTGAGACATTCCTCTAGCTGACAACCATTCATTCTGTCTTCTAAGAAATGATGATTAGATTTTGGTATCTCCAATTTGTAGCTGACATCTTGAGCCATTCCTCTAGCTGACAACCATTCATTCTGTCTTCTAAGAAATGATGATTAGATTTTGGTATCTCCAATTTGTAGTTGACATCTTGAGCCATTCCTCTAGCTGACAACCATTCATTCTGTCTTCTAAGAAATGATGATTAGATTTTGGTATCTCCAATTTGTAGCTGACATCTTGAGACATTCCTCTAGCTGACAACCATTCATTCTGTCTTCTAAGAAATGATGATTAGATTTTGGTATCTCCAATTTGTAGTTGACATCTTGAGCCATTCCTCTAGCTGACAACCATTCATTCTGTCTTCTAAGAAATGATGATTAGATTTTGGTATCTCCAATTTGTAGCTGACATCTTGAGACATTCCTCTAGCTGACAACCATTAATTCTGTCTTCTAAGAAATGATGATTAGATTTTGGTATCTCCAATTTGTAGCTGACATCTTGAGCCATTCCTCTAGCTGACAACCATTCATTCTGTCTTCTAAGAAATGATGATTAGATTTTGGTATCTCCAATTTGTAGCTGACATCTTGAGCCATTCCTCTAGCTGACAACCATTCATTCTGTCTTCTAAGAAATGATGATTAGATTTTGGTATCTCCAATTTGTAGCTGACATCTTGAGACATTCCTCTAGCTGACAACCATTCATTCTGTCTTCTAAGAAATGATGATTAGATTTTGGTATCTCCAATTTGTAGTTGACATCTTGAGCCATTCCTCTAGCTGACAACCATTCATTCTGTCTTCTAAGAAATGATGATTAGATTTTGGTATCTCCAATTTGTAGCTGACATCTTGAGCCATTCCTCTAGCTGACAACCATTCATTCTGTCTTCTAAGAAATGATGATTAGATTTTGGTATCTCCAATTTGTAGTTGACATCTTGAGCCATTCCTCTAGCTGACAACCATTCATTCTGTCTTCTAAGAAATGATGATTAGATTTTGGTATCTCCAATTTGTAGTTGACATCTTGAGCCATTCCTCTAGCTGACAACCATTCATTCTGTCTTCTAAGAAATGATGATTAGATTTTGGTATCTCCAATTTGTAGCTGACATCTTGAGACATTCCTCTAGCTGACAACCATTCATTCTGTCTTCTAAGAAATGATGATTAGATTTTGGTATCTCCAATTTGTAGCTGACATCTTGAGACATTCCTCTAGCTGACAACCATTCATTCTGTCTTCTAAGAAATGATGATTAGATTTTGGTATCTCCAATTTGTAGTTGACATCTTGAGCCATTCCTCTAGCTGACAACCATTCATTCTGTCTTCTAAGAAATGATGATTAGATTTTGGTATCTCCAATTTGTAGCTGACATCTTGAGACATTCCTCTAGCTGACAACCATTAATTCTGTCTTCTAAGAAATGATGATTAGATTTTGGTATCTCCAATTTGTAGCTGACATCTTGAGCCATTCCTCTAGCTGACAACCATTCATTCTGTCTTCTAAGAAATGATGATTAGATTTTGGTATCTCCAATTTGTAGTTGACATCTTGAGCCATTCCTCTAGCTGACAACCATTCATTCTGTCTTCTAAGAAATGATGATTAGATTTTGGTATCTCCAATTTGTAGCTGACATCTTGAGACATTCCTCTAGCTGACAACCATTCATTCTGTCTTCTAAGAAATGATGATTAGATTTTGGTATCTCCAATTTGTAGTTGACATCTTGAGCCATTCCTCTAGCTGACAACCATTCATTCTGTCTTCTAAGAAATGATGATTAGATTTTGGTATCTCCAATTTGTAGTTGACATCTTGAGCCATTCCTCTAGCTGACAACCATTCATTCTGTCTTCTAAGAAATGATGATTAGATTTTGGTATCTCCAATTTGTAGCTGACATCTTGAGACATTCCTCTAGCTGACAACCATTAATTCTGTCTTCTAAGAAATGATGATTAGATTTTGGTATCTCCAATTTGTAGCTGACATCTTGAGCCATTCCTCTAGCTGACAACCATTCATTCTGTCTTCTAAGAAATGATGATTAGATTTTGGTATCTCCAATTTGTAGCTGACATCTTGAGCCATTCCTCTAGCTGACAACCATTCATTCTGTCTTCTAAGAAATGATGATTAGATTTTGGTATCTCCAATTTGTAGCTGACATCTTGAGCCATTCCTCTAGCTGACAACCATTCATTCTGTCTTCTAAGAAATGATGATTAGATTTTGGTATCTCCAATTTGTAGTTGACATCTTGAGCCATTCCTCTAGCTGACAACCATTCATTCTGTCTTCTAAGAAATGATGATTAGATTTTGGCATCTCCAATTTGTAGCTGACATCTTGAGTCATTCCTCTAGCTGACAACCATTCATTCTGTCTTCTAAGAAATGATGATTAGATTTTGGTATCTCCAATTTGTAGTTGACATCTTGAGCCATTCCTCTAGCTGACAACCATTCATTCTGTCTTCTAAGAAATGATGATTAGATTTTGGTATCTCCAATTTGTAGCTGACATCTTGAGACATTCCTCTAGCTGACAACCATTCATTCTGTCTTCTAAGAAATGATGATTAGATTTTGGTATCTCCAATTTGTAGCTGACATCTTGAGACATTCCTCTAGCTGACAACCATTCATTCTGTTTTCTAAGAAATGATGATTAGATTTTGGTATCTCCAATTTGTAGTTGACATCTTGAGCCATTCCTCTAGCTGACAACCATTCATTTTGTCTTCTAAGAAATGATGATTAGATTTTGGTATCTCCAATTTGTAGCTGACATCTTGAGACATTCCTCTAGCTGACAACCATTCATTCTGTTTTCTAAGAAATGATGATTAGATTTTGGTATCTCCAATTTGTAGCTGACATCTTGAGCCATTCCTCTAGCTGACAACCATTCATTCTGTCTTCTAAGAAATGATGATTAGATTTTGGTATCTCCAATTTGTAGCTGACATCTTGAGACATTCCTCTAGCTGACAACCATTCATTCTGTCTTCTAAGAAATGATGATTAGATTTTGGTATCTCCAATTTGTAGCTGACATCTTGAGACATTCCTCTAGCTGACAACCATTCATTCTGTCTTCTAAGAAATGATGATTAGATTTTGGTATCTCCAATTTGTAGCTGACATCTTGAGCCATTCCTCTAGCTGACAACCATTCATTCTGTCTTCTAAGAAATGATGATTAGATTTTGGTATCTCCAATTTGTAGCTGACATCTTGAGACATTCCTCTAGCTGACAACCATTCATTCTGTCTTCTAAGAAATGATGATTAGATTTTGGTATCTCCAATTTGTAGCTGACATCTTGAGCCATTCCTCTAGCTGACAACCATTCATTCTGTCTTCTAAGAAATGATGATTAGATTTTGGTATCTCCAATTTGTAGTTGACATCTTGAGCCATTCCTCTAGCTGACAACCATTCATTCTGTCTTCTAAGAAATGATGATTAGATTTTGGTATCTCCAATTTGTAGCTGACATCTTGAGACATTCCTCTAGCTGACAACCATTCATTCTGTCTTCTAAGAAATGATGATTAGATTTTGGTATCTCCAATTTGTAGTTGACATCTTGAGCCATTCCTCTAGCTGACAACCATTCATTCTGTCTTCTAAGAAATGATGATTAGATTTTGGTATCTCCAATTTGTAGCTGACATCTTGAGACATTCCTCTAGCTGACAACCATTAATTCTGTCTTCTAAGAAATGATGATTAGATTTTGGTATCTCCAATTTGTAGCTGACATCTTGAGCCATTCCTCTAGCTGACAACCATTCATTCTGTCTTCTAAGAAATGATGATTAGATTTTGGTATCTCCAATTTGTAGTTGACATCTTGAGCCATTCCTCTAGCTGACAACCATTCATTCTGTCTTCTAAGAAATGATGATTAGATTTTGGTATCTCCAATTTGTAGCTGACATCTTGAGACATTCCTCTAGCTGACAACCATTCATTCTGTCTTCTAAGAAATGATGATTAGATTTTGGTATCTCCAATTTGTAGTTGACATCTTGAGCCATTCCTCTAGCTGACAACCATTCATTCTGTCTTCTAAGAAATGATGATTAGATTTTGGTATCTCCAATTTGTAGCTGACATCTTGAGACATTCCTCTAGCTGACAACCATTCATTCTGTCTTCTAAGAAATGATGATTAGATTTTGGTATCTCCAATTTGTAGCTGACATCTTGAGACATTCCTCTAGCTGACAACCATTCATTCTGTTTTCTAAGAAATGATGATTAGATTTTGGTATCTCCAATTTGTAGCTGACATCTTGAGCCATTCCTCTAGCTGACAACCATTCATTCTGTCTTCTAAGAAATGATGATTAGATTTTGGTATCTCCAATTTGTAGCTGACATCTTGAGTCATTCCTCTAGCTGACAACCATTCATTCTGTCTTCTAAGAAATGATGATTAGATTTTGGTATCTCCAATTTGTAGTTGACATCTTGAGCCATTCCTCTAGCTGACAACCATTCATTCTGTCTTCTAAGAAATGATGATTAGATTTTGGTATCTCCAATTTGTAGCTGACATCTTGAGCCATTCCTCTAGCTGACAACCATTCATTCTGTCTTCTAAGAAATGATGATTAGTAGTTCTTCCTTCTTACTTTCTTTTACTACCATGACTAAGATTCCTGCAGTTTCCTTTCTGTGTCTGCTACCAACACTGTGTCATCTGCATATCTTATGTTATTAAGATTGTGTCTGCCAGTAATAAATCCTGGTAGGACTTCTAGTTCTCTCATAATCACATTGCTGTAAAGGTCAAGTAAGTCTGGAGTGAAGATGCATCCTTGTCTTATGTCCTTTCTATTTTTGTATATTTACTGGATTTATTTTCTATCTATATACAGCTGGTTTGCTCCCAGTATAACTCCTGGATTGTTCTGATTACCTTCCCAAATAGATCAAGCCTACTTAGCAGATTTATAATATTCATAAACATAAATTTAACAAATACTTTAATTTTCATAAAGTTTCAATAAGTCTGGTGAGAAGATGCATCCTTGTCTTCCTTAAAAGTCAAAACCTTTCAGACATTGATTAAACCAGTCCTATTGTATGGATCAAAAACTTGGACTTTATCTGTTCGTCTTGAAAGATAACTGGATGAAACATTGACAAATCTACTTAGAAAAATCTAGAACATCAGTTAAAGATCCCATGCAACACTTTAACAAAAAAAAAAATAATCACTTTTAACAAAAACAATTACAGTTTGCTGGCCACTTCCACCAAGTGGATAGGGAAATCATCTTATCCTTATGATGATGACGATGATGATGATCTCGTAACTGATGCTTAGTCCTTTCTTCTTGTTTTTTTTTACTGCCTTTCTTTTCAGTGTCTGCTATCAATATTGCATCATCTGCACATTTAATTCTGTTGTGACCACCACTGATAAATACTGATAGAATTTCTAGTTCTCTCCGAATCACCTCATTGTAAAGTTTGAATAAGTCTGGTGAGAAGATGCATCCTTGTCTTATGCCCCTTTCTGTTTTTTGCATAATTAATAATTTTGAACACTATTTAGAAATAAACTCAGACAGAGTCAGTGAAAGGGTTTTGTGGACTCCCTCTGAATCTATGATATCCACCTATATCTATGATACAGGATCTCCCCACTCTGTGACATCTCAAATTTCATAAGGCAGTATTCATACAAAATACAAATTTTATTCTAACCTAATTATGTATAATAATGGATCCTATTCAGTATAAGTAAACAATTCGACTGGAAAAATTAAAAATAAATACAATGTATCTAAAAACAAATTAGAGACATGTCATAATAGATCACTCCATCAATAAATAAACAATGTTTTGTGACAATTCTTAGCATCAACTTGAGATTTTCTGTGTTAAAAAGTTGAATGATTTTAACAAAATCGACATTATGGATGAAAAATAATGAATTTTCTACAGTGTTTTATTAAGACTTATCATGAGCAAAAAAAAATTCACGGATTTGGATGAAAAAAAACAAAAAACAGAACATCATGAAAATCCACAAAAATTTTTTCATCCCTTAATAGCCAGTTGTGTTTAGTTTAGTTTGTAATGTATATAAATGTAGGTAGTAAAAAAAGCAAATGTGGCTAAAATAATAAGGGTAACAAAACACTGCCTGGGGCCTCCAAATAGATCAGGGCTTATGGCTGGGTTCAGGGCCAGTGTGCACTACCCTTGAACCCAGCCATAAGGCTGAAATGAAGTTAACATCTGAACAATAGTCAGTCAAATATGCTTGATGGTTAAAAATCAGCGGTAAAAAAAGTTGATGATGAATTAAATGTTTGAAACCAGCAATTGAGATCAGTTAAATTTCTTTTCAGATCTTTTGCGAGGGAATTACAGGAAGGCTTTAGAAAAAGCAAAGAAGACTTTGAAAACAGCTGAGAATACTTCTGTAGCTAAAGTGCCTGAAAAGTTTCTTTTCATGGCCAATCTTCACAGTTGTCTTGGCAATGCTTATTTAGAACTGGAAGAATATGGCTGGGCAGAAATGCATCACAACAAAGACTTTGCCATTTCAGAAACACAGTAAGTATTTATGGCTTGAGAGATATGTCCCTTTAAATTGCAATGGTGAAGAAAAGTATAAAGAAGAAAAACAAGAGAAAAGAATTAAGAGAAAGATGGAAGGAAGGAAAGAAGGAATAAAAATGAGAAATGAAAGAGGAAAAAGAATGAAAGAATTAAGAGAAGAAAGAAAGGAAAGAAAGAAAGAAAGAATAAAAATGAGAAATGAAAGTAGAAAAAGAAAATGATTAAAAGAATTAAGACAAAGAAAGAAAGAAGGAAGCAAAGAAGGAATAAAAATGAGAAATGAAAGAGGAAAAAGAATGAAAGAATTAAGAGAAAAAAAAATGAAGGAAAGAACAAAAATGAGAAATGAAAAAGGAAAAGAAAAGGAATGAAAGAAGGAATGAAACATTAGAAAGAAGAAAGTAAAAAAGAATAATAACAGAAAAGCATAGGAAGGACGGAAGGAAGGGAGGAAATAATTGAGGAGAAAAATGAAAGAGAAAAGAAAGAGAGAATGAAATATGAGAAAGAATAATGCAAAAAGAATAATGGAACAAAAGAATGAAAGAAAGAATAGAAGAAAAGAGTTAAGAACAGAAATGTAAAAGGAAAGAAAAAAAAGGGAGAATGAAGATTAAAAAGAAAAGCATGAAAGAAATGAATAATGAGAAAAGGAACAGAAAGGTAAAAGAAAAAAAAGGAAGAAAAGGTTGAAAAAATGATTGAGAAAAGAAATGAAAGAAGGAACGAAAGAAAGAAAGAAGGAATGGAAAAATAGTGAAAAATGGAAATGTAAAAGAAAAGAAGCAAAAAAATAAAAAAAAAATGAAAGAAGGACAAAAGAAAAGAATAAAGAAGTGAAATATAATTGGAAAGAAAGAAAGAAATGAAGAAAGAAAGAAACAAGAAGGATTCAAGAAAGAAAGAAAGAAAGGTTCAAGAAAGAAAGAAATGAAGAAAGAAAGAAACAAGAAGGATTCAAGAAAGAAATGAAGAAAGAAAGAAACAAGAAGGATTCAAGAAAGAAAGAAAGAAAGAAAAGGATTCAAGAAAGAAAGAAATGAAGAAAGAAACAAGAAGGATTAAAGTAAGAAAGAAAAGGATTCAAGAAAGAAAGAAAGAAAGAAAAGGATTCAAGAAAGAAAGAAATGAAGAAAGAAACAAGAAGGATTAAAGTAAGAAAGAAAAGGATTAAAGAAGGAAAGAAAGAAAAAAAGAAGAAAGAAACAAAGAAGAATTCAAGAAAGAAAGACATTTTTATGCACTTTATGAACAGAAAAGAAAATGCTTTTACAAATACAAGAAAAATAAAATAAAAAATTTATCACAGTACCTTGTCAGTCGTATTTAATGAAACATATATAAAAGAAAGATTGCTGCCTAACTACACTCTCAACCTCACAATAGTGGAAATGGAGTGTTAAAACTTTTTTTAAAAATAGAAAGCTGCTTGTGCGAATTCCAAATGCATCCAACATGTGAAGGCTCGGAATGAAATGCTCCTATTCAAGACAACGCAAAAGTAAATTAGAACATAACAGAAACATGATGAAAAAATAACAACACCAGAGACAAATTACCCTTGAAAATGGCTATAGAAGTGTCCGAAAGTGCTTGGGACAATAAAAATTATGGAAAATTTCTGTACTCCCTTACTTTTTCAAAACGCAAAAACTTAATAAAAAAATATTTAAATCTTCCTTATTGGCCATATTTAATGAAAGATGTTTGAAAAAAGGTTGCTGCCCAAATACACACACACACATATATATATATAATATATATATATATATATATATATATATATTATAGATTAAAACAAAAACATGATAAAAATTATTTTCCTCATCTTTGTTGCCATGTTTATCACAACATTTCGGACGTACGCACCAGCCTTCTTCAGGTGGTTGAAATATCAAACTGAACCCTGTATTTTGCTGAAACGTTGCGATAAACATGGCGACAAAGATGAGAACAATAGACCGAATAATGTAAATAGTGTACATAATACCTCATCTCAGAAATATAGACAGATACTGAAGGGTGATAAATATGGCAACAAAGATGAGGACAATAGTCCGAATAATGTAAATAGTGTACATAATACCTCATCTCAGAAATATAGACAGATGGTAAATATTGCTGCACAATAGCTTTCATGTTTTGGCACTAAGCTTTGCCTCTTCAGGTGATGATAAATGACTGGTGAGTCATTCTTAAATTTTTAACATGCTTTAGTTTTAATCTCCTATAATAAATAATATTAAGCTCTCCTCTGTATTGAGCCCTTTTTTTAAAATTAAATTGTACAGACAGTGGAATTATGCTTCATTTCTTCTTGTCTTATACCTTGACATATATATATATATATATATATATATATATATATATATATATATATATATTTATATATATATATATATATATATATATATATATATATATATATATCTCGGGTGTCCATAAAGTTCGGGTGCACTTTAAAGTTATAAATTATAATAATAATAAAAAGTTATTTAAATATATATATATATAATTAAGTTATGGAGAACTTGGTAATCCATATGGGTAATCCCAAGGAGGATGAAAGCCTAAGAGCTCAATGTAAATCCAGAGCTAATATTTATTAAGAAAAAAAGGACCACTTTAAGGTACCATTATAATAATTTATTTCACCAGAGTCCTTTTAAAGGACGCCGGATCATCAGATAGCACTTCCAAAAATGAAATGAAATGAAAAATGAAATTAAAATTGATGGGTTGTGTAAGTTTTTGTAATTTAACAGAGCGTGTAAGAGGGATAGTTAAATAGACATGGTAGGACTCTGGTGAAATAAATTATTATAATGGTACCTTAAAGTGGTCTGTTTTTCTTTTAAATATATATATATATATATATATATATATACAGGGTGTCCATAAAGTTCATGTGCACTTTAAACAATTTATATATTTAAAGTGCACCCGAACTTTATGGACACTATATATATATATATATATATATATATATATATATATATATATATATATATATATATATATATATATATATATATATATATATTATATATATATATATATATAGTTTGCATATTTGGTATACTGCAGGAGGTAAATATAAGAATGATGTAAAAATGTTTTTATGAAATTATTAATTCAAGAGATCCAAATTTTGTTTCCCAACAGTCACCATGATACTGGACGGGCTATCGATAACCTGGGACGCACTTATGCTCGAATGGGTGAATACAGGAAAGCTATAAATATGTAAGTATTATTATCATTATTATCATTATTATCATTATTATTATTATTATTAATATTTGCCAATTCAGACTCTTACATTAACAAGTCAGAGAGTTTGACCTTTTTTAAGCTGACCAATATTTGATCAAATCATTTTAGTCTTATTCATTGGTTGTGTTTCTACCAATCATTTCTACATTTCTTCAAATCCTGTAATCCAACTACACGTGAGTCTTGCTAGAGAGTTTTGAATTAATTGTTCTGCTCCCACCAATACCAAAAATCATTCAGTTTCATTTAACTTCATCATTTATTAGTTTTGGCAATTAATTGTTACTTATCATGATTAATTAATTATTATATTTGTACAGTCCAATAATTTGGAATGAATTTTTATGATAAAATCATTTGCAGTACATATCTATTGTAAAACTCATTTCAGTTACAATGCACATTTATTGAAAATCATTTCCAATGCATTTTTATAATAAAATCATTTGAATTGCATTTTTAAATTAAAAATCATTTTCAATGCAATTTCATTGTAAAATCATTTGTAATGCATTTTTATAATAAAATCATTTGCAATGCATTTTATAATAAAATCATTTGCAATGAATTTTTATAGTAAAAATCATTTGCAATGAATTTTTATAGTAAAAATCATATCAATGCATTTTCATAGTAGAAATCATTTTCAATGCATTTGACAGTAAAATCATTTGCAATGAAATTTTATAGTAAAAATTATTTGCAATGCATTTTTATAGTAAAAATCATTTCAATGCATTTTTATAGTAGAAATCATTTACAATGCATTTGATAGTAAAATCATTTGTAATGAATTTTTATAGTAAATATCATTTGCAATGCATTTTTATAGTAAAAATCATTTCAATGCATTTTCCTAGTAGAAATCATTTTCAATGCATTTGAAAGTACAATCAATTGCAAAGAATTTTTATAGTAAAAATCATTTGCAATACATTTTTATAGTAAAAATCATTTGCAATGAAATTTTATTGTAAAATCAATTGCAGTGCATTTTTAAACTAAAATCATTTGCAATGAATTTTTATAGTAAAAATAATTTGCAATGCATTTTTATAGTAAAAATCATTTCAATGCAATTTTATAGTAGAAATCATTTACAATGCATTTGATGGTAAAAGCATTTGCAATGAATTTTTATAGTAAAAATAATTTGCAATGCATTTTTATATTAAAAATCATTTGCAATGAATTTTTATTGTAAAATCAATTGCAGTGCATTTTTAAACTAAAATCATTTGCAATGAATTTTTATAGTAAAAATAATTTGCAATGCATTTTTATAGTAAAAATCATTTCAATGCATTTTTATAGTAGAAATCATTTTCAATGCATTTGATAGTAAAATCATTTGCAATGGATGTTTATGGTAAAAATAATTTGCAATGCATTTTTATAGTAAAAATCATTTCAGTGCAATTTTATTGTAGAAATCATTTTCAATGCATTTGACGGTAAAATCATTTGCAATGAAGTTTTATAGTAAAAATCATTTGCAATGCATTTTTATAGTAAAAATCATTTGCAATGAAATTTTATAGTAGAAATCATTTTCAATGATAGTAAAATCATTTGCAATGCATTTTTATAGTAAAAATCATTTCAATGCATTTTTATAGTATAAATCTTTTTCAATGCATTTAATGGTAAAATCATTTGCAATGAATTTTTATAGTAAAAATAATTTGTAATGAATTTTTATCGTAAAAATCATTTCAATGCAGTTTTATAATACAAATCATTTTCAATGCATTTGATAGTAAAATCATTAGCAATGAATTTTTATTGTAAAATCAATTGCAGTGCTTTTTTAATGTAAAATCATTTGAAAATGAATATTTATAGTAAAAATCATTTGCTATGAATTCTTATAGTAAAAATCATTTGCAATGCATTTTTATAGTAAAAATCATTTCAATACATTTTTATAGTAGAAATCATTTTCAATGCATTTGATAGTAAAATCATTTGCAATGAATTTTTATAGTAAAAATCATTTGCAATGCATTTTTATAGTCAAAATCATTTGCAAAGCATTTTTATATTAAAAATCATTTCAATGCATTTTTATAGTAGAAATCATTTTCAATGCATTTGATAGTATAATCATTTGCAATGAATTTTTATCGTAAAAATCATATGCAATGCATTTTTATAGTAAAATTCATTTTCAATTAATTTTTATAGTAAAAATCATTTGCAATGCATTTTTATATTAAAGATCATTTGCAATGAATTTTTAGAGGAAAAATAATTTGCAATGAATTTTATAGTAAAAATCATTTGCAATGCATTTTTATAGTAAAAATCATTTCAATGCAATTTTATAGTAGAAATCATTTTCAATGCATTTGATGGTAAAATGATTTTCAATGCATTTTATAGTAAAATAATTTGCAATGAATTTTTATAGTAAAAATCATATTCAATGCATATTTATAGTAAAAATCATTTGCAATGAAATTTTATAGTGGAAATCATTTTCAATGCATTTGATAGTAAAATCATTTGCAATGCATTTTTATAGTAAAAATCATTTCAATGCATTATTATAGTAGAAATCATTTCAATGCATTTGATAGTAAAATCATTTGCAATTAATTTTTATGGGAAAAATAATTTGCAATGCATTTTTATCGTAAAAATCATTTGCAATGACTTTTTATAGTAAAAATCATTTGCAATGCATTTTTATAGTAGAAATCATTTTCAATGCATTATTATAGTAGAAATCTTTTTCAATGCATTTAATAGTAAAATCATTTGCAATGAATTTTTATAGTAAAAATAATTTCAATGCAGTTTTATAGTAGAAATTATTTTCAATGCATTTGATAGTAAAATCATTTGTAATGAATTTTTATAGTAAAAATCATTTGCAATGCATTTTTATATTAAGAATCATTTGCAATGCATTTTTATATTAAGAATCATTTGCAATGAATTTTTATAGTAAAAATCATTTGCAATGCATTTTTATAGTAAAAATAATTTGCAATACATTTTTATAGTAGAAATCATTTGCAATGCATTTTTATGGTAAAAATCATTTCAATGCATTTTTATAGTAAAAATCATTTCAATGCACTTTTATAGTAGAAATCATTTTCAATGCATTTGATAGTAAAATCATTTGCAATGAATTATTATAGTAAAAATCATTTGCAATACATTTTTATAGTAAAAATCATTTGCAATGAATTTTTATTGTTGAAATCATTTTCAATGCATTTGATAGTAAAATCATTTGCAATGCATTTTTATAGTAAAAATCATTTCAATGCATTATTATAGTAGAAATCTTTTTCAATGCATTTGTTAGTAAAATCATTTGCAATGAATTTTTATAGTAAAAATAATTTGTAATGAATTTTTATAGTAAAAATCATTTCAATGCATTTTTATAGTAGAAATCATTTTGAATGCATTTGATAGTAAAATCATTTGCAATGAATTTTTATAGTAAAAATCATTTTCAATGCATTTGATAGCAAAATCATTTACAATGAATTTTTATAGTAAAAATCATTTGCAATGCATTTTTATAGTAAAAATCATTTGCAATGCATTTTTATAGTAGAAATAATTTTCAATGCATTTGATAGTAAAATCATTTGCAATGAATTTTTATTGTAAAATCAATTGCAGTGCTTTTTTAAACTAAAATCATTTGCAATGAATTTTTATAGTAAAGATCATTTGCAATGCATTTTATAGTAAAAATAATTTCAATGCATATTCATAGGAGAAATCATTTTCAATGCATTTGAGAGTAAAATCATTTGCAATGAATTTTTATAGTAAAAATCATTTGCAATGCATTTTTATAGTATAAATCATTTCAGTGCATTTTCATAGTAATAATCATTTCAATGCATTTTTATAGTAGAAATCATTTTCAATGCATTTTTATAGTAGAAATCATTTTGAATGCATTTGATAGTAAAATCATTTAAAATGAATTTTTATCGTAAAAATCATTTGCAATGCATTTTTATTTTAAAAATCATTTGCAATGAATTTTTATAGTAAAAATCATTTGCAATGCATTTTTATATTAAAAATAATTTGCAATACATTTTTATAGTAGAAATCATTTTCAATGCATTGGATAGTAAAATCATTTGCAATGAATTTTTATACTAAAAATCATTTAAAATGCATTTTTATAGTAAAAATCATTTTTAATGCATTTGATAGTAAAATCATTTGCAATAAATTTTTATATTAAAAATCATTTGCAATGCATTTTTATAGTAAAAATCATTTGCAATGCATTTTTATAGTAGAAATCATTTTCAATGCATTTGATAGTAAAAACATTTGCAATGAATTTTTATAGTAAAAATAATTTGCAATGCATTTTTATAGTAAAAATCATTTGCAATGAATTTTTATAGTAAAAATCATTTGCAATGCATTTTTATAGTAAAATTAATTTGCAATGCATTTTTATATTAAAAATCATTTGCAATGAATTTTTACAGTAAAAATCATTTGCAATGCATTTTTATATTAGAAATAATTTGCAATACATTTTTATACTAGAAATCATTTTCAATGATATTGGATAGTAAAATCATTTGCAATGAATTTTTATAGTAAAAATCATTTACAAAGCATTTTTATAGTAAAAATCATTTGCATTGCATTTTTATAGTAGAAATCATTTTCAATGCGTTTGATAGTAAAATCATTTCCAATGAATTTTTATAGTAAAAATCATTTGCAATGAATTTTTATAGTAAAAATCATTTGCAATGCATTTTTATTTTAAAAATCATTTGCAATAAATTTTTATTGTGAAAATCATTTCAATGCATTTTTATAGTAGAAATCATTTCCAATGCATTTGATAGTATACTCATTTGCAATGAATTTTTATAGTAAAAATCATTTCAATGCATTTTTATAGTAAAAATTATTTCCATGCATTGTTATAGTAAAAATAATTTGCAATGAATTTTTATAGGAGAAATCATTTTCAATGCATTTGATATTAAAATCATTTGCAATTAATTTTTATAGTGAAAATCATTTGCAATGCATTTTTATAGTAAAAATCATTTCTATGCATTTTTATAGTAGAAATCATTTCCAATGCATTTGATAGTATAATCATTTGCAATGAATTTTTATAGTAAAAATCATTTCAATTCATTTTTATAGTAAAAATTATTTCCATGCATTTTTATAGTGAAAATCATTTGCAATGAATTTTTATAGTAAAAATCATTTGCAATGCATTTTTATAGTAAAAATCATTTGCAATGAATTTTTATAGTAGAAATCATTTCAATGCATTTTTATAGTACAAATCATTTTCAATGTATTTTTATACCAGGAATCATTTTCAATGCATTTGATATTAAAATCATTTGCAATGAATTTTTACAGTAAAAATCATTTGCAATGCATTTTTATAGTAGAAATCATTTTCAATGCATTTGATAGTAAAATCATTTGCAATGAATTTTTATAGTAAAAATAATTTGCAATGCATTTTTATAGTAAAAATTATTTCAATGTATTTTTATAGTAGAAATCATTTTCAATGCATTTGATAGTAAAATCATTTGCAATGAATTTTTACGATAAATATCATTTGCAATGCAATTTTATAGTAGAAATCATTTTCAATGCATTTAATAGTAAAATCATTTGCAATGCATTTTTATAGTAAAAATAATTTGCAATGCATTTTTATTTTAAAAATCATTTGCAATGAATATTTTTAGTAAAAATCATTTGCAATGAATTTTTATAGTAAAAATAATTTGCAATGCATTTTTATTTTAAAAATCATTTGCAATGAATATTTATAGTAAAAATCATCTGCAATGCATTTTTATATTAAAAATAATTTGCAATACATTTTTATAGTAGAAATCATTTTCAATGCATTTGATAGTAAAATCATTTCCAATGAATTTTTATAGTAAAAACATTTGCAATGCATGTTTATAGTAAAAATCATTTCAATGCATTTTTATAGTAGAAATCTTTTTCAATGCATTTAATAGTAAAATCATTTGCAATGAATTGTTTTAGTAAAAATAATTTGAAATGAATTTTTATCGTAAAAATCATTTCAATGCATTTTTATAGTAGAAACCATTTTGAATGTCATTTGATAGTAAAACCATTTGCAATGAATTTTTATAGTAAAAATAATTTGCAATGCATTTTTATTTTACAAATCATTTGCAATGAATTTTTACAGTAAAAATCATTTGCAATGCATTTTTATAGTAAAACTCATTTCAATGCATTTTTATAGTAGAAATCATTTTCAATGCATTTGATAGTAAAATCATTTGCAATGAATTTGATAGTAAAATCATTTGCAATGAATTTTTATAGTAAAAATCATTTGCAATGCATTTTTATAGTAAAAATCATTTGCAATGAATTTCTTATAGTAAAAATCATTTGCAATGCATTTGATAGTAAAATCATTTGCAATGAATTTTTATAGGAAAAATAATTTGCAAAGCATTTTTATATTAAAAATCATTTGCAGTGAATTTTTATTGTAAAATCAATTGCAGTGCATTTTTAAACTAAAATCATTTGCAATGAATTTTTATAGTAAAAATAATTTGCAATGAAATCCTATAGTAAAAATCATTTCAATGCATTTTTATAGTTGAAATCATTTTGAATGCATTTGATAGTAAAATC
Organism: Acanthosepion lycidas; assembly: GCA_963932145.1. NCBI lineage: Eukaryota > Metazoa > Mollusca > Cephalopoda > Sepiida > Sepiidae > Acanthosepion > Acanthosepion lycidas. The sequence goes on along the minus strand of OZ010607.1, from coordinate 72,250,661 downwards.
ATTTGCAATGAATTTTTATGGTAAAAATAATTTGCAATGCATTTTTATTTTAAAATTCATTTGCAATGAGTTTTTATAGTAAAAATCATATGCAATGCATTTTTATAGTAGAAATCATTTTCCATGCATTTGATAGCAAAATCATCTGCAATGAAGTTTTATAGTAAAAATCATTTGCAATGCATTTTTATATTAAAAATAATTTGCAATACATTTTTATAGTAGAAATCATTTTCAATGCATTTGATCGTAAAATCATTTCCAATGAATTTTTATAGTAAAAACATTTGCAATGCATGTTTATAGTAAAAATCATTTCAATGCATTTTTATAGTAGAAATCTTTTTCAATGCTTTTAATAGTAAAATCATTTGCAATGAATTTTTTTAGTAAAAATAATTTGAAAGGAATTTTTATAGTAAAAATCATTTCAATGCATTTTTATAGTAGAAATCATTTTGAATGCATTTGATAGTAAAATCATTTGCAATGAATTTTTATAGTAAAAATAATTTGCAATGCAGTTTTATTTTACAAATCATTTGCAATGAATTTTTACAGTAAAAATCATTTGCAATGCACTTTTATAGTAAAACTCATTTCAATGCATTTTTATAGTAGAAATCATTTTCAATGCATTTGATAGTAAAATCATTTGCAATGAATTTGATAGTAAAATCATTTGCAATGAATTTTTATAGTAAAATTCATTTGCAATGCATTTTTATAGTAAAAATCATTTGCAATGAATTTCCTATACTAAAAATCATCCTCAATGCATTTGATAGTAAAATCATTTGCAATGAATTTTTATAGTAAAAATCATTTGCAATGCATTTTTATATTAAAAATCATTTGCAATGAATTTTTATAGTAAAAATCATTTGCAATGCATTTTTATATTAAAAATATTTTGCAATGCATTTTTATATTAAAAATCATTTGCAATGCATTTTTACATTAAAAATAATTTGCAATATATTTTTATAGTAGAAATCATTTTCAATGCATTTGATAGTAAAATCATATGCAATGAATTTTTATAGTAAAAATCATTTGCAATGCATTTTTATAGTAAAAATCATTTCAATGCATTTTTATAGTAGAAATCATTTTGAATGCATTTGATAGTAAAATCATATGCAATTAATTTTTTTATGGTAAAAATAATTATGCAATGCATTTTTATTTTAAAAATCATTTGCAATGAATTTTTATAGTAAAAATCATTTGCAATGCATTTTTATAGTAGAAATCATTTTCAATGCATTTGATAGTAAAATCATATACAATGAATTTTTATAGTAAAAATCATTTGCAATGCATTTTTATAGTAATAATCATTTCAATGCATTTTTATAGTAATAATCATTTCAATGCATTTTTATAGTAGAAATCATTTTGAAGGCATTTGATAGTAAAATCATATGCAATGAATTTTTATAGTAAAAATCATTTGCAATGCATTTTTATAGTAAAAATCATTTCAATGCATTTTTATAGTAGAAATCATTTTCAATGCATTTGATAGTAAAATCATATGCAATTAATTTTTTTATGGTAAAAATAATTATGCAATGCATTTTTATTTTAAAAATCATTTGCAATTAATTTTTATAGTAAAAATCATTTGCAATGCATTTGATAGTAAAATCATATACAATGAATTTTTATAGTAAAAATCATTTGCAATGCATTTTTATAGTAATAATCATTTCAATGCATTTTTATAGTAATAATCATTTCAATGCATTTTTATAGTAGAAATCATTTTGAAGGCATTTGATAGTAAAATCATTTGCAATGAATTTTTATGGTAAAAATAATTTGCAATGCATTTTTATTTTAAAAATCATTTGCAATGAATTTTTATAGTAAAAATCATTTGCAATGCATTTTTAAAGTAGAAATCATTTTCAATGCATTTGATAGCAAATTCATCTGCAATGAAGTTTTATAGTAAAAATCATTTCCAATGCATTTTTATATTAAAAATCATTTACAATGAAATTTTATAGTAAAAATAATTTGCAATACATTTTTATAGTAGAAATCCTTTTCAATGCATTTGATAGTAAAATCATTTGCAATGAATTTTTATAGTAAAAATAATTTGAAGTTAATTTTTATATTAAAAATCATTTCAATGCATTTTTATAGTAGAAATAATTTTGAATGCATTTGATAGTAAAATCATTTGCAATGAATTTTTATAGTAAAAATAATTTGCAATGCATTTTTACAGTAAAAATCATTTGCAATGCATTTTTATAGTAAAACTCATTTCAATGCATTTTTATACTAGAAATCATTTTCAATGCATTTGATAGTAGAATCATTTGCAGTGAATTTGATAGTAAAATCATTTGCAATGAATTTTTATAGTAAAAATCCTTTGCGATGCATTTGATAGTAAAATCATTTGCAATGAATTTTTATAGTAAAACTAATTTGCAATGCATTTTTATATTAAAAATCATTTGCAATGAATTTTTATAGTAAAAATCATTTGCAATGCATTTTTATATTAAAAATAATTTGCAATGCATTTTTATATTAAAAATCATTTGCAATGAATTTTTATAGTAAAATCAATTGCAGTCCTTTTTTAAACTAAAATCATTTGCAATGAATTTTTATAGTAAAAATCATTTGCAATGCATTTTTATAGTAAAAAATATTTCAATGCATTTTCATAGTAGAAATCATTTTCAATGCATTTGATAGTAAAATTATTTCCAATGAATTTTTATAGTAAAAATCATTTGCAATGAATTTTTTTAGTAAAAATAATTTGAAAGGAATTTTTATAGTAAAAATCATTTCAATGCATTTTTATAGTAGAAATCATTTTGAATGCATTTGATAGTAAAATCATTTGCAATGAATTTTTATAGTAAAAATAATTTGCAATGCAGTTTTATTTTACAAATCATTTGCAATGAATTTTTACAGTAAAAATCATTTGCAATGCACTTTTATAGTAAAACTCATTTCAATGCATTTTTATAGTAGAAATCATTTTCAATGCATTTGATAGTAAAATCATTTGCAATGAATTTGATAGTAAAATCATTTGCAATGAATTTTTATAGTAAAATTCATTTGCAATGCATTTTTATAGTAAAAATCATTTGCAATGAATTTCCTATACTAAAAATCATCCTCAATGCATTTGATAGTAAAATCATTTGCAATGAATTTTTATAGTAAAAATCATTTGCAATGCATTTTTATATTAAAAATCATTTGCAATGAATTTTTATAGTAAAAATCATTTGCAATGCATTTTTATATTAAAAATATTTTGCAATGCATTTTTATATTAAAAATCATTTGCAATGCATTTTTACATTAAAAATAATTTGCAATATATTTTTATAGTAGAAATCATTTTCAATGCATTTGATAGTAAAATCATTTGCAATGAATTTTTATAGTAAAAATCATTTCAATGCAGTTTTATAGTAGAAATCATTTTCAATGCATTTGATAGTAAAATCATTTCAATGCATTTGTATAGTAAAAATCATTTCAATGCAGTTTTATAGTAGAAATCATTTTCAATGCATTTGATAGTAAAATCATATGCAATGAATTTTTATAGTAAAAATCATTTGCAATGCATTTTTATAGTAAAAATCATTTCAATGCATTTTTATAGTAGAAATCATTTTGAATGCATTTGATAGTAAAATCATATGCAATTAATTTTTTTATGGTAAAAATAATTATGCAATGCATTTTTATTTTAAAAATCATTTGCAATGAATTTTTATAGTAAAAATCATTTGCAATGCATTTTTATAGTAGAAATCATTTTCAATGCATTTGATAGTAAAATCATATACAATGAATTTTTATAGTAAAAATCATTTGCAATGCATTTTTATAGTAATAATCATTTCAATGCATTTTTATAGTAATAATCATTTCAATGCATTTTTATAGTAGAAATCATTTTGAAGGCATTTGATAGTAAAATCATATGCAATGAATTTTTATAGTAAAAATCATTTGCAATGCATTTTTATAGTAAAAATCATTTCAATGCATTTTTATAGTAGAAATCATTTTCAATGCATTTGATAGTAAAATCATATGCAATTAATTTTTTTATGGTAAAAATAATTATGCAATGCATTTTTATTTTAAAAATCATTTGCAATTAATTTTTATAGTAAAAATCATTTGCAATGCATTTGATAGTAAAATCATATACAATGAATTTTTATAGTAAAAATCATTTGCAATGCATTTTTATAGTAATAATCATTTCAATGCATTTTTATAGTAATAATCATTTCAATGCATTTTTATAGTAGAAATCATTTTGAAGGCATTTGATAGTAAAATCATTTGCAATGAATTTTTATGGTAAAAATAATTTGCAATGCATTTTTATTTTAAAAATCATTTGCAATGAATTTTTATAGTAAAAATCATTTGCAATGCATTTTTAAAGTAGAAATCATTTTCAATGCATTTGATAGCAAATTCATCTGCAATGAAGTTTTATAGTAAAAATCATTTCCAATGCATTTTTATATTAAAAATCATTTACAATGAAATTTTATAGTAAAAATAATTTGCAATACATTTTTATAGTAGAAATCCTTTTCAATGCATTTGATAGTAAAATCATTTGCAATGAATTTTTATAGTAAAAATAATTTGAAGTTAATTTTTATATTAAAAATCATTTCAATGCATTTTTATAGTAGAAATAATTTTGAATGCATTTGATAGTAAAATCATTTGCAATGAATTTTTATAGTAAAAATAATTTGCAATGCATTTTTACAGTAAAAATCATTTGCAATGCATTTTTATAGTAAAACTCATTTCAATGCATTTTTATACTAGAAATCATTTTCAATGCATTTGATAGTAGAATCATTTGCAGTGAATTTGATAGTAAAATCATTTGCAATGAATTTTTATAGTAAAAATCCTTTGCGATGCATTTGATAGTAAAATCATTTACAATGAATTTTTATAGTAAAACTAATTTGCAATGCATTTTTATATTAAAAATCATTTGCAATGAATTTTTATAGTAAAAATCATTTGCAATGCATTTTTATATTAAAAATAATTTGCAATGCATTTTTATATTAAAAATCATTTGCAATGAATTTTTATAGTAAAATCAATTGCAGTCCTTTTTTAAACTAAAATCATTTGCAATGAATTTTTATAGTAAAAATCATTTGCAATGCATTTTTATAGTAAAAAATATTTCAATGCATTTTCATAGTAGAAATCATTTTCAATGCATTTGATAGTAAAATTATTTCCAATGAATTTTTATAGTAAAAATCATTTTCAATGAATTTTTATAGTAAAAATTATTTGCACTGCATTTTTATACTAAAATCATATGCATTGTATATTTATTGTAAAATCAATTGCATTTTGTTTTTATAATAAAATCATTTGCAATGTATATCCATAGTAAAAATCATTTGTACTGCATTTTCATAGTAAAATCATTTGCAATGCATTTTTATTATTACAAATCATTTGCAATGGATTTTGTAGTAAAACCATTAGTAATACATATTTTTTGTGAAATCATTTATACTACATTTTTATAGTAATATTTATTTGCAATTGCATTTCTGTTGCAAAATCATTTGAAATGTATTTTTATAGTAAAATCTTTTGTCTTGAATTTTTTATATTTTTATGTCCGGTTAACATCAGCAAGATACAAAATCCATAGCTTTAACTTCATTCCACAAAAAATAATAAAACTCTATTTGTGTATATCTCTGAAGTTAATTTTATTTTTTGTAACGTATATCAGTTCCTTAAGTGTCCTTATGTGTTCCTTAAGAACTTATTAAAAAAATATTCTTCTTCTATTTGCTTTGTCCCTTCAGGACATGGATGATCATGTCTCCCCATAACTTCCTGTACTTTGGAGTTATGTGTCTTTTTGCTCTCCTTCCTAATTCCTGTTTTATCATGCATTGACACAATCTTGTTAGTTTGGTTACTAACTAGTTTCCTTGATCCCGCTTATGTCTTCTGGGACATTTGCATCCCTAGACTAATGTGTCCATGGATAATTGCGTACCACTGATAATTTTTTGAAGCTTGTAAAGGCCATTATGATAAATTTTGAAAAAAGCATAGGTAGTAATCATAAATTTGTAAAAAGAGAATGAAAAGAATAAAATAAAAAATATTAAAAGTTTATTTTTGTTTAAAATGCAGTTACAGATTAACAGTGTAGCAAGATCACTCTACACATCGTCAGTAGTTTTTGTTTCATCATTATCTTCTGTATTTTTAATTCCTCTTCTTTTATTATCCTTTTCCCTCACTAAAATCTTCTAATTCTTTTTCATTCTTCTTACTTTCCCATCCTGGGTAAGACGTTAAACTACATCTGCGTCCTGGGTAAGATGGTAAACTCCGTCCAGCAGCAAGGCCTCTGATCAGGAGGTTTTGAGGAGCATGGAATTACCTCTTAATTGCTGGTGTTCCCAGGTCCACCCTGACCCGGGGTGGTAGCACCTGTTAGGGTCCCAGCTATGGGCAAATAGTTAACTATTACCAGCAATACTTTTTGGAAAAAAATTATTACCAGCAATACAATTTTGAAGGAAATATATTACCAGAAACAGTTTTTTGTCAAAACAAAATATTACCAGCAATAAAATTTTTTATCAGCATTAAATAACCCATTGAGGTTGATGTCAATTGTTATCTTCTATCTTAATTCTTGTTCTTTTATTGTCAGCAACCTATTGCATCTTAGTAGCTTTATTGCCTTGCTTGTGGTGAAATGATTAAAAAAACAAATTAATCTGGTTGATTGCGATTTTACATATTTTTTATTAATTTTCAGATGGGAGGGAAAATTAAATTCCAAATTAATGTCACTTGAAAAGACGTGGCTATACCATGAGATTGGACGCTGTTATATGGAGCTCGGAGAATATGACCAAAGTCTTGATTATGGCCGCATGTCATTGTCAGTTGCTGAGGAAATGAATGAAAAAGACTGGAAAATGAATGCTTCTCTTCTCTGTGCACAGTCATTAGGTGAGTTTAGATTAAAAAAAAAAAAAAACGATGTCTAAATCCGCATTATTATAAAAATATAGGTGTTGCTGCTATGTTTTCCATAGCAAGTAAGGTTTTATAGGATGAAGTAACTAGCCAAACTGGTTTTTGAATTCAGAGTTATCCTTCTAAACTGGTTGCCAAACATGGCTGAAGAGCCTAGACTACCTGACTATTTAACTCATAGTGTAGTGATGCTGATTATTCCCTTTTATTGTGTGTGTGGACAAGGCCTTATTCAGTGGCTGCTGGCTGCTGTCTTTTCCATTGTGTGCATGTGTGTGGGTGTTTATGTACATGTAGATCAAACAAAATTCTGAAATTGTTTTGAACACCGTGAAGTAGTTTGCTTCTATTTTTACATTCGTAATCTTTATCCAGAGTCTAATTTCACATAGAGGTGTGAACTTTTTGAGTACAAGGTTTTGTAAGTTAGAAAATAATTTCACACTAACTCACAAAAATCTTTCTCTTGAATTTGCAGTAATGGTGAAAGGAGATATTGTTATTTTCTAAATGCTCCAAAAATAACACATGTTTGGTCTACAAATATATCTGCAAGTATTTTGGCAGTAACAAACTTTCTGATGGGATTTTATTGTTTGAAAAATATATATAGGATTTAATTCCTATACTGATGTCGAAGAAGTAAGAATAAGATGACCACCCTGTCTGCTCAGTAGCAATGGTTGGCAAACTGCAATCGCTTTTGTTTGAGCTTAAGAGAGATTGGTCTCAGTTCTCCTGAACTCAAAGGTCTCATCTGCCGACCATAAGAAAGAAACACTTAAAAGAGATAAAAATCACACCTTCCCTTTCTATGTCCCAATCACAGACTTGAGACCGAATTGACGTTCCAGGAGCCTGATTGAGAATACAAACTACTATCAGTTTTAACTTCACCACAAGGAAAGTTAGTTCTCTGTGTTGCATCAGAAAGTTTTACTCACCCGAGTCCATCCTTAAAATCTATAAATCAACCATAGAATATTGCTGTCATATATGGTCTGGAGCCCCCGCTGTTTGTCTTAAGGTCCTTGACAAAATCCAGAGATATGCAATGTGATTAGCCCTGATCTGGCATCTCATTTACAGTCGTTCTCTCACAGAGGTGCCTTTGGTTCCCTCTGTCTTTTCTATAAATACTTTCAGGGTAACTGCTCCGACGAGCTACTTTCACTGGTTCCCAAACTGCATGAATTTAAACGTGCTACTAGGTTGGCATCTCAGTCCCACCCTTTCACTGTAGAAACGGTTAAATGTAGTTGTCTCTTCTTCTCCAATAACTTCATGTCTCGCACTTCCCGTCTGTGAAACTCCCTTCCTCTTACTTGCTTCTCTGATAGCTATAATCTCCAACTATTCAAATACAATGTCATTCAACATCTCCAGATGCCTTGATCTATTCCCTGTCCTTCTCTTCATCCTTCCCTCTATCACGCACCTTTACTCTTGCTCTCACTCTCTGTAACCTTTGCATGCTAGTGGCACTCCTGCCTTGCTTGGGGTGAAAAGCTAAAAAAAAAAAAAAAAAAATTATAAATTAGAATACACAGTTGGCTGAGGTATTTGCACATATCATATTTTAGTCACTATTTCAACTGAAATGTAAACTTTAACAAAGAATGATGATCTTCTGTTCACATAAACTCTTCTTGTTTGTAAGATTGACACAACTCAATTTTCTACTCTGTTCAAACACATTTAACCACATACCAAATTAATCAACTCTTAAATTCTATAGATTATGGAATTTTGCATGCAGTTTTGCTGATATACTATCTCTTTTTTACTTGCACATTTATAAATCTACCATTTATCTCTGCATTGAATATTGCTGTCATATGTGGTCAGGTGCTACAGCTATATATCTCAAGCTATATATCTCGACAAAATTCAAAGAAGGGTCTGTAATGTTATTGAACCTGATCTGGCATCTTGATTTCAGTCACTTTCCAATCTCACACCCTCTCCCATTTCTATAAATATTTTCTGGCAGTTGTTTTAGTGAGATTTCCTCCTTGGTATCTTGACTGCATAGATTTAAGCATACTACTAGATAGGCTATTAGGTCTAACCAGTTTATTATTGAAATAAGTTCTATTCTTTTTCTTTTCTGGAACTCCCTTCTGATTTCTTGCTTCCCTGTCAACTGCAATCTTCAAAAATTTAAATTCAATGCCATCTTCTGTTTTCCTGAAATCTGTTCTTTTATTGTACTTTCTCCTCACTAAAGTCTTCTCATTCTCTTTCACTCCCAGTAACCCCTTGTGTCTTAGTGGCATTATCTCCATCTTCTGTTTTCCTGAAATCTGTTCTTTTATTGTCCTTTCTCCTCACTAAAGTCTTCTCATTCTCTTTCACTCCCAGTAACCCCTTGTGTCTTAGTGGCATTATCTCCATCTTCTGTTTTCCTGAAATCTGTTCTTTTATTGTCCTTTCTCCTCACCAAAGTCTTCTCATTCTCTTTCAATCCCAGTAACCCCTTGTGTCTTAGTGGCATTATCTGCATCTCCTGTTTTCCTGAAATCTGTTCTTTTATTGTCCTTTCTCCTCACCAAAGTCTTCTCATTCTCTTTCACTCCCAGTAATCCCTTGTGTCTTAGTGGCATTATCTCCATCTTCTGTTTTCCTGAAATCTGTCCTTTTATTGTCCTTTCTCCCCACTAAAGTCTTCTCATTCTCTTTCACTCCCAGTAATCCCTTGTGTCTTAGTGTCATTATCTCCATCTTCTGTTTTCCTGAAATCTGTCCTTTTATTGTCCTTTCTCCTCACCAAAGTCTTCTCATTCTCTTTCAATCCCAGTAACCCCTTGTGTCTTAGTGGCATTATCTGCATCTCCTGTTTTCCTGAAATCTGTCCTTTTATTGTCCTTTCTCCTCACCAAAGTCTTCTTATTCTCTTTCACTCCCAGTAATCCCTTGTGTCTTAGTGGCATTATCTCCATCTTCTGTTTTCCTGAAATCTGTTCTTTTATTGTCCTTTCTCCCCACTAAAGTCTTCTCATTCTCTTTCACTCCCAGTAATCCCTTGTGTCTTAGTGGCATTATCTCCATCTTCTGTTTTCCTGAAATCTGTTCTTTTATTGTCCTTTCTCCTCACCAAAGTCTTCTTATTCTCTTTCACTCCCAGTAATCCCTTGTGTCTTAGTGGCATTATCTCCATCTTCTGTTTTCCTGAAATCTGTTCTTTTATTGTCCTTTCTCCTCACCAAAGTCTTCTTATTCTCTTTCACTCCCAGTAATCCCTTGTGTCTTAGTGGCATTATCTCCATCTTCTGTTTTCCTGAAATCTGTTCTTTTATTGTCCTTTCTCCTCACCAAAGTCTTCTTATTCTCTTTCACTCCCAGTAATCCCTTGTGTCTTAGTGGCATTATCTCCATCTTCTGTTTTCCTGAAATCTGTCCTTTTATTGTCCTTTCTCCTCACCAAAGTCTTCTTATTCTCTTTCACTCCCAGTAATCCCTTGTGTCTTAGTGGCATTATCTCCATCTTCTGTTTTCCTGAAATCTGTTCTTTTATTGTCCTTTCTCCTCACCAAAGTCTTCTTATTCTCTTTCACTCCCAGTAATCCCTTGTGTCTTAGTGGCATTATCTCCATCTTCTGTTTTCCTGAAATCTGTTCTTTTATTGTCCTTTCTCCCCACTAAAGTCTTCTCATTCTCTTTCACTCCCAGTAATCCCTTGTGTCTTAGTGGCATTATCTCCATCTTCTGTTTTCCTGAAATCTGTCCTTTTATTGTCCTTTCTCCTCACCAAAGTCTTCTCATTCTCTTTCACTCCCAGTAATCCCTTGTGTCTTAGTGGCATTATCTCCATCTTCTGTTTTCCTGAAATCTGTCCTTTTATTGTCCTTTCTCCTCACCAAAGTCTTCTCATTCTCTTTCAATCCCAGTAACCCCTTGTGTCTTAGTGGCATTATCTGCATCTCCTGTTTTCCTGAAATCTGTCCTTTTATTGTCCTTTCTCCTCACCAAAGTCTTCTTATACTCTTTCACTCCCAGTAATCCCTTGTGTCTTAGTGGCATTATCTCCATCTTCTGTTTTCCTGAAATCTGTTCTTTTATTGTCCTTTCTCCCCACTAAAGTCTTCTCATTCTCTTTCACTCCCAGTAATCCCTTGTGTCTTAGTGGCATTATCTCCATCTTCTGTTTTCCTGAAATCTGTTCTTTTATTGTCCTTTCTCCTCACCAAAGTCTTCTTATTCTCTTTCACTCCCAGTAATCCCTTGTGTCTTAGTGGCATTATCTCCATCTTCTGTTTTCCTGAAATCTGTTCTTTTATTGTCCTTTCTCCTCACCAAAGTCTTCTTATTCTCTTTCACTCCCAGTAATCCCTTGTGTCTTAGTGGCATTATCTCCATCTTCTGTTTTCCTGAAATCTGTCCTTTTATTGTCCTTTCTCCTCACCAAAGTCTTCTCATTCTCTTTCACTCCCAGTAATCCCTTGTGTCTTAGTGGCATTATCTCCATCTTCTGTTTTCCTGAAATCTGTCCTTTTATTGTCCTTTCTCCTCACCAAAGTCTTCTTATTCTCTTTCACTCCCAGTAATCCTTTGTGTCTTAGTGGCATTATCTCCATCTTCTGTTTTCCTGAAATCTGTTCTTTTATTGTCCTTTCTCCTCACCAAAGTCTTCTTATTCTCTTTCACTCCCAGTAATCCCTTGTGTCTTAGTGGCATTATCTCCATCTTCTGTTTTCCTGAAATCTGTTCTTTTATTGTCCTTTCTCCCCACTAAAGTCTTCTCATTCTCTTTCACTCCCAGTAATCCCTTGTGTCTTAGTGGCATTATCTCCATCTTCTGTTTTCCTGAAATCTGTCCTTTTATTGTCCTTTCTCCTCACCAAAGTCTTCTTATTCTCTTTCACTCCCAGTAATCCCTTGTGTCTTAGTGGCATTATCTCCATCTTCTGTTTTCCTGAAATCTGTCCTTTTATTGTCCTTTCTCCTCACCAAAGTCTTCTTATTCTCTTTCACTCCCAGTAATCCCTTGTGTCTTAGTGGCATTATCTCCATCTTCTGTTTTCCTGAAATCTGTTCTTTTATTGTCCTTTCTCCTCACCAAAGTCTTCTTATTCTCTTTCACTCCCAGTAATCCCTTGTGTCTTAGTGGCATTATCTCCATCTTCTGTTTTCCTGAAATCTGTTCTTTTATTGTCCTTTCTCCCCACTAAAGTCTTCTCATTCTCTTTCACTCCCAGTAATCCCTTGTGTCTTAGTGGCATTATCTCCATCTTCTGTTTTCCTGAAATCTGTCCTTTTATTGTCCTTTCTCCTCACCAAAGTCTTCTTATTCTCTTTCACTCCCAGTAATCCCTTGTGTCTTAGTGGCATTATCTCCATCTTCTGTTTTCCTGAAATCTGTCCTTTTATTGTCCTTTCTCCTCACCAAAGTCTTCTCATTCTCTTTCAATCCCAGTAACCCCTTGTGTCTTAGTGGCATTATCTGCATCTCCTGTTTTCCTGAAATCTGTCCTTTTATTGTCCTTTCTCCTCACCAAAGTCTTCTCATTCTCTTTCAATCCCAGTAACCCCTTGTGTCTTAGTGGCATTATCTCCATCTTCTGTTTTCCTGAAATCTGTTCTTTTATTGTCCTTTCTCCCCACTAAAGTCTTCTCATTCTCTTTCACTCCCAGTAATCCCTTGTGTCTTAGTGGCATTATCTCCATCTTCTGTTTTCCTGAAATCTGTTCTTTTATTGTCCTTTCTCCCCACTAAAGTCTTCTCATTCTCTTTCACTCCCAGTAATCCCTTGTGTCTTAGTGTCATTATCTCCATCTTCTGTTTTCCTGAAATCTGTCCTTTTATTGTCCTTTCTCCTCACCAAAGTCTTCTCATTCTCTTTCAATCCCAGTAACCCCTTGTGTCTTAGTGGCATTATCTGCATCTTCTGTTTTCCTGAAATCTGTCCTTTTATTGTCCTTTCTCCCCACTAAAGTCTTCTCATTCCCTTTCACTCTCAGTAACCCCTTGTGTCTTAGTGGCATTTACTCCTTGGTTGGTGTCAAATGATTCAAAATAAAAAATAAGCCTGTTTTGTAATTATTTGTAATATTTACATTGTTCAGGCTGTTGTCCTGCTCTATGTTGCCATATTCACAATGTTTTGGCCATTATACACTCTGGTCTTCTTCAGGCAATTAGAATTTTGAACTTAACCTTTTATCTCATCCACCAGGGTAGATTGTTCTAGTTCCACATGCCATAGCTCTTCCAGATGTCTGAGTATCAGTTATCTACCCTGGTGATGAAATAAAGGGTTCAGTTCAAAATTCCAATCACCTGAAGAAGGCTGGTGTATACAATGGGCGAAATGTTGTGAATATTGCAATGAAAATGAGGACAACTGTCTGAACAATGTAAATAGTGCAAATAATTACAATATCTCATCTGAGAAATATAGACAAGCTCATTTTGTGTTTTGCTTTTCAGTGAATCAAAGACAATCAAGTGAGGCTCTGTCATATTACCAGCAAGTGATGGACATTGCGAAGGAGCAGGGAAAAAATGGCGTGGAAGAAAGGATGAAGAAGATCATAGAAGACTTGGAAGTCAGTGAATTGGAGAAACAAGAAAATGCAAGTGTGGATATTAGTCCAAGACCGGACAATTCCAATTTGGCCAATGGTGAGTTTTGGTATTTCAGAAAACGTTGAATAAATGCTGAAGTTTCTTGTTTGCTCTTTTTCACAATAATGCTGTTTAACATAATGACTACCAGAGGTTGAAATCTGACTTTGAAGGCCTGATTTTGTGCTTCAATTGAAATCTTAATATTGTTTTCATGCTAAAATTACCAATTATTAAAATTTTAACTCGCTACCAAATCTAAGTTTTTGTACCAAACACAAAAACCTAGTGATACATTATTTTTTAATGTATACTCCCTTTGCATTACCATTTAATGTATGCTCCCTAATCAACTTGAGAGAACATGATTCTTACTCTCTGATACATCCCTTTTCTCCATAAACCCTTCTTCTGGTACCTATTAAATGCCGATCACATTTTGTGTCGGCTTTTTCAAATCTCGATCTGTCCTGTTTTCTATGACTTAATGTAACATGGTGGCAGTGATGAAGTAATCCATGCTTTACAACCCTGAAATGTCTGATACCAACAAAAATGGCAGTCCCACATAAGATGTTTGGTATTTGGAGTGATTATGACACAGCAATAAAAAGGGACCATGTATGGAAGGATTTCAGCCAAACATATCACCAATGGGCCAGCTGTCACATGACATAACTAAAACACAAAGAGCTTCTGCACCGCTAATAGTATCCTCATCAACCTCAGCTGTTGCGAATGAAAACACTAATACAACTGAACGAGAAAAATTTGAATTTCTTTAAAGGTGAACTGGAGGCATGAATCCTGAAAACATTGGCAATTCAGTTGCCTCAAGGATGGGCTGAAGATGAAATTCAGATAGGCGATTGGACTTAAAGGAAAGGTGTTTATCTACTTATCTTTTAAAGATATGGGAGAAAGTGTTGCACGTTAGATTCTTTAAGAATGGATTCAAGAATACTTGGTGATGCAATATAGTGTTTTTGATGACTTTTGTGGCAAAATTTGTGATGATGTTCTCTACTCATCTGCCTTTCACTGCACCTGTGTTGACATCCAGTATCAGCTGCATTTGCAGGTACACCCGACTTTGCTCTGCTCACAGATTTGTCTGCTTGGCTGTAATTGTATTCAACAAAAAATAATAACAAAAATTGTTTTTAAAGTCACTGGTTATGAGTTAACAACAATACAATTTCTCACTTAACAGTGGGGACATTCCTTCAGCTTCAAGAAGTAGACTGCTATTTCTAACTTCCACCGACAGAAAAGAAACCTTACATTCACTGCCTGTCGCTTCGGCCACTGCTGATTCCTCATTCCTGGCCACTGGGCAGTTACTAACTCTTCTGGTTACTTACCTACTCTCATGGCTGGACTCCTTTCTCCTTACTTATATGGATAATGGCTTGGCTCCCATCCCCCTATCCATACACTTGTATTCCAGAAGTTTTGAGACCACCCCAAAGCTACATGAGTGGTTAAATCTTCAAAGGATTACTTTTATGACTATCTAAAATCATTGATAAAATTTTATTAATCTATACAGAACCATCATATAGCCTTCTTTACTGATCTCACCACAGAGGAGTGTTTGGTTAGCAAGGTCGATTTTACTGTTTTTAAACTACAATCTTCCATGATTTTCTCATGTACATTTCTATCTGTTCCATGTGAAATTGGTAAAAGCCCGTCAGGCTATATAACGGTTCCGTATAGGATATAGGTTCGATTCCTGTCAGAGGACGCATATTTTCTATGGCAATTTCTCAGACATTCAGGCCAGTAAATGTTATTAATACTGTTTATTATAAACAGAGCATTTACTTAAATATTTGCATCTCAAAAAAGAATAAATACCCACATTAAAAAGGCCTTGTGCCACATTCGATCCTGTGGGTGGATTGATAAATATCATCTCTAAAAAGAATACCCGCTCAGCCCGGTGGTTAGGATCAAAGTGTAGTATCTGCGCTTTGTGAGCTGCCGGGTCGGGTGTCTGTCGACCTCTCTGCTTGCAGAGAGGAACCCGGACGAAGCTCCGCCGAAGGGTAGGGTTTCGTTGGGGGAGGTTGACGGAACTGGCCCGCCTCGGCGGGTTTGGATGGTTATTTATTTTTGGCTGGGCCTACGGGCTCAGAGATACCCACATTAAAAAGGCCTTGTGCCACATTCGATCCCCGTGGGTGGATTGATAAATACAATCTATAAAAAGAATGTATAAACATAAAAATGTCTTAAAATAAATGTCGGACTTTGTCCATTTCATAATGTGAGATGTTATTTGTTTACATTTGGATATGCATCAAGCAGATATGAATGTACGTGAGAAAATCATAGAAAATTGTAGTTTAAAAACAGTAAAACTGACTTGGCTAACCGAATGCCCCTTTGTGGCGAAATTGGTAAAAGCACGTCAGGCTATATGATGGTTCCGTCTAGGATACAGGATCGTTTCCTGTCAGAAGACGCATATTTTCTATGAAAATTTCTCGGACATTCAGGCTGGTAAATGTTGTTAATACTGTTTATTATAAACAGAGAGCATTTACTTAAATATTTGTATCTATAAAAGGAACATATAAACATAAAAATGTCTTAATTTAAAGATATATTACAAAAGAAGGATTATAATGGAAAATGAAAAAAAAGGATGACAATTTAGGAAAAGGCAAGGATTCAATTTTGAAAATGACAAAAACAAAAAAAAGCACATTCAATATTGCAGTAAAACAAAGGTGCCACCGCAAAAAAAAAAAATCTAATTTTTACTTGACCCATGAGTGTCTATGGGACATATAACAATTTTGTAAATGTCTTTTTTATATTCACACTGTTTGTGCTTCACTGAGGCTTTTGAGAAAATTACTTTGAAATCTTTTTTCACTCTTTGTTGTCCAACTGCAGAAGAATGTTCACTTGTGAAATTCAAAATTCTTTAGGCTCTCTGCAGCTGGCCTGTAACTCTTTGCCTTCCTGTCTGAATGTCACGATGTTTTCTTCTTGATGTCAAATGCCCTTCTAGTCTTATCTGCCATACAAAGTTCTATTTATTCAGAAAAAGAGGTTCACAGAAGGTTCCATCCAAATTTTCACAAGGACTTGAGACCACATCTCTCATTGGCCAAAAAATAGGAAAAAATATAAAAATATAAAATTTTCTATAAATTTGAAATGAATCCTAAGCAATTTAAGCAGTTTTTAAAAACTTAAAAAGATATACTCATATAACATTTTTTATTACAAACCAGAAAACCAGACCTAATATTTTCGCCGAAAGCACTCACAATCAACAACCTCAGCAGCATTCACTGCCATATAGAAGGACTGATGTTGCATAGCAGTTGAAGACTTTCTCCTGTTTCTTTGTTTAATTTTTTGAAGGCATCTTTTGCCATTTCAATACAAAATTAAATTGCCTTTATTTGGTTTTCTAATATTTTGGTTTTTCAGAAAATGAAACAAATGCTGAAAACAAGACTTTGGAAGAAGAAAAGCCATTATCAAAAACAGAAAATGAAGACACTGGTCCGTGAGAAATCATTATTTCTTATTTCTTCCTTTACTAGAAAATATTAGGGTATTTAAATACTAGCTTGAAAACCACCTATCAGGTGGCATTCAAGCTAGCTCCTACAGAGGGCTCTTGATTGGGCCTTTGGCTTGTTCAGGAGTTTGAGAGTCCCTAAGTCTTTGCATATTCTCAGCATTGGAATTTCTCCTGGATGCCTTTTGATCTGGGTTTTCATTTGTACAGGACTTTCTTTTCCTATATGCAGCTTTGACTCTTTTGATTGCAATCTGGTCCTCTGTTGACGGAGATTTCTTTTTGCGAGGCATACTGCTGCCATATGTAATAGGCAACAATAAACTACAGAAGAACTCAAAATTGATCGCTGCATTTAAGTATTGCATTAATATTTAAGCTTACCTTTTAAAAGTTCAACAATAATTCTTCTGACGCCTCTTAATTTAAAGACAATTTGATGTACGTAGGTCCTTACTTTTCATACAAACAATTATTTTTATTTCATGGCTGACTTTCATTGGATTTCACAAATAATTTTGATTATTTCCAAATTTATTTCCATGTTATAAAAACTGTTATCATACAAAAACATGTTTTTTTTAAAAATCACTGAAAACAATTGCAATAATGAAAACTTGGGAATTCAAAATTTCAGGATTTTAATTTGCTCTCGGAATCAACCTGATTCCAAAATATTATATGTTAGGCTATGGCTTCTAGGAGTAAAATTGAAAACATGAACAATTTTGTCTATATTTCTGAGATGAGGTATTATGTACACTATTTACATTATTTGGACAATTGTTCTCATCTTTGTCACCATATTTGTTACAATGTTTCGGCTGTAGTATGCTCTGGCCTTCTTCAGGTGGTTGAAATATCGAACTGAACCCTTTATTTTGTTCACTGGGGTAGACTGGTCTAGTTCCATGTGCCATGTTTAATGGATGTCAGTTATCAGTTATCTCCTGTTAATTCCCCTCTCCAAATTCTCCACTGCCTTATCTGGGTATTGAACTCACACTCTTTGGCTCCTGTCACTGGATCTAACCAACGCCTTTATACACTGTGCCATGCGCTGCTATTATTATTATTATTATTATTATTATTATTATTATTATTATGTTGTTGTTGTTGTTGTTGTCGTCATGTATCATCTAAGAAATTCAGACATCTTAAGACTATTACTACTTGGTATAAAAGCAAGAGAAATAAGATGAAAGAAATACTAGTGAAAAATGAATAATATTTGACAAGGCTTCATGTAAGAAATTCAGACAACTTAAGACTATTACTACTTGGTGGAAAAGCAAGAGAAATAAGATGAAAGAAATACTAGTGAAAAATGAATAATAATTGACAAGGCTTCATCTTAGAAATTCAGACAACTTAAGACTATTACTACTTGGTGGAAAGTAAGAGAAATAAGATGAAAGAAATACTAGTCAGTTTTTTTTTTACAGCAAGGTTTACCCTTTATAAGGCCTGGAAGTCACTCAAGGTAGAGGGTTACATTAGGAAGTCATTTGTGCATATAGGAGTGGAAGAAACGGTTAACCCTAGTCTTGAACAATTTGTGATTGTAGTGATCAGTGAAACATCCCATTGGTAGTTGGTTCCACAGGGTAGTGGTTCGTGGGAAGAAGCTGTTCGAGTGGAACTTCTCACCAATGGAATATGGAGAGAATATGGGTGGTTTGCTACTATGTAAGTGGCCTGTTGTGTTCTTGCTGTGAAGGTTTGCCTTGGTGAGAGCAGACAATGTAGTTTGAATATTTTCCATGGAACTAGCGGAAAGCAGTGAGAGGCTTGTCACATCCTGCCTGTGGGAGAGAGGTTGAAGGATGGAGAATTGTTCATCATCCACAGGGGCTCGAAGACCCTTTTGATCTCTATCAAGGCTGGAGAGTGAGGTCTTGGCAGCTACTGCCCAAATATGACAACAGTACACTATTTTGGACCTGATCTGACTCTTATAAAACTAGAGGATAGCAGGATGGGCCAAGTACTTACTGGAGTAATACAGGGAACCAATCATTTTACCTGCATCCTTAGCGATGTATCATATGTACGAGTTCCACATGAGGTTAGGCGTGAGTTTGATGCCCAACGGTAGCAAAAGAAGAGAGAGAAACAAAAAAATAAGTGGCTAGGGTCTGCCGGCAAACCGGCTGTTGTTCTTCGCCATCAGTCGCCTCAAAGAAAAATCAATTGCGAGACTCCTTTTTCTCGGCCGTTACACCAGGCAGTCGTGAAATGGATACATAAAACAAACGCGTCTACTCTAATCGCCTCTTGGTCTGTCAGTCTCTTCGCATGTCCGACTGCAATTCTGCTGAAAATGACTCGCCTTTTGCTGTGCTGCTAGCGCCTTGCCTTCTTTGTTTACTAGTTTTACACTGCTGCTCGCTTGTGTCGTCTCTTCTCGTCACATCTCGTTTTTTACGAGACCGGTGCACACGAATCGCGTCCCTGACAACAGCCATGCTTCCCTTTGGATTTGTCATGCAAGCAAGACACATTCGCACACATTTCGAGCTTCGTGATAAATCATCACACTAACTGTCTTTCAAGGCATGGTACAGTACTTCCCTGAGAGGACCTCTGTTCATCAAGATTGTTGGTAGTTCAGGGTCAGGTCAGTGATGAAGGAATGTAAATTAATAATAAGAGATAATTCATTGTTTTTTTTTTTATCCATAATGTTGAATGTATTAAAATTATTTAACTTTTAACAAGAAAAATCTGAAGTTGATGTTAAAAATTGTTGCAAAATCTTGATTTATCTAAGATGAAATGATCTATTGTGACATGTCTCTAATTTGTATTTAGATACATTCTAATTATTTTCAAGTTTTTTCTAGTTGAATTGTTCACCTATATTGCATATGATCCATTATTGTACATAATTAGGTTACAATAAAATTTGCATTTTATATCAATACTAGCTTATAAAATTTGAGATGTAGTACAGTGGGAACTCTGTATCATTAATTGGGTGGGTTGGTGGTTCACACAAGACCCTTATAAGGGCCTTGAACACATTTAATAAAACCATGGAGTAAGATGCACATGTTCATTGGAGGCAATATGCATCATGCCACAAACTACATCCATATATTTTGAGGCAGTAAATAGGTTAATTTTGGTTACAAAGATTTGAATATAACAATTTTCTTTAAATTTACAAAAAGTAAAGTTTCTTATTTAACAATGAAGTTTTTCTCATTTTTATGTCACATGTCATCAGTGGAATATTCATTCTTCATTTTTTTTTATTCTTTTTCAGACAATAACTGAGCTATATTCTCAGGGGACCAATTCTGACAAAGGGAAGGAAATGCTGCCAATTCTGTAATGAAGTACTTCTCAGACTTGGACACATTAAGAAACTTCTCAATCAAGGAAATTCTTTGATAATACATTTTGATAAAATCTAATGTTTGAGTAGACATCTCAGTGAAATTAATGTCCACTGGCTTAGATCACCAAAAGTTTTATTAAAGAAAATGTACCTCTTGGATGACTAATAATAATTAATAAAACTTTTGATGATTGCGACCAGTAGACTGTTAAAAACTATCTGAGATGTCCACTCAAACACATGGACCCACTAAAATAATGCTTATAGTAATAAGAAAGAATGTTGGATTTAAAAACCTAATTAATTACTTAAATAATCACTAATTAATATATGCTTCACAACTGATCTTCTTGACAAATATACACTACAGTTCAAATGTTAGAGGCAACCTCTGGTAATTTTTTTTTAACTTGGCCCTAAAAATAGTTGTTTTATACTTTAAGTAACATAAAACTATTATGCATGGTTAAAAAAAATGGGAGATATGATTTTTTATTAGAAATTTTATTATGACAAAAAGAAAAAAAGAATTTTTATGATTAAATTTTGCTTTTGTTAAAATATCCTCCTTTAGCCTTGACTAACAGTCATACCCAACTGGTCAATCAGAAAAAAGCGTTTAATTAGAATGGAGCAAAAACAGCATCATGTTTAAATGTAACAGAGTCTATCTTCTTCAATTACTTTAAAGTACTTTCATTAAAAAAAACCATTTTGAATTAATGCAGTTACTGATATAACAGAAGTCATCTGTATTTATTCAATCGAAGTTAGCCGAGGACATGAAGGAGTAGAACAGGCAACATGAAGACTTTTTGAAATTCACTTTGTCAATATGCTACCAGGGATGTAAAAGAGGATACATTTATGATGCAATTGTTAAGATTGATGAAAATTGATTGAAAGATCAACAAAAATAAGAAAGAAACCAGTAAAAATCACCATTTTTCGCTATTTACGCGGGTTTACACTTATATGGGTGGACTCAATTATCAAGTTAAATGACTGTTAAATAATCAAATTATTCTTGGCTACAATTGAGTTAAGTTTGTATTAGATTGCTTGAAAATTGCGGGAGTTTTTAGTTTAAAATTTGTGTTGAAGCTGATTATTAGTTTTTCGCGGTTTTTCACTAAACACAGTGGCATAGAAATAAAAATGTGGTATTGTTGAGCTCGTCATGATGTAAGTAACCTACATATCGAGATTGAATGAAATCAGAAGAAAAAAGTTGAATTTATCGATTTTTGATCAATTTTATTGATTATTGATTTTTTAAAAAATTATCAATTTTTTATGCTAAGAACCTATCTCTTACATGGTACAATGTATATGCCAAATTTGGTCAAAATCTGTTCGATGGATCTTGAGTGAAAAGGTATCACACAGACAGACACACAGACATCTAGATTACTGTTGCACAAATTTTTGGCATTCATTGCAAATGTTTCTCAAAGTATAAGTTTCATAACTGATTCTATTCTTTGGTCAATTCTTTTGTCTAGCTTCTTTTTCATTTTTTTTTTTCACTCTTCTGTCAAGTTCATCTCACGCTAATTCTGGAGGTGGCTTCCAACTTTTGGACTGTAGTGTATGTTATCAGTGATCAAATTATGTTATAAAATTAAGTTGCCAGGAATTTGAAAAAAAAATAATTCAATCAAGAAAATTTGAGTTCAACTAAATTTAATATTGAAAATTAAATAAAAAAAATGTTAAAATATTTTCTTGCAATTTTCAATCAGAAAAAAATGAAATAAGCAAAAAAAACATCAGCAAATAATCCTGTTGCTATGTCCCAAGAACCTCACTGTGGCACAATATGTGTGCTTGTATGCCGGTCACTAGCAGAGCTGAAGGGTTACGTACAACACAAACATAAATACCGAATAAAGTTATCGGAACCTTATATGCCAGAATCAATGGAAGATTCTCTAGTTTCGATGGCCTGATTTAAAATCCATCAACACCAAACGTCTCTGATATAAATAAAGCAAACAAACAACAGGTGAACAGACATTCTCTTGAGTTCTGGACATTGGAGATGATAAGGTATCTAATTTATCAGAGATCCGAAAGCATTTTCCCTCACATACAATTTTGTCTTTCTTTCATTTTAACCTGAGGGAGCCAAAGTGAACCAGACGTTCTGGTGAAATACGTTGTTAATAAATTTTCCACTTAGTCTCATCATCTTCACTTTTGTTTTGAATACAATTGTACATCTGACACACACGCACCTATATGCATGCACACGCACACGCGCACATATTGAGATATGCTTGATTGAATGATTTATACAAGTCTTGTCTACTTATTTACAATTGGATTCTTTTATATTAATTTAAAAAACAGACAAGAAAACTAGCAATGATACTTGTAAAGGAAAAAGATAAATTAAGAGAAAAACAATTGTTGATGATATTGTCTCTTCCTACTCAGTTTCATCTGGAAAAATCAACGATCTCTATACTATTCTTATAAATAAAGAGATGATCATGTCTTTCCTTTCCCTTTTCCAAACAATAACATATCTTTCTTCCCCCTTTCACTTATGCCATCAACTCTCCGATTTACAGGTACAGTAAAATTAAAATGTTCCTCTATATTTTATCTGTTTAGTATTGGGTTTATATATTTTTTCTTAGATTTAATGATTTTCATTAGCTTTGTGTATAAACTTGTAGGTAAATTTTCATTTTAACACCCGAGCGTCATTCACTGCTGAACTATTTTCTTTCAGAAATTAGTACAAGCTTCCGTAAATCGATTTTTTTTTTGTACTTAATTTAAGAAGAAAATTAACTTTCAAATATATGTAAACATCGAAAATAAAAGAATAACAAAAGAAAAAAAAACACCTAACCCTAATTTGAAAGTTAACTTTCTTCTTAAAAATAAAAAAATAAAAGAACAACCAAAAAAAAAAAAACACCTAACCCTAATTTGAAAGTTAACTTTCTTCTTAAGTTAAGTACAAAAAAAAAATCGCTTTACGGAAGCGCGTACTAATTTCTACAAGGAATTACTGTGAAGGAAGTAAATAGGCCCAAATTGTATACATCCACCAACAAAATTCAGCGCTGAATTACTTATCAATAAGCTGACGAAAGACCAGGAAAAAGTCTGATTTTTTTCAGGTCGTTAACATCCAAAAAGGTAGGTTTCTTCAATATCTAATTGTTGATTTGAGTTCAGCATATACATTTGCACGAAAATAATACTATTTTGGAAAAATTTGAAGGGATATTAGCGCTGGGATGTTAAAATAAAAATTTAACAACTTGTGTACAAAGTACTGTTGTAAAAATTTAAATAAGCAATGATTTTGGGACCAAGAACGGTTTAATCCATTTTACATTGATTTCTATTGGAAAAATAGTTTCAGTTTACAAACATTTCAGGTTATGAACAAGCTTCATGAATAAATTAAATTCGTGAACCGAGGTTCCACTTTATAATTATATATACTGCGTTTCAAGATTTAATGAAATGTTTTTAGGAAATCTAGAGAAAGAAGATATGGGTATTTTGATAAAAAATGTCTTGTAATCATAGAAAAAAATTTTGAAAAATATTTTTTGTACATATTCTTGTTATATTTAATGAAGGCTTTTAGAAAGAAATATTCTAGGTAGGAAACAAAATTTCAGTAAAAAAAATTCTTAGGGAAAATTAATATTAAGTGAAAAATATCTAAAGTAATTTTTTGTATTGAATTTGCAGAGAGCCTAATCTGTTAAAAGACAAATCTTAGAGATTGGCGTTAAAATAATTTATCCAAGGGAGATAATTTTCATCTAAGGGAGATAATTCTAATTGTCTCAGCTGTTTGCTTTAAGAAAAAATAAAAACTCTGAAATATACACTGAAATATAAACTTTTTTTTTTTTTTTCTGTTGACTCAGTTTGGTATAGAAAAACAACTTCAATCAATTCATTAATTCTAGAATATTCTTGCATGCGCCTGATAGCAATTTCAAAAAAGTAACAAAGTTTTATAAGGGAAATGATACAGCAGTAAATGAAAAAGAAAACGCCAGTCGGCAAAACTCAATAAAATCTTTTTGAATTTATTGTCTACAAAAAATACAGCGAATATTTCATTTTAATTCTTGAAATAAAATTCTATTTTCACTTTCCGAAATTTTTGGTTCATTTATTCTTAAAACAAAATTTCATTTTCAAAATTTTAGGATTCATCAATTCTTAAAAACAGAATACAATTTTCACTTTCTGAAATTTTGGATTTGTAAAATAACCACAACAACGATGGTAGTAGTAATTCTGAATTACTTTATTCTTATACCAATGGGATACAAATACAAAAATACACCTGGTAACTCAGCTGTTTATATAACACTGGAGAAGGTAACTTGTGACGATCTACATCACGCAAATACATACATGCTTTAACTTACACAAATACAAATCATACAACGACAAGCATTCATTGGATTATGAATCAACACTACTGTGTAATGGACAATTTATAAATCGCAGCAAAATTTCTACTTTTGGGAGAAACGGATCCCAGAAACTTTCTTGAGTCTCCCCAAAACTCGCTCACTGATTGTCTGCACGTGAAGAACAATTCTTCCCACGCAGCGATTCGGAGCCGATGATCACCTATATAAGCAAGAAATTGGGCACCTCGAGGTGGTGTAATGGTTAGCAAGCTTGTCTCGCTAGAACAATTACGACTGAGTAGTGAGTTCGATCCTCACTGGGTGCCTCTTACTTTCGGCCTTGTGCCACATCCAAGCTATGCTTGGAAAATCACTATATAAGCAAGAAATATTCATAGATAATTAGTGAGATTTCAGCTGCCAAACGAATTCACGACAGTTGAAACCATGCGCCAATCTTCTCACTCACACCACCACTTACATGCTGACTATTCCTTACACTCGCATAATCTTTTCCTTACACAGCAAAACTATTGAAAACATTTACTACTAGAAACTATCACAAACTTTTTTTCAGTGAACTTTGGAATACAAATAATAGTTAAAGAGGGAAAACTCTTGTTTTACTCAATGCATGCCTTTCTTTCACATCCTCGTTTGTATTAGGTTGGTGCAAAAATAATGTCGTTTTTGACATATTTTTTAACGTCAAAAAACGACATTATTTTTGCACCAACCTAATAGATCTTGTTAAGTACATATTTTATGTGTAATGATGTCTTTGGCTTATCCTTTTTTTCACCTCAGTTCGGTTTCCTAATCTAAGTTAAATTAATGTGGTGAAGTCCTTCATTGTCTGCCTGTGGAAGTCCTCTATTATCAAATTATCTTCCATACTCTACAGTATTGATTTGAAACGAAACTATTTTTACTTTCTGAAAGTTTATTTATGCTTTCGTATTTCTAAAATATTTTATTTCATAAAAAATATTTTGGTGAAAACAAATTCTAACAAAATTATTTTTCTTATGATTCACAAGGAAACATGCAGATGCACAAAAATGCAGTGACATATGCAGATACAACAGGGACTTATGTATATAAATGCACAAAAACACAGAGACGCATGTACACAATTACAGAGATCCTGATGCACAAAGACACGCAGATACACAAATGCAGAGAGACACACACATACATGCATATGTAGAGAACAGGTGCTACAGGTTTGAAATATTGGTCCACAATTTGTAGCTGGAACTTCTATGTTGTATTGGATGCAGTTGTTTAAGAATAGTGACAAAGAGAAGTTTCAAAAGAAAATGAATTGGAATTTTTCTGGAGGGATTGGCAGAGGAGTAGAAGTGTGTTTTTCCCTGTTGGGATAGATGCTGCAGGTGCAGTATCTGTTCGGTGCCGGGGGCTTTCTCTCCTCCCTTGTGCCCCACCCCCACCATTGCCTGACATCTATTATGTAGCTGTGGTATGACCGGCTATGACTAGCTTAGACAAGCTAAAACCTGCTTACACCAACAGCCTAAGTGGAAACACTCGGTTCCCCACGTTAAAAACCGACTTTGTGCCACAACCTGGGCGGGAGTCAAATAATTCTCGGACTACGGGTTGAGAATTGGTCAAATTGTAGTCGATTATTAGTTGAGTATGAGAGTTGATTACTAGTTGCTTATGAGTGGATTACTAATTGATTACCTGTTGATTATCGAGTGACTATCTGGTGATTAATAAAGAGCAGTTTTGTTTTTGAGGCATTAAAGTTAACCAGCCAATTGCAATTTTTAATTAAATACTTTTCATTTAACATTGAAGTCTTGAATTGTACTTCATCATTAACGACACCCATACGGGTCACAAAAATACCATATTAAAACACGACCAAACTTTATTTTCTACCCCATAATAGACAATATTCACAAACACGCCATTTAAATTAAAGTATTTATTGGTTAGAAATTAATATCTTTAATATATTTATTACAATGTTTCGGCCGTTGTATGCTCCGGCCTTCTTCAGGTGGTTGGAATGTAGAACTAGAACAGTCTACACCAGTGAGCGAAATAAAGGGTTCAGTTCAACATTCCAACCACCTGAAGAAGGCCGGAGCGTACAACGACCGAAACGTTGTGATAAATATGGCGACAAAGATGAGGACAATAGTCCGAATAATGTAACTAGTGTACATAATACCTCATCTCAGAAATATAGACAGATACTGAAGGGTGATAAATATGGCTACAAAGATGAGGATGATAGTCCGAACAATGTAAATAGTGTACATAATACCTCATCTCAGAAATATAGACAGGTACTGAAGGGTGATAAATATGGCAACAAAGATGAGGATGATAGTCCGAATAATGTAAATAGTGTACATAATACCTCATCTCAGAAATATAGACAGATACTGAAGGGTGATAAATATGGCTACAAAGATGAGGATGATAGTCCGAACAATGTAAATAGTGTACATAATACCTCATCTCAGAAATATAGACAGGTACTGAAGGGTGATAAATATGGCAACAAAGATGAGAACAATAGTCCGAATAATGTAAATAGTGTACATAATACCTCATCTCAGAAATATAGACAGATACTGAAGGGTGATAAATATGGCTACAAAGATGAGGATGATAGTCCGAACAATGTAAATAGTGTACATAATACCTGATCTCAGAAATATAGACAGGTACTGAAGGGTGATAAATATGGCAACAAAGATGAGGACAATAGTCCGAACAATGTAAATAGTGTACATAATACCTCATCTCAGAAATATAGACAGATACTGAAGGGTGATAAATATGGCTACAAAGATGAGGATGATAGTCCGAACAATGTAAATAGTGTACATAATACCTCATCTCAGAAATATAGACAGGTACTGAAGGGTGATAAATATGGCAACAAAGATGAGAACAATAGTCCGAATAATGTAAACAGTGTTGTAATGAGTCGTCAAAGAACATTATGACCCACATCCCTACTCTATCCGTATTTCGAAAAAGAACACCAAAAACAGCAACAGAAATATTACAATTAATATACAAGAAAATCGTATGGAAATCGTTGAAGCCATGTGATTGCGTACAATTAGATGACAGAATCTGGGAACCAGCAATTTTCACTAATAATTGTGACAAACCAAGATCATAGACAAACATATAAACGAAATAGACAACACATCTCTATCTATAAAAGGCAGGATGTGTGTGTGTGTGTGTGTAACGAATGCACGGCCGCAATTTTCGACGGATTTGAACCAAAATTTACATGCGCATGCTCCAAGTTAGCGAGAAGGCCAAGACCGACTTTGCATTTCCCAACTCCCATCGATAGTGGAAATAATCGATTTGTTCATGCTTCTACAGTAGTTTTCATGTAGTTTGCGGCCATTTTCTACTGGCCAGAGTGAGAGCCTATAGCTGGCTGCCACGAATAGGCAGGAAGATTCTATTGGCCAGCGTGAGCGCCAACAGCTGACTGACACGAATGTTAACTAGCATGCAAAAAAAATCGATAGCGGCATTCGTCACAAGTGGGAAAATTTTAAATCTGCATGGCACTTTACTCCAATTGGCTCATTCGTTTGCTTAAACTCAACGTTGATTCTGATTTCGCAGAACTGGGTTGGGTGTGAAAAAGTATTTGTTGTTGACATTCTTTTTTCATTTGTTTTTCCAATTACGAGTCCTTTTTTAAAGCTGATCGTTTTGTGTTCATTTTGTTTAGTTCTTATTTCGTAACAGATTTAATGTTTAGTATAGAGCTTAGAAAAATTCACAGTGTGAGATAGGCAAGAAGTAAGGCATGTAGCAACATCAGCACAGCAAAGGGCACTCCTTTAAAGGCAAGTAAGGGCAAAAATATTTTAAGTCAAGTGATAGCGGTTGCTGTATGAGTCGTACGATTTTTTAATCAAGCACGGGCAACGCCGGGCCATGCTGCTAGTATGTCTATCAAAAGAGAATGACAACCAAAAATCAACATTCATATCTAATGAAGTTGTGGAATCTTCTACTCTTCCACGTCAGCCAGTCACCCTGCGCGGGTAAATAAACTATTCCCTGTAAATGAATATATGACAAGCATTCATTGGTTAATCTATTTCAAACTATCTCACTAATTGGTCAGTTCCGACCAATCAAACCGCCTGCACGCGACAAATCTGTTTTCCTGCGTTCTCCATCTGAGCCGGTCATGTGATACCCGATCATATATAAACAAAAACACGAGTGATTCTCTCTCTTCAACTTCTTCTTCTTACTCGCTCTCGTGTCTCATCTCTTGCTGCCAAAATGTGACCTTCAAGAACTCCCGTCTTGACTAGTGCGATCAGACGTTAAAGAACTTTACAACATTCACGGAAGTACAATTCTCAACTCTTTCAGTCCATCAGACAATTCCTAATATGCAACAACTCATTCTTCTAAATTACAGTTTAATAATTACGTTCACTTTATGAGCTCAAGTACACATATTTCCAAGTCTAAGAGACATAACTCTGTCAAAACTTTCAGTTCACATGCGTGTATATCAAATCTTACTTATTATAAAACGCAGATTGTGTGTGTGTGTGTGTGTGTGTGTGTACACGTTTATATATTGGATCGGATTTCCTACATTTTTCAACCGATTTCAACAAAACTTCACAGGACTACGTAAAATTACCTTGCGGTGGTTCTAACAGCGCCAAAAATTGGAAAACACAATTGCTTTTGCACAAAATCAATTTGAAAACACGATTAAGAGGCATCACGAGAATGAAAGGGGGACAACTCATATCGAGTTATACTTATTATAAAACCCAGGTTGTTTGTGTGTGTCTGTGTGTTCGTTTATATATGGGATCGGATTTCCTACATTTTTCAACCGATTTCAACAAAACTTCACTTTTTTTTTTTTGTTGCACACTTTTTTCTTTATTTTTACATTCAGAATGCTTTAAAAATTCCATTTACAAGACAATTGTTTATAATAAAATTCTATTCAATCGGTAGACTCATAACGATTGAAAACAATGTTTTTGATTGAGTTTGACAAATTCGTAAAAAAAAAAAAAAACTAATTAAGACATGCGTGTCTGTCAACCTTAAATGTCAATTTTATTTTTCAGTCTTTATGATGGTCGATACTTGATCTATCCCTTACTGTTACATCCCCGGGCAACGCCGGGCTCTACTGCTAGTCCTTAATAAATTCAATTGTTACGTTTTGAAACAATACGTCATGATTTGTTTCTAATATTTTTCTTTAATGGTTGTGGACGAATGTTTTTAGAATACCAACACTAAAAATCCTTCTGGTCACTCAAAATACATTCGCCAGTCCGCAACAAAATCAACTATGAAGAACCAACCGTATCAGATACTGCTGAGCAGACGCCCTAATCATGTCACACTCAGAAACTGGAAAAATTGTAACAAAAAGTGGGGGTATAGTAGTGTGGTGTTAAAATGAACAACTAATTTACGCCCAACAAGAAAATTAATGAAGAAAGATAATGACGAGGAAACACACAGGTATATTTTAACAAAACATAAGGAATTTATTTATGAATTGACACATTTGAAGACGTGTCAGTAACTCGTTTCAGAAAAATAAATAAGAAATCTTTAAAGTCCGTAGTTTTAACGTATTGTCATGAAGAGGAAATGTTGATACAATAGATTAAATGATCTGACACAAAATAATATTAAAAAATGTTTAAGACAAAGGTAAGAAATTTCGTTGCTCACTGAAGGGATATATGGTTTGCATACGTTCAAAGGTCGACGAAGAAAGAAATACTTAGTTTTCTCGGATTGTTGAAGGAAAATTATTTGAACTATCGCATGCTAGATTAAAAGCCGATAACATAATTGGCGAGTAATTTTACACAGGCGAAAACTTCAACGCTGGGTGCAGTGAACAGAAACGAAACCTTTCACATGACTTCAGACACTTTTTTCTTATTAATTTAATTTTTCTCCTCATTTTATATCAAAAAGAATTTCGCATAGGCTAGTTCCTTTTTTCTTGGCTCAAAGGCTAATTTCTGTACAGATAAGGTTTTTATTTGTTCTGTTGCGGATGTGTGATGTGTGTTGAAGGGGAATAGAAGGTTTGAATTATCAGGGGGCTTAAAATTGTGTGTGTTCAATAATCTTCCATCCACAACAATTAATACAAGATAGAGAAATAATGATTCGTAAACATCTTGTTTCAAAACGTAACAATTGAATTTATGAATATTTGATATACATGCATGAATACTGAGTGAAAAGGTTAGACAAAGTCGTGTCTCTTAGATTAGGTAAATATTTGTACCTAAGTTCATAAAGTGAAAGTAATTATTAAACTGTAGTTTAGAAGAATAAAGTTTCTTTAGCATGTTTGAAATTGTGTATTGTACAAGTTGGTAAAAGTTCAGAAGAGATTTCAGTGTTCGTACTTGCGTGAATGTTGGTAATGGTCTTTAACGTCTGACTGCATTAGTTAAGACGGGAGTTCTTGAAGATTACATCTTGGCAAATGAGACACGAGAGAGATGAATGAAAAGAAACTCGAGGGAGTTTACACGTGTTCTGTTTTTATAATAATCGTGACTCACGTGGGAGGCTCCGAGCATATTGAGCGGGAAAACAGATTTGTCGCGTGCAGGCGGTTTGTTTGGTCAGAACTGACCAATCAACAAGCTAGATTGAAGGTGATTAACCAATGAATGCTTGTTATAAATTTTGTAAGATTGTGATGGTGAAAATTACAACAGGAATAGTGCATTTAATAGCTGGGGTTAACTGGCTTGTTGTGGAAGATTCCACAGTTCCAAACAATTTCACACATTTTTGCGAATTTATTTCGTTTTTCTTTTCTGCTCACCAATCAATTTCTGTGAAGGCAAGGTTTTCATTAATCCAAAGATAATTTCACATAGGCTTGCAATTATAGAAACCAATCGCATTTCAATAAAGTGTTTGTAGCTAATAGCAGTCAGAGTTAGTCACCTCATGGGTTGCTACGGACAAGCCCACTGTATATTTTGTCTCTGTATTCAGTTAGTTGTCTAGTATGACACAACACTAACATGATAAGTCCTAATGAAAGGATGTATGACTATATTTAGTATGTATTATTGACTAGAATAATCAAAGTAATCATTGATTTAATAAAATTCGTTCAAGATATAATTATTTGTTTAGATATTCTCGCTAATTATTTTAAAATAAGAAAATCCTGATACGAAGAGCTACGACTTCTTTGTCAATCAGTTACGTGCCATGCGGGATATACGCTTAGACGATCATGTATCTTTCGATACATAACTGACGAAGCAGATTTCCAAAGGGTATTAGCACGTAAGTGA
Source organism: Acanthosepion lycidas (assembly GCA_963932145.1). Taxonomy (NCBI): domain Eukaryota; kingdom Metazoa; phylum Mollusca; class Cephalopoda; order Sepiida; family Sepiidae; genus Acanthosepion; species Acanthosepion lycidas. The sequence continues at coordinate 72,218,338 of OZ010607.1, read as the reverse complement.
ATGTAAAGGATTCGACTGGAATTAGAACTCGGTTCAATCCGAGCTGCTATCCATTACTCTATGCCTCCTCCTTTGTACGTATCTGAAAAAGGATAATAATTAAAATAAAAAGCATGCATATTAATATTGGTAATTTTTAAAGCAAATATTTATTTCAATTATTATTTTTTAAGATTATATTAAATTAAATAAAAAAGTCTAAAAAGATTAAACCACTCACAAAGAGAATGCGAAACTAAAAGTTTTAGCTCTGTTTTCTAGCGGCGCTAATTCAACATGGCGACTCCTTCAAGCGAACGGATGGCAACTGAAGAGCCAAGTCTTGTAGATGATTTGGAAGCTGCATTTCAGGTAGTTTTTAGCACATTTTATTTTTTTAAATAATAAAAACAATTTTGCTCTTGTTTATGTTTATAAGAAAAAATTATTGTATAATTGTGGTTGTATTTTTTAGTTTCGTAAATCGTACTTTGAAAAAATAAACACTTCCAACGACAATTTTCAATTTTTTTAAATGCCTAATTAAAACTGATAAATGTTTGATTTTTAGAAATTAATAAATTTAATTATTTTCTTAGGAAATAACTTTTTGCTACATTAATTTTGAAAGATTTGAATTTAAATTAGGATTTTAAATGTTCGTTTGAATATGAGAAACTAAAAATGTGACCAGAATCCAATTTTTAAAATAAATCAACAAAAATTGGTCTTGTGTTAAAAATAAAATTACTCAAATTGTCAATAAAGGAAAAAAATAACTATTTTTAATTTTGCGACAAAATTTATTTGAACTCATGGCTTGAATTACGACGTTTCAGCTATTTGGACACTTCTTCGTCCTTCTTCGAATTTTAAACCAAACACTTCATTCCATACTTATAGATTTTTTTCGCGTGTTGTTGATAAATAATAACAGTTTAAAACTAGCTCTCTAGTCTAAACAATACGTATCAAACACTGATTTATCTCCCTTGCATTTCTTAAGGCTTGTTAAATTTAGCATTTCAAATGATTTCTACATGTCAAACACTGATTCATCTCCCTTATTTTATTTATTTTCAACTAACTCCCCACATCCGGATCCCTTTGGATTGGAAACATTTTGCATCTGAGATAAAGCTAGAAGATAATCACTCGAGATGAAATATATAATTTATTTCAGTTTTTTCAAATTCAGCGTTTATGTTCAATAACTCTTAGAATTTCTAAAACAAGCATTGGACCTTTCTTCTTTTTTTAGGTGGAATGTCTTAAAATATAAGTTGTAGAGAGTAATTGAGGGTCAACAACTGTTTCAAATCAAATAACAAAAATAAACAAATCACACAAAGGCTTTGTGCAGGCTTCCAGTTTCAAACATTTTTTAAATTAAGAAAAATAAAGAATAGCCAATAAAATCGGTTCCTGTACCTGTCTATATTTCTGAGATGAGGTATTATGTACACTATTTACATTATTCGGACTATTGTCCTCATCTTTGCTGCCATATTTATCACCCTTCAGTATCTGTCTATATTTCTGAGATGAGGTATTATGTACACTATTTACATTATTCGGACTATTGTCCTCATCTTTGTCGCCATATTTATTACAATGTTTTGACTATTGTGCGCTCTGGCCTTCTTCAGGTGGTCCTCAAGGACACATGGCACAGTGGATAAAGGCGTTGGTTAGATCCAGTGACAGGACCCAAATAGTGTGTGTTCAATACCCGGTTAAGGCAATGGAGAACTTTCAGAGGGGAATTAACAGGAGATAACTGAGATCCATTAAACATGGCACATGGAACTAGAACAGTCTACCTCAGTGAGTGAAATAAAGGGTTCAGTTTGGCATTTCAACCACTTGAAACGGCCGGAGCATACGACGGCTGAAACGTTGTAATAAATATGGCGACAAAGATGAGGACAGTAGTCTGAATGATGTAAATAGTGTAAAATCAGCTCCTGCCAATAAATAAACATAGGCTTCTGAAGCCTCTATATAGCCATATAAACTAGACATCCATTCAACTCAGAAGAAGAAGTGACAGTTAAAGAGGCCAGAGTCAAACCCCTTCGTCCTGTCTTTCTCACTAAAGCAACAGTTAGCTCCCTTTGATCTTTCTCCCAACTCTGCTTTTTTCTCTTCCTCACTCAAAGACTGTTCATTTCCTTTTCAGTCAGAGAGAAAGACTTTCTCAGTACAAAGTTTTATTTTGTGATATTAGTTAAGAATTTGTGTATCTTACATTAAATATCATTTTATTTGTACGCACCACAACCATTTCTCATTTTTTATTCAGTAAACCGTGATTCATGGAATTTTTCCCCAACCATGTCAACTATTTTTTTTTTGTCATTAAAAACTGAAATAAATTTACTGTATTTGACAGCATATAACAGACCCCCATCCCAATTTCAGCAGAGCTTAATCCAGAAAAAGGTTTTAATCTATTTAATTAGGTACCTTCAACAAAAAGCAATACCTAAGGTTTAAAATGTGTTTTAAAAATGAAAAATCTTCCTTGAAGCTTTTATTTTAGCTTTAATTTCCAGCTAATAGATTAAATTTAATATTTTTAATAAGCAAAATATATTGCTGTATTTCAAACTGAATTTAAATTAATTGGAATGATCATTTTTTTTTTTTTTTTTTCATTTTTTTTAAAATGGCTGAAACTGTCCATATTTACAAATCTGTCAATGCAGCATAATTCTCTCGATTAAAAAATCTTTCAAAAATGAAATCTACTTTTCTGAAACTTTATTTGAGGAACATTAGTCAATTGAAAGTTAAATTAATCTAACTTGAAACAAATATTTTTTTAAGTTTAAAATATTTGCTGAAATGCATTTTTTTAACAGAGAAGTGGATGTTTATGAGTTGTTGATAACTCTTGATAAACTCATATTTGGCAATTTTTTTCTATAGAGGACATAGCTGTAACAATTAATTGATGAATATAATGTGAATGCTACCTAGTAATCTTTAAAATTTATGTAAATATTCTAAGTAATCCAATATTTTATTAAATTTTAGTTACTTTGGATTTATAGTCCTACTTATGAAGAGCCTTATTGAGGAAATGTTAAAAAAGTACTAATAAATTTATGTTTACTATAGTTTCTACACTTATTTTCTGATAATGTTGTGTATGGACATCCATATTTATAAAAATTGGCATGATTATACATGAACAAAAAAAATTCAAAATTCTTTTTAAAATATTGGGTGTTGCTGAATTGTAGCAATCTTATCCACTTATGATTAGTAAATATAATTTTTACTTAATAACAATATCATCTAACTGCTACAAATTAGTACAGAATTTTAAAAGATTTAAAACTTTATAAATTATTCGAGTTAAAATTAAAAAAAAAAAAATGTAAGTAATTCTTGTAAGAATTCATTATTTATTGAAAAAATCTTTTTTCTTAAGAAAAATGAAATGTTGCATTCTTCTTTGAAGCACTGCATTCTTCAAGGTGAATTTAGTTATTCCCTGCTTTTTGTTCCAGAATTGCCTTTCCCTACTTACATCGCAAGAACATTTTAATGTAACAGATTCTGAGGAGACAAAAGCAGGTGAGAAATGTCGTTTTAAATTTATTAATGTTTATTCCATGTTTGCTTTAGAAATGCATTCACTCTGCTGAAGAGAAAGTTCCATTGTTATGGATTCTGACTGGCCTTTTAATTTCGTCTTAATTGAGTTTGTCTTTTATGGTAACATTACTGCAACAAACAATTCTCTGGGAATCGATGGCACCGATTGGAGAGAAAAAAAAATGCATAATCGTCTCTGTGAGATTCAATCTCTTGGGATAGGAGTTTGAATTTCACTAAGAGGATTATGCTTTATTGCCTCAGGCAAGGCCTTAGTAAATGCTCCCCACCTCTGAACCCCACTTCCTCCCCAATAAAGTTAATACCACTGCCAACATTAAAGTTAATGTTAGGTTGAGTCATAAATAATTTCTGTTTTTGTTTATTGATTTCAAAATGACTTGGTTCCGACAAGCTTATGTAAAGCCCAAATTGGTGTAGTTTTTGGTGGTGACTTTGTAAATTCTTGAGAATTCTAGTTTTAAGACTTGGCCAATTAGATTTACCAAAACCGACACAATATGAGCAAAAGAAAATTCATTTGACAATTTTCTACTTCTATGTGCTGTGTCCCTTCAGGATGTTGGCGTTCATGGCTCTCCACAATTTTCTTTTTTTTTTTTTTTTTTTTTGTGACACTCAAGTGAATTGATATAAATTTAAGGTAGGCTGTTTTCATATGCCCTTGAAAGCAAGTTAAATCTTATCTATATATATATATATATATATATATATATATGAAATGAATTAAGTTCCCCAATTATTTAATATATTTTCTGTTTATGCATTATTTTTATAGACATAATTTATTTAAAGTAAATGCTTTGTTTTTTAATTAAACATTATTAATTACATTTACTGGCCTGAATGTTCAAGAAATTTTGAAGAGCACATATTTTCTATGAAATTTTTCAAACATTCAAACTCGTAAATGTAATTAATAATGTTTAATTAAAGAACTTGAATAAATTATATCTAAAACATAGAAACAGAAAATAAATTTCTGTTTATACGTTCTTTAATTAAACAGTATTAATTACATTTACCAGCTTGAATATTTGAGAAATTTTGTAGAAAATATGCATTCTCCAGCAGGAATTGAACCTGTGTCCTTTGAGGAACCACCATTAAACTTGTGCTATAACTGTTCAGCCATTGTGTGTTTGAAAGCATTAATTTAGGCTTTGCTTAACCGGAAGTTCTCTGTAGCTGATATGTTATAGCAGTGTCCACTTTTATATTTATATATGCTCTATCCCTGATATTGAGCACTTTAACCCACAAATTTATCACACCTTAAAACTATATTTTTATCCCTTATATATATATATAAAGCATAGTATATTTAGGCAGCAACCTTTCATTTATACATATTTTATTAAATAGGATAGGTACTGTGTGTTACCCCTTTTGATGGGTTTCTCTTGATATTGAATAAGTTATTTATCTGTTGAAATGTATTGAAGCCAACAAAGGTAATATTATTAAAAAAAAAATATAAGGAATCTTTTTGTCTTGTGTATTTTTTTTCAGAGAACAATCAACTTTTATGCTAAATAGGTTAAGTGAAATAGAAATATTGAAATTTTTCTTTTTCCTTTCATGTCTGTTGTTGCTTTAAAGATCTTATTTTCAATGGCCTTTCTCTTTAAGGAATTGAACACGCTCTACAAAGGTTTCTGGAAGTGAGTCGGCAGATTGAAGCGTTCTTCTTACGAAAGAGGATGATTCTTTCTATTCTGAAGCCAGAACAAGTGATCAAAGAGGTAAGCTGATTCCTTGGAAAGGGACTTAAAAATTTTTGTCATTGGTTGTCCTAAATTGGGTCTTTTTTTTTTTTTTCAAACGAGGGTTAAAACACATTGCAATAGAAGGAAATGGAATACAAAGTGAATGAGGATGGCTTGCTACGTGGCATGGTAGATCTTAGCAGGTTAGAACTGGTGGAACTGTAGTTCATCTGAACACTTTCCACAGAAGTGATGATAGACTTGCAATGTTTTACCAGTGGGGAAGTGGTAGTCAAGGGGAAAATAATTCATCATCCACAAGGCTGCAGAGTTGATATTGGACTCAAGACTGGAAAGTGAAGACTTCTCAGCTCCTGTTCCTATATGGCAACAGTACTCCATTTTCAACTTGGTATTGGTCTTGTAAAGGTAGACAATAGCAGGAGGCATCAGGGACTTGCTAGAGTGATACAAGGAACCGACCATTTTCCCAGTATCTTCAGTGAGAGATTGTACGTATGAGTTTCATTTAGGGCCCTATAGGTGCTTAAAGCATGAGACCTCCCTGATAGGACACCTGTTCATCATGATAGGTGAAAATTCAGAATTCAGGGTCTGTTTGGTGATGAGTTATATATGTTCAGGAAAAACCACCAAGTAATATATATGTAAAACGTGCCATGTTGTGTGTGTGTGTGTGTGTGTGTGCACACACGCACAGAGGGTGTAACAGCAAAATTGTCCAGTTGTTAGATAAAGTTTCGAACAATTGTATCTTAGAAATGATTAAAGATATCTTACTGGAATTCTGTGAGGTTTTTATAACACTATGAGACTCTACTTTGAACAACAAGAATGTATTTAGCTGAAATGATGATCCCTCTTGCTGTTGTGACCACCTGATCCAGTTTTCCTCTCTACTGTTCCCTCGTTTTTTGGTACCATTACTGAAGGCTTGAATGATTTACCTCTCACCATTGCTCAGTTGAGAAGACAGTGGATCTGACACAAAACAATTTTAACCTGTTCTCTTTTTAGTTGAATAACTCAAAGGGTTTTTCAGTGATTCTTACAAAAACTGTTCTAATGAAGGCTCATTTTAAAAGCTTTTTTTTCTCAAATACAACCAAGAATTGTGTAATGTTATTCTGTCACTCTTTTTATATAATAAAAGTAAAACTAGTTCAAGGGAGACTACTCTTCACACTTGCAGAATGATCTTTATTTTTGAATGTTCTCGGAAAAAAAAAAATGATGCCTCAAAAGAATGTTTTTACTTTTCCTCTTGACATCACTGTTACTGTATATGCTGTTAACAATTTTTATTTTAAAAAGTTATTTTTATATTTTTAACCTTAGCTCACTACATTATTTATAAATATTACTTCACCTCCATACGGCGGCTCCTCAAATACCAACTGCAGTCGCCTTGATCTTGATTTAAGTCAAGGCTGTTTTTTTGCTGTTGCTATAGCAGGATGTGACAACACAATCGTGAAATTTAAATATTCTGTTATTTGGCAATTGGAGTCAACTTCAATGGCAGGACAAATGTTTTTCTTGCTGACTGAAGTTGCTGGCTGAAGAGTGTTTAAGGTTAATAAAACTGGAACATATGAAAATGGATTTACTTTTTTTTTTTGTTGTTGTTGAGGCCAGACAGAAAAATGTTGAACATAATTCTTGTTAATAAATAGTCTAACAAATAAAGTGTTTGAAACTTTTGTTGCCAATTCTCAAGAAATAAAAAAGTATAACTCCAGATGCTCTCAAACTATTATTTATAATTTATTCCGTGTGTTTTATAGTTGTGACATTTTTATAAATAAATAGTTTTCATAATTATTTCTTTATATAGCTGGCCACTCATATTCGAGAGTACCCGTTTACTAGGGTGGTTAGCCAGTCCCTATTGCAGACGCCCTGCTCAGGTGCATTTGTGTTCATTCAACACCCATAGAATTCACCTGTGGTTTATACTGCAACTATGCTGAGCAGACCTCAGTTTCTGGGAAGGAGCGTATTATCTAGTGTGATCAACAATTTGAACAAAGCTAGCATGCTCAAACCCTCGGCCACGATGACTTGTGACTTTGTGCTAGTATAGCTATTGATGGCTCCCAAGGGTTCCGTCTACTTAATTTCACTCATTAGGCTTGTGTCAACCTGTGGTATGGTTTTCAGGCGCTTTCCAAAGGTGCTGCATGCTGGGGGGACCCCACCCCCATGTTGTACCCTGATTCTCAGTCTTGTTGATGGGCACCAAAAAATGGAAAAGGGCATACTATATGCCCACTGGGTTACATAATGAAGGACAAACACCACACCGAGAAATAATAATGTGGACTTTGTTTCCCATATTATTTGCAGGTGTTTTATTCAGGGTGTCATCTGCTTGCTTGTTGGGGGTGGAGAAAGTAGGTAGGTGATACTTGGGACATCTATGCTATGTCAGCTCTTTCTTGTATCAACGCCTCGCCCATCTACTCATTCTGATGTAGTGGTTGGCAATATGAATGGAGGCTTTGGAACTGTGCAATGTACATGTCGGTCACTTACCAAAGGTGAGTCAGAACTCTCCCATCGATCCCCAGCATGACTGATAATATAGACCAGCACTCAGATATAACCCATTTCTTGTTTTGTTGCCACTTGATCTCTAAACCCGTGTTACTGTTGTGGAGTAAATAACACACCTCGGGTAACACAAATGAACTAGGCAAGATGTCTTAAATAAAGAACTCAAAGTTAGTCAGTAGAGGTCTGTTCGAGTCAGAAGGAGAGAATTCTAGTGATGTCAAGGTGAGTGCCTTAGTGAGACATATAACTTTTAGGAGTGAGTTATTAACAGTTACCATTCAGTCAAAGTGAAAAGTATAACTTAAAAAGGAACCATTTACTTGTTCATTAAACCGAAAACACTTGAGACCGTTGGTCAAATCACTTCTTTGCTTTCTATGTGGGTGTCCATATCACAAAGAGAAAAGTATATAAATTCTGTTTCATTTATTTGGGTTTTATTAAAATTTAAAAAAAATAGCTTTTAAAACAATAAAAACAGTTGAGAGGGAGTATACAGGAATAGTGGTGTCAAAAGAAAAAAAAAATCTCTTTGATGCATCCATCTTGTTTTTTTGTGGGTACGTTTGTGTGATGAATGTGCATCAGTACAGACTCAAAAGAGGCCTCAGATCACATGTGGACATGTTTGTCAACACAGTTACATGTGGATTTTTCCCCATTAGCAGCAGGACAGTTTGGCATGTCTAACTACATACAGGCCTCTCTGCAACTCGTCAAGATCCAAGTCTTTTTAAGATGCCTCCAGCCAATAAAAGGTGAGGGGAAAACAGCATTTAGAATGACATGGTTTCTTGTGAAGTCAGTCCTGTGGGCATTTTGTTCCCCAAGCTGCTGTGGGTTCCGCGACAGTGTTAATATTTTGTTACCTCCCGTCTTTTCCTCTCCTCTCTCCCTATTATTCCTGTAGTTGTTGGGAGAGCAATCAGATAGGTGCCCCCCCCCCCATCTCAACAGACTCTTTGCTTACATTACTACAGTTTGTTAAACTTTGCTGAGATGTTAAATGAAAAATACTAGTCATGAACCGAAATTGTTCATTAATTTTTAATTTTTTTTTTTTTCTTTTTCAGGAGTTTAGTGACCTTGAGCAAGAACTTATGCGTAAAGAGTCGTTGTTACAAAAGCATCAACACCGACTGCAACAATGGCAGAACTTGCTGTGTAATCTTCAGTCAGGACCTCAGCAACCTCCCCCTCCACCCCAGCCTGGGTCAGGTGCCAGCCAAGCACCTCAGGGTTCTGGTCAGCCTCCTGCAGGGGGAGGGGTTGGTGGTGGTCCAATGTCTATGCATGGTATGCAGCCTAATTTACCAGCTTACCCACAAGTGCAACCCTCACAGACTCAGCAGGGTATGCCTCCTGCTTCCCAGTCACTTGTTATGCCACCCCCACAAACACCCCAGGTCTACCCACAGACACCCCTTGCATATCTTGAACAGACAATGACCAATATTGGTATACCTTAAAAGAAATAAAATTTAATTTGCATGCGTCTTTTTGTACAAGTTATTTTTGTATTGAATGCAAAACTTTGTGCTGTATTAATACTGATTTGATATATTCCTTCCATCCTTGGTGTCATTTGGCCCATACAGTCAAGACCCAGAGGACCATCCCTGTAGACTTTACCATCTTCTCAGGAGGAGCGAGGTTTGAGTATCTGATACTTTCCCAAAAAGAGAAATTGCTGAGGGACATGAACAATTTTTGTCCACAATCCATGTAACTATGGGCTACTAAGCCACTTTAAACCGAGCCTTTGCTAAAACTAAAGCATACTGTGGCCTCATAAATGTATTGGAATGGCAAAAGACTCCATTATTATTTTTTTTTTTTTTTTTTAGATACAGATGAGGTATGACTTTGCCATGGAAGACCGAAACCTTCATAGGGGAGAGGTTTCAAAAATATTATTGGCCTTCCGATCATTCAAAAATTCGAAAAATTTGTCTTGCAAATTGACTGGGAGAGATCTGGAATTAATTTTAAAGAGATTTAAAACATAATGAGATCAAGAGACTTAACTCTTTTCAACAAATAAACCGATTCTGCAAGTTGTTTCAGAGGGTCACACCTAAACATCCTTTTCAACTGAAGATAAGTGTTTTGTAATAATACTGATTTAAAAAAAATTTTTTTTTTTAATATTACTTCCCTCTTTGGTGCTATCTAGCCCAGCCATGCTGGGGGTTTGAAAATGAATATTATACAATCAAACTCCAGAGGTCCGTCCCTGTAAGCTATACCGCCTCTTCAGTAAGAGGAGTCGATTTATGACCTGGTGCCTGAGATGTTCTCAAAAGAGGAAGTGCTGAGGGGCCATAAGCAATTTTTGTCCTCACTCCATGTAACCATGGGCTACTAAGCCACTTTAAACTCAAAGTTAGCTAAGACTTCATCACAATTTTACCTCAGGGTGTCCCACTGGGGGTACATGCAGGGACATCTATCCATGTGCAACAGGACAATGCAAATATCCTGATATTATGCAACTTCAGAGCTGTCTCTCAAAATGCTACTTAAGAGTTCTAACTTACTACCAGTTGGGACGTTGCAACCAGAAAACTACAAACCCAGTATCTTCAAAATGAAAAATCACAGCCAGTGATCTGTCAAAATTTGATATAAAAATCTATGGATGCCATTTTTCATTTCTGGTTCAAGTAAGTATGGACTACTAACTCATTTTAAACTTTCAGTCAGTTAAATGCCATACATGATATGTTGATTGTGTGATCATATTTTTCAATTCATGACTGACTAGACAGAAGATTTTCAAGCTGTAAGTTGCCATTTCTTTCTGTGCTAGACTGGTTGCCAACCAAGGCTATAGAATCCAGTCTGTCCTGGTATTCAATCCATAGCTTGTTGGAAGAAGAGTTTTTTTTTCTCCAGTAAAGATCACCCTGTATAAGGCCTGGGGGCCACTCGAGGTAGAGGATAATGTTAAAGGCTAATTTATATGGATAGAAGGGGAAGATAACGGTTGACTCTAGACTTGGACAACTTAAGATTGTTGTGATTGCAAAAACATGCTCTTGGGAGTCTGTTCCACAGGGCAGTGGTTCACGGAAAGAAGCTGTTTGAGTGGAACTTCTCGATGATGGAATACAGAGGGAATGTGGGTGGTTTGCTACGATGTAATTGGCATGGCGGGCTCTAGCCATGAAGGCCAGCCCTAGCGGAACTAAGAAATGCAGTTCATCCGAGCACTTTCCCTGTTAGTAACGATAAAGCAGTGAGGGGATCACAACATCCCCTCTGTGAGAGAGAAGTTGGAGGGTGGAACATTTTTTTCCAGCAAGGGCTCTGAGACGCTTTTGAACTCCATCAAGGTAAGAAACAGAGGTTTGGGCAGCTCTTGTCCAAATATGACAACAGTATTCCATTTTAAGCCTTATCTAACTCTTATAAATGTAGAGTATAGCTTGAGGAGTCAGGTACTTACTGGAGTGGTACAGGGAGACACATTGTGCGTAACTACACTTTGCGTTTTCCGGGACTCTCTTACAGCAATTGCGGGCAGTTCTGAAAGAATTAAGGGCCAGACTAAACCGCTCCTTGCCATAGATTTTGAAGTTGTGGTTCCGGTGAGATATAGCTGCAGAATATTCAAGGGTAAATTACGACTGACTGGTTTTTGCTGAATTTTTTTGTGGTTATAAAACACTCCCTTCCAGAAAGGATCCATTCTGAGATAAGGGCAGCATGTTTGAATAAGGTTGGGAGAGGACCTTCGTTCGTATTTTGTAATAATGGGTGAGTAGCCCGAGATTGTGATCTGCCATAGGATCGAGGCAATGATATCCGTTTCAGACAATTACAGGAGGTCAGGTTTAGACTGAAGAAGATGGAGTTCTATTAGGTTGGTGCAAAAATAATGACGTAATAATGTCGTTTTTTGACGTATAACGTCAAAAAACGACATTATTACGTCATTATTTTTGCACCAACCTAGTAGTTTTGGAAAGTTGGAACGCAGACCCCTTACATTGGTATAACTGGCGTGTACTTTTTTTGAGGTTAGATTTGCTAGTTTTGAGGTGGCTTCATATCTTTCCTGTGCGCAAGTGAACATAATAAACCCAACCGGAATTCGAACTCGGCTCTCCTGTTCCTTGTTCTGAACTGATTTCCATTATGCCACAATGAACAACCTTCGCTAAGACTCAAGCATAATTTCGCCCCGGGGTGGGGTCTGCTGGAAGTGCATACAGGAACGCTTATCCATGCGCGACAGGACACTGCAAATTCTCTGAGATCTTGATAGAGCAGCCTCTCTGAACGCTACCAAAGAATTCAGGTTTCTTAATACCAGATGGGATGCAGTAAGTAGAAAACTACCAACAAAGTACCCTCAACATGAAGACACACCTACTGATCAGTCAAAATATGGCATAAAATGTATGGATGCCATCGACTAGATATCCAAAATAATACAGTTTTATTTTATTCTTTGAAAGTGTTAAACCGGCCACACACGAGGCTAGCTGATGTTATTGGCAATTTGATATTATTTTAAGCATGGAAAGCTGAAAGAATATCTGTCTATATTTCTGAGATGAGATGTTATGTACACTACTTGAAAAATCAGAAATATAGCTATATGTATGTAAGTGTATAGCAATTCCAGTTTGTCTATGCAGGATTTAGAGGATAAGATATATTCGTAAATGTGTGCGTACGTATTGTAGACATTGTATTGGGTTGGTGCATAATTATCAGGCGTTTTTTAAACACTATTTATTATACACTATTTACATTATTTGGACTATTGTTCTCATCTTTGTTGCCATATTTATCACCCTTCAGTATCTGTCTATATTTCTGAGATAAGGTATTATGTACACTATTTGCATTATTCGGACTATTGTTCTCATCTTTGTTGCCATATTTATCACCCTTCAGTATCTGTCTATATTTCTGAGATAAGGTATTATGTACACTATTTGCATTATTCGGACTATTGTTCTCATCTTTGTTGCCATATTTATCACCCTTCAGTATCTGTCTATATTTCTGAGATAAGGTATTATGTACACTATTTACATTATTCGGACTATTGTCCTCATCTTTGTCGCCATATTTAAAAATTGGTTGCTGAAGACATTAAGTTTATATGTTCCAGAAATTCATACACAGAGGTCCTTAAGGACACATGACACAGAAGATAAAGGCGTTGATTAGATCCAGTTACAGGACCCAAAGATTTCTGAGTTCAATGAAGAACTTGGAGAGGTGAATTAACAGGAGATAACTGACACCCATTAAACATGGCACGTGGAACTAGAACAGTCTACCCCAGTGAGCGAAATAAAGGGTTCAGTTCGACATTCCAACCACTTGAAGAAGGCCGGAGCGTACAACGGCCGAAACGTTGTGATAAATATGGCAACAAAGATGAGGGCAATAGTCCGAATAATGTTAATAGTGTCTGAAAGAATTTGTTTGATGTCCACTTAAAGAAGGCGCCCTTAAACCTTTTTTTCTTGCCGGTTACTCTATCGTCTAAGCCGGCAAGGTATACATCTATGAATGCCATAGATTTCTTCTTCTTAATCTGATTAGATAATACTCTCCCCAGTTATGGGTTAATTAGTAAGACTTGTTTCAGTAAATCATTATTATTTAGAAAATAAAAATAATCTTACTGTGTAAAAATATTCTGCAATGGATTGATAATCATAGAAAACAAATCAATCAGATCAATCCAATAATCATATAATTTTTGACGGGTACTATGCTGATGAATTAGAAAATGGCGAGCAACATGAATTAGTGATATTCTTTAACGGTGCTTCGCAAACGTTTTACTCTCACGCATTCTTTCATCCAGCACGATTCTCTGACGTACCCGTTGAGAAGAATATGACATAAAAGAGGTACCATAGATTCGATAAGTAAAATAATACAGTATTTTGTTCTGTGTGTAAAGGGTTAAATCAGCCACACACGAGGCTAGCTGATGTTACTGGCAATTTGATATTAATTTGAGCATGGAAAGTCGAAAGAATGTTTGATGCCCACTTAAACCAGGCGTCTTCAGACGTTTTTTTCTTCTTCCTGCTTACTCTTTTGTCTATGTGACGAATTATTTTCCATCCAGCAAACCTTTTTTTCTCACAGACGAGACGTCACAAGCCTCTCGCTTCTCTATCGACATTTCCATTGGAGTGTTCAAATGAACTACACTTCTTTGTTCCACTAGTTCTAATCTTCACGGCTAAGACCCGACATGCCACCCACATTGTAGCGAACCACCCTCATTCCGTTCGTTTTCCGTTGGGGAGATATAAGTTCCACTTACACAACCTCTTCCCAAGAACCACTGACTTGTGAAACCGACTCCCAAGAGATTGCTTCCCAGATTGCTACAATCTTAACCTGTTCAATTCTAAGGTTAACCGTTATATTTCACACATAAGTTGTGCCTCTTACTCTCTAACCCTCTACCTCGAGTGGCCCTCGGGACTTGTACTTAGTGAACACCACTGCAAAAAATCGCTTGTGTTGGCATACTATTTGAGTAGAATATGTTATAATACGCTTGGATACCGTATAATAAAAACTGACAAGAAGTATTTGTTTTATAATTTTATTCAATACATTGTTACGTATTTTATGATTTGAATGAGCTTGGCTCTTTTCAACAAATAAATCAATTCTGGAAAGCGTTTTAGAGACACCAATATCATTTTCATTTGAAGGTCTTGCACATTTTTTTTATTCATGTTGCTGAAAAAAAGTACTGTTCACAATGGTAAATGGATTGGAACCTCAGAAGAGTTACCATATTTTACAGATATGACTTCGCCATTGAAGACCAGAACCTTCGTAGGTTTGAGGTTTCAAAAGTATCGTTGGCCTTGGAGTCTTTCAAAATTCTACAAATTCTTTTTGCAAATTGTCTGAAAGTATCTGAGAACATAATAAGATCGATGGACTTACCTCTTTTCAACAAATAAACCGATTCTGGGAGTTTTTTTTTTTCAGAGGGACACAGTCGAATATCCTTTTCGATTGGCAGTCTTACACGGAATTTTTTTTGATCAGACATTAGTAAATGCTTTGTTTACAATGGTAACTGGTTGGGAACAGGGGAAGAATTTTCATGCATTTCTTAGACGCTGGTTTCATGGGATGCGATAACTTTGGTAAGCGAAAGATTTCTAAAAGAACTTTGGCCATTGAGTTGTTTAAAAATTCTACAAATTCGTTTTGCAAATTGTCTGGGAGAGATCTGGAATTAATTTTAAAGAGACTTAAAACATAATGAGATCGATAGACTTGCCTCTTTTCCACAAATAAAACGAATCTGGGAGTCGTTTCAGAAAGACACACCTGAATATCCTTTTCGATTTAAGGTAACAGTGTTTTGTAATAATACTGATTTTTAAAAAAGTTTTACTTCCCTCTTCAGTGCTAAATGGCCCAGCCATGCTGGAGGTTTTGAAAATAAATGTTATACAGTCAAATTCCAGAGAGCTGTCCCTGTAAGCTTTACTACCTCTTCGGGAAAAGGGGCTGAGTCATGACCTTGTGCCTGAGATGTTCTCGAAAAAGAAACTGCTGAGGGGAAATGAGCAATTTTTGTCCCCAATCTGTGTAACCGTGGGCTACTAAGCCACTTTAAAGTCAACCTTGGTTAAGACTAAATCACAATTTCGCCCTCAGTGTGTCCCATTGGGCGTACATGCAGGGGCATCTATCCATATGCAACAGAACGATGCAAATATCCTGATATTATGCAACTGTTGATCTGAGCCGTCTCTCAAAATGCTACCTAAGAATTCCGGTTTACTCTCGCTTATCTTGTTTTAGATACAGATGAGGTATGACTTTGCCATAGAGGACCAGAACCTTCATAGGAGAGAGGTTTCAAAAATATCGTTGGCCTTCCAGTCATTCAAAAATTTGACAAATTTGTTTTGAAAATTATCTGAGAGAGATCTGGAATTAATTTTAAAGAAATTTAAAACATAATGAGATCAAGAGACTTAACTCTTTTCAACAAATAAACCGATTATGGTAGTCGTTTCAGATTGAAGGTAACAGTGTTTTGTAATAATACTGATTTAAATTTTTTTTTACTTTCCTCCTTGGTGCTATCAATCTTACTTATTATAAAATGCAGATTGTGTGTGTGTGTGTGTGTGTGTGTGTGTGTCTGTACGTTTATATATTGGATCGGATTTCCTACATTTTTCAACCGATTTCAACAAAACTTCACTTTTTTTTGGCAGGTAGTTTTTCTTATTGTCTTGCACACTTTTTTCTTTATTTTTCATATCGATTGAAAACAATGTTTTTGTTTGAGTTTGGGTTTGACCAATTCGTAAAAAAAACAAAACAAACAAACAAAAAAAAAAAACTAATTAAGACATGCGTGTCCGTCAACTTTAAACAATAATCTTTGCCAATTTTATTTTTCAGTCTTTATGATGGTCGATACTTGATCTATCTCTTATTGTTACATCCCCGGGCAACGCCAGACTCTCCTGCTAGTAAATAATAAATTTAAATTAATTTGAAAGGAATGCAGAATCAAGTGGCTAGGTATAAAAAACAAAATGTCTCCTTCTTTTGACGGGACAGAAAGTTTGTGAACTGGGTCGGCAAGAGGGATGTTATAATGCCCAGAATTAGACCAGGGAAGTTGAAACTTTTGATCAGTCATAAAATGGGGTGAAGTGCTGATCACGCGTGTATCTTGTTCGTGTACCCACTGAAATTCTTTCATGTACTCACAGAGGTACGCGTGCTTTGAGTATCTCAGATCTAATTTTTTTCTTAGTTCCTGGTTATCTGTTAAAGAGAATTTGCATTTAATTTTTTTCTTACATAGTAGCACCCCCCCCCCTCGCATTCATTCCGTGTTTCATTGATGAGAAGTAAGTTTCATTCGAACAGCTTCTTCCCGCGAACCACCGCCCTGTGGAACGGACCCCCAAATGGATGTCTCCACGATCACTACAATCTTAACTGTTCAAGGCTATGCATAGAAACTGCCTCTTAAATACCTTGAGTTGCTCCCGGGCTTTGTACAGGGTGAACCTTAGTTAAAAAAAAGGGGTTTACCTTCTACACTGCCAAAGGGGAGCTAACTCTCATCTCTGTGTCAAGGGTAGATAATTGATATCAGCACTTTTTCAATTGCTTCCCTCCCCACTTTTCTCTCTCTCTCTCTCTCTCAATATATATATATATATATATATATATATATATATATATATATATATATATAATTAAACCTGAAGAACCAGATAATTAATTAGGCTTGGTCTACTTAGCGTATTGATTACTTTGCTTAGTTATTTTACTTACTCGTATCGGGGTTCTTTTCTTTGGGCTCTGAACTTGGATGCTAGACGATTGTCTTCGGCTGACGTACATGTTCTCTGTTCTTAATTTTTTTTACCTTTTTTTTACCTTGGGTATTGGTCTATTTATTTACATATCAAAGTGCCCAAGGTTTTCCGGACGAGTATAACCACACTAGGCGATGTCACCTTCCGCTTTAAATTTAGACACCCCAACCTTACCCTGACTTGACATCTGTGAATGTAACTGAGATATTGATACAAATTATTAAGAGCTCACGCCCCTTTTTCTTTAAACAAATGCTCTAGCCGTTACCATAGAAATTTCAATAATGAATATGCTTATAAAACACGTAAATTTTAGAAATAAGTTATTCCAAAAAAAAATTTCGCTTGAAGATGTAACAGAGCTTAGTACTTTAATTCAATTTAATTCAAATAATTATATTGAAGATTTCGGCTCTTGTTTTGAAGCATGAGGACTCTTATGTAGCGTGTTGGAATCATATTTTTAAATAAATAATTATATATATATATACAGACAACCACAGACAGACTGTTTCGCTGCTCATCAGTGTGGCTAGACATCCGATTTTCCTCAAGCTGGGATCGAAACTCGACTGATTTGGTATCAGTTGGAGATTTTACACCTAAGCCATTGGGGCACAGAGAAATAGGTGAATTTAGACGTATTTATTTTTAGACAAAAACGCCAGTGACCGGAGAACTCGATTCGTCTTGACGAAGAGTCTTGCATCAGTAGCAGTAATAGTCAGTTTACAAATTCACTTTTCCCCCCCAAAGAGATCAACCGAAATAATTTATAAGGAGCATGTATATATATTTTAATCGAGTTCACTCTAAGCAAGACAATAAAGCCCCTAAGGCACAAGGGATTACAGGGCGTGGAACAATTAGAAAACAGAAACATTACGTAGGGACGAGAACAATAGAAGAGTAATTAGGAGGACATTAGATAGCGATTGACATTGCATTTAAACTTTTTAAGATTAAAATTGGTCAGAAAAAACGGAGTCCGAAGAGAGTTCCACAAGTGGGAAGTGCGAGAAAAGAAACTGTTAGCATAGAACTTGCGGTTACTTATAGTTAACTCGACTGTAAATTGATGAGACCTCGTAGTCTGTTTCGTACTGTGCTTAAATTTTTAAAAACTCTAGGTACCATAGTGAAAAGCTCATCCGAAAGTATTTATAGAAAAGGCAGAAGTAGGCAACTTTACGACGGTGAGAAAAATGACTGAAGCCAAGATGCCAGGTGAGGATCAATATTATTGCTGATTCTTCTTTGGATTTTATCAAGAATCTCTAAATATACAGCGCAGGAGCACCGGACCATATGTGCCAGCAATATTGAAAGCATGGATAAATGGCAGACTTATAAATATGTAAGATAGATTCTGGAGAGAAACATTGCAGATTCCTCTTTGGATTTTACCAAGAATCTCTTAATATATAGCAGGAGCACCGGGCCATTTATGGCAGCAATATTCAAAGCATGGCTGAATGGTAGACTTATAAATATGTAAGATACATTCTGGAGTGAACCATTTCAGATTCCTCTTTGGATTTTACCAAGAATCTCTAAATATATTGCAGCAGCACCGGACCATTTATGGCAGCAATATTGAAAGCATGAATGAATGGTAGACTTATAAATATGTAAGATAGATTCTGGAGAGAAACATTGCAGATTCCTCTTTGGATTTTATCAAGAATCTCTAAATGTATACCGGACTTTAAGTGGCAGTAATATTTTAAGCATTTACTCGAAATTGTCAAGAAAGTTAAACTTGTGCAAGCAAAGGAAGGAGTAGTATGCTTAATTACATTGTCTAACCTTTCAATATGGCTTTTCGATGTTCTTCCGGCCTTACTTTTAGGGGTACCTTGTTTCCACCTTTTATATATATATATATTTATGAACGTAAACCGTTGTACAGAATGAACCTTACTGTAAAAAAGGAATCGAGTACACATAATTCTCCACCGAGTTAGGTTTTACTCCACAGATATAACGAGAGAAATTGTAGTAGTAGTATTACCCGTTTCCTTATAAGGAAACATTTTGAATGGATTACTTATTTTTTTATACTAAAGTACAAGTATAATGCATACAGTTATGTGACACAGTAGGATTCAACTGTGATTTGAACACACACGAGCCAAATGAGCCTTAAATGATTTCAGTGTAGGGTTTTATGACTGTGTTGTGTGTAAAGACTAAAAGCAAGGCCTTCAAATCAAAAGGGAAATAAAATAAATAAAATTTTCTGGGTCAAGTGCCACTTCGCCGGAAGTTTTGTTTGCAGGCTTATATAAAGAGAGTCACGGTTAGAATTAGTTTTGAAACACCCGCAGGCGAGTTGTGAGCCGCGCGTCGTGATGTAGAGATGGAGAAAGGGGTAGTTATGAATGCGTGCGAGTTGCCGCTGTCCGAAATGAAGATCTGGTCTGTTAGTCTGCCATGACAGAAGTGGCAGTGAAGTTGTTCCAAGTGTCCCCCGATCTATCCGTAGACCGTGCCCCAAAGTTTCGTGAATAAATAAGCGATATGATGGAAACTCGATGTGGTAATGTTTTCACTCCCCACCCGTTCCCTTTATAATGCAAAATGGGCATTTCCCTATCTGTGTCCACGCCGGTGTAAGCGCGGGCCGAAGCAGAAGCTATGGTTATCTAACCAGTCGATGAAAAACTAGGATTGGAACTCAAGTGCATGTTTATACATACTGTCGAGATCCTCTCCTGGTTTTTCAATTAGGATTGAACTCAGTGTAGACAAAGAATGAGAAGGTAAGGTTTCGTTTTTGTTTAACGGCATATCAACCTCAATGGGTTATTTAATGACGACAACATTTTTAGGATAGATTCGTATGAATAGAATATATATTCTTTGGTTTAGATTGGTTTGGTTTATTTTATTTTACGGCATATCAACCTCAATGGGTTATTTAATGCTGACAACATTTTTAGGGTAGATTCCTATGAATAGAATATATATTCTTTGGTTTAGACTGGTTTGATTTATTTTGCTTTACGGCATATCAACCTCAATGGGTTATTTAATGCCGACAACATTTTTAGGATAGATTCGTATGAATAGAATATGTATTCTTTGGTTTAGATTAGTTTGGTTTATTTTGTTTAACGGTATATCAACCTCAATGAGTTATTTAATGCCGACATTTTTAGGATAGATTTGTATGAATACAATATGTATTCTTTGTTTTATTTTGGTTTGCTTTATTTTGTTTTACGGCATATCAACCTCAATGGGTTATTTAATGCTGACAAAATTTTTTATTGCTGGTAATATTTTGTTTTGTCAAGAATCTGTTTCTGGTAATATATTTCCTTCAAAATTGTATTGCTGGTAATAGTTACCTATTTGTCCATAGATGGGACCCTAACAAGTGCTACCACTCTGGGTCAGGGTGGACCTGGGAACACCAGCAATTAAGAGGTGGTTCCACACTCCTCAAAACCTGCTGATCAGAGGCCTTGCTGTTGGACGTAGTTTATCGTCTCACCTAGGACGCGGGTGTAGTTTAACGTCTTTCCCAGGACGGAGAAGGTAAGGGTTAGCAACCCGAGCTTGCTAAGATCTATCTCATGGTGAGGCAGCATTCCAGTTTGCAATATATCCGATTGAAAGGAGAAGATTAATACTGGAAATACGTATTAATTTTTCCGCTTCACAGGAAGCATGCAACAGTGATTTCCATTGGTCAGTTTTAGAAATTCTATTCTACTCCGTTTTACACTCATTGGGCGGTCGATAATCGCTTGTCGCTCAAAGTCATCTTTACAGCCTCCATCTGAAATGATGCCAATTTCTTTAGTTTTAGTGATATCGGGACATGTCCTATTGATTTTCGCCTTCCGATGTCAAGCTGTGTAAAGAAGATGACAATAGAACATAATTTATCTCCATCCATTGTTTCCCATAACAAGCTGTGAAGATCTTCTATATGCCGTGTCCCTTCAGGACGTTTCCAATCATGGCTCTCCCCAATTTCCTATACTTTGTAACTCTTAATAAATTTTGTCTTTCTGTTATCTCTCCTAACCCTTGTTCCGCCATCCATTTACTCAAGCTGGTTCTTCTTCTTTTTCTATGTGCCATGTCCCTTCAGGGTGCAATCGATCATGGCTCTCCACAATTTCCTGTCCTTTGTAGCTCTTAATAAATTTTGTCTTTTTGTTATCTCTTCTAAACCTTGTTCCACCATCCATTTACTCATTCTTCTTCTTCTTCTTCTTCTTCTTCTTCTTCTTCTATGTAGTGTGTTCCTTAATTACGTATGTGATCATGGCTCTCCACAATTTCTTGTCCTTTGTAGCTCTTAATAAATGTTGTCTCTTTGTTATTTCTCCTAAATCTTGCTCCACCATTCATTTATTCAAACTCATTCTTCTTCTATGTGCCGTGTCCCTTCGGGATGTAGGCGATCATGGCTCTCCACAATTTCCTGTCCTTTATAGCTCTTAATAAATGTTATCTCTTTGTTATCTCTCCTATACCTTGTTCCACCATCCATTTGCTCAAGCTCATACTTTTTCTTCTATGTGCCGTGTCCCTTCAGGACGTTGACTCCTTCATGACTCTCCACAATTTCCTGTCCTTTGTAGCACTTAATATATTATATCTTTTTGATATCTCTCCTAAACCTTGTTCCACCATCCATTGACTCAAACTCACTAAGTAGGTTATACACTGTTGTCCTTTGCTCCTCTTTCTTTCAATCTGTCCTGTGAGTATCAGATTTCCCAAGCCCTCTTTCTTCATTATGTGCCCTAAAAATATTAATTGTCTCTTCCTGATGTTAGGTATAAATTTTATTTTTGTTTCCATTTTATTTAAAACTGTGTCGTTGCTCACAAAATCGGTCCATGTTATCCTCAGCATTCTTCTGTAGAACTACATATCTGTTGCTTCAAGTCTCTTCTTTACCTTTGAGAAAATGCTCTAGCATTCACTGTCATATAAAAGCTAGGCCCCAAAATAGGCCAGCGCCATGAAATTTTATTAATATTTGTCATCAGAATCCATCTTGCATATTTATAAATCTACCATTCGTCCGTGTATTGAATATTGCTGCCATATCTGGTCTGGTGCTCCTGTTATATATCTTGAGATTCTCAATAAAATCCAAAGAATGTAATGTTATTGGTCCTCACCTAGAATCACGACTTTACTTTCCCACCTCTAAAGTTTTTCTCATCAGAATCCATCTTGCATATTTATAAATCTACCATTCGTCCGTGCATTGAATATTGCTGCCATATCTGGTCTGGTGCTCTTGCTGTATATATTGATATTCTTGACAAATTTCAAAGAAGAGTCTGTAATATAGTCGATCCTGACCTGACATCTTGACTTCAGTCACTTTCTCACCGACGTTACGTGACTTCCCTCTGTCTTTTCTACAAATATTTTCATGACAATTGCTCTGGTGATATTTTCCCTGAACTTTTTTTTCCATGATTTTAAGTGTGATACGAAATTGGCAACTAGGTCTGACCGTTTTACTGTTGAACTAGCTTCAGGCAACCGTCACTTCTGGTACAAGTTTTTTTTTTCTTGAATTTTCCCTTCCGATTTCTTGCTTCCTCGATAACTACAATTTTAAAAAATTAAAAAAAATTTAAATGCAACGTCAATAGCCATCTTCTGTCCTCTTGAACCCTGTTTCTCTTTTACCCTTTCCTCAACCTCCCCATTTTCAATCTTCTCATTCTCTTTTGCTTTCACTCCCCTGCTTTTCAGTTTCACTGTCGCTGTACTTGGGGTGAAACAAGAAAAAAAAAAACTTTATTAACAGAGCCATTACTTATATATGGCAATCTGAAAAATTTGAATTAAAAATAAATAGGAGAAACTATTTATTAAAATACTAGCAGTCACACCCAGCGTTGCCTGGGCATAAAGAATTCTAATTCTATGTTTAACAAAGTTAATTTAAAAATAGGGCAAAAACTCATTTTCATTCAAGTCAGAATCGACCAAATTTAGAGCGAAATTGGTTATAAATAGCGTACTGTATAGGAAATAGGTGTTTTACAACAATTCAATAAACTATCACAAAAACTTATAGTGAAATACCATTTTTCTTATTCCCTGGCAACGCTGGGTATGGTTGCTAGTAACGTACTAAAACAGTTTGATAAAAGCAAAAGCTGGTTGATCAGAAAAAGCCTTCAATTAGAAGGGAGCAAAAACAGATTGTTTAGATGTAACAGAGTTTATCTTCTTCAATTACTTTGAAGTACTTTCATTAAAAAAACATTTTGAATTAATGATTAACTGATATAATAGAAGTAGTCTGTATTTATTTAATCGAA
Organism: Acanthosepion lycidas; assembly: GCA_963932145.1. NCBI lineage: Eukaryota > Metazoa > Mollusca > Cephalopoda > Sepiida > Sepiidae > Acanthosepion > Acanthosepion lycidas. Next base: position 72,194,752 of record OZ010607.1, on the reverse strand, counting down.
GTTAGCCGAGGACATGAAGGGTTAAAAAAGGCAACATCAGACCACAATTATTTTGGACTTTTTGAAATTCAATTTGGCAGTGTGCTACCAGGGATATAAAAGAGGATACATTTATAAAGCAATTGTTAAGTTTGATGAAAATTGGTTGAACGATCAACGAAAAATAAGAAACAAACCAGTAAAAATCGCCATTTTTTTGCTATTTACGCAGGGTTTCACTATATGGGTGAACTCAGTTATCAAGTTAAATGACTGTTAAACAATCAATTTATTGTTGGCTACAATTGAGTGAAGTTTGTATTAGATTGCTTGAAAAATGAGGGAGTTTTTGTTTAAGATTTATGTTGCAATCGATTTTTTGTTTTTCGCGGTTTTTCACTAAATGCAGTGGCGCAGAAATAGAAATAAGGTATCGTTGAGCTCGTCATGATGCAAGTAACCTACATACCGAGTTTGAACGAAATCAGAGGAAAAAAAGTTGAATTTATCGATTTTTGATCGGCTTTATTGATCATTGATTTTTTAAAAATTATCGATTTTTTACGCTAAGAACCTATGACTTACATTGTACAATGTATGTGCTAAGTTTTGTCAAAATCGGTTGGATGGATCTCGAGTGAAGAGATATCATACAGACAGACACACAGACATACTCTGTTTTTTATATATAGATACTTTAAAAAAATTTTTATGCAAATTAATTATTCCCACGAATATTGTAAAACTGGGTTCCATCATCAACATCCAGGTTAGTTCTAAGCGGGAGATCAAGCGTAAGCTGGCAATAGGAATAAGTGCTACGACAAAAATAGGAAACGTCTGGGATATACACATCAGCCTAAAGTCTGAAATTACTACGAGCCACTGCTTTCGCCATCCTCAGCTACGGATGCGAGTCAGTGACTATGAATGAGAGACACCGGATTGATGCTTTTGAGATGTGGGCATACAGAGTCCTTAGAGCGCAATGGACAGCACGATGCCATAAGTGGGTACTAGATATCATCAGAACAAAGTACGTATTGCGAGAGCAGATGGCATGAAAGCGGCTTCGATGAGGACATTCAGATGGGCCCAGCGGAGAGCAAGCGGCGCCAGCAACGGTCACCCATGTCTTGGTTTCATGGTATTAAGCGATGAACTGGAATGACGGGACCTGAGGCTGTAAGAGCAGCATCAGATAGAAAGAGATGGAAGGGAGTGGTGACCACAGCGGCCCAAATTGCGCTAACTAAATTAATGAGGATGATGATGATTGTAAAAGGCTTATAAGCATTCTTTTGGTCGGGATGAAAGCGTAGTATCTGTTACCCCCTAAATTGAAATGGGAGAATTTAACCAAGCCCAGGGATTCCAAACCAGCGACACCACCTTCTTTATTGCATTACGAGAGGTGGGATCGGTGTAATATTGACGCCATCGTGATAGTGATCTCGGGATTGAATAATTTTTGATCTTGCCCCATATGCATATTAGTGGGATATGGGATACCCAAGTTTAAAAAGTTTCTGTGATCTTTATCTCTGGCCTTAGTGGGACGACCAGGGAAATACGTGTTAAGAATAGAAGCCTTTCAGTTGGCTACAAAGAAAATCGGTTTTAGCATTAACTACAAACTTGGCGCAGTTTAAATGCAAAAATATCAATCATTAATTAAATAATTAAATTAGATAAATTAGGTAAATTAATTAATTAAATTAGGTAAATTAATTAATTAAATAATTAAATTAGATGAATTAATTAAATAACTAAATTAGGTAAATTAATTAATTAGATAATTAAATTAGGTAAATTAATTAAATTAGATAAATTAATTAATTAAATAATTGAATTAGCTAAATTAATTAATTAAATAATTAAATGAGGTATATTAATTGATTAAAAATTTAAATTAGGTAAATTAATTAATTAAATAATTAAATTAGATAAATTAATTAATTAAATTATGTAAATTAATTAATTAAATTATGTAAATTAATTAATTAAATAATTAAATTAGATGAATTAATTAAATAGTTAAATTATGTAAATTAATTAATTAAATTATGTAAATTAATTAATTAAATTATGTAAATTAATTAATTAAATTATGTAAATTAATTAATTAAATAATTAAATTAGATGAATTAATTAAATAGTTAAATTAGATAAATTAATTAATTAAATTAGGTAAATTAATTAAATTAGGTAAATTAAATAATTAAATTAGATTAATTAATTAATTAACTAATTTAATCATTTAAAGCATCGAACTAAAAAAATCGATGAAATCGATTTTTTATTCTTCATTTACTTTATATACTTTCAGGAAGTTGACGATCATAGCTCTCCACAGTTTCCATTAAATAAAAACTAGCAAGGCATTTCCTTTTCATCGATTTGAGTCTTTATTTTGCTTTTGTTTACAAATGCAACAAAGTTTTCGGAACAAATTTCTTACCCTAAACGGAGTAATTATTCTGAAACAGAGAAACCGACCTGAAAAGTTTGTGGGAATGAAGAAAATGAAGAAGATTCACGAAGATAGAGAGGAGTCTTTAAATTACTTAAAGCAATAAAAAGGAGCGGAAACTGTGGAGAGCCATCATCACCAACGTCCTTAAAGTATATAACACACACACACGTGCACACACAGATGAAGAAAGAGAGTGCGTCAAAGAAGACCTATATATACAAATTTGAGCAAATACATGGGGAAATATGAACGCTAAAGACAAAGTATGTCCTAAAAGAAATAGGAAGCTGTGGAGATTCATGATCGCCAGCGTCATAAAGGGGTATGATGTATAGAAGGAGAGATAGACCGAACCAGCTTGGTAAATGAGAGTAAGTAGATGAATTAATAAGAACGACAAAGAGTAAGAGATGTGATAAATAAAATTGCTGAGGGGAATAAAAGTGATAGGAAACTGTGGAGAGCCATCGTCTTCAATGGACTGAGGGGATTAGACAAACAGAGAGAAGGAGTGAGAGATCGTGAAGATTTTGGTAAGAAATACATGAAGGAACATGTACGACAAAGAGAAAGTTGTTATAAAAGAGATAGAATTACTTCGAGGAATACAGAGATAGGAAACTGTGGAGAGCCATCATCGTCAAGGACTGAGGGGATTTGAGACATGGAAAGAGAAAGAGAGAGATACAAGCTACTTGGTATGTTTAAGTAAATAGATAAAAGAACAATCACGACAAAGAGAAAGTGATGTCATAAACGAGATAGGAAACTGTGGAGAGCCATCATCGTCAATGGACTGAGGGGATTAGACAAACAAAAAGAGAGAAGGGGTGAGAGGGAGAGAGAGAGAGAGTGACAATTTTGGTAAGAAATACATTAAAGGGAAATGTACGACAAAGAGAAAGTTATTATAAAAGAGATAGAATTACTTAGAGGAATACAGAGATAGGAAACTGTGGAGAGCCATCATGTCATTTGACACATAGAAAGAGAGGGAGAGAGCGAGTTACAGAAAGAGAGAGTCAGAGAGAGAGAAAGAGAGAGCAACTTGGTAATATTGTTCCGTCATCTATTTTGAGTGAATAGAGGAAGGAGCAATATTTAAACTATTTATATTCGGTTGATTCTCCTTATCATTGTTGTTTTTATCACAACGTTTCGGCTGTTGTGCCCTCCGGGCTTCGTCAGGTGCATATAGATAATTCCGAATTGAACCTTTTGATTATACTACGGGACCATGGCCCAGTGCTTAATAGAGTTGGTTTGTGAATTTGGTGACGTAGTAGTTGTGTGTTCAAACTCCGGGTCGAGCCGTATGTCCTTGCAGTCAATGGAAACGGGCGAGCAATCACCGAATAGTACTAAATAAAAACTAGACGAGATATCCCGAGACATGGGCAGTGGAACGAGAACTCTCTACTCCCGTAGATTAAATAAAGGGTTCAGTTCGGAATTCGCTGTAGGTTAACCAGATCAATATATATTTTAGGAAGGCCGGAGAACAAAACGACCGAAACGCTGTGGTAACAACAACAACAAATATGAGAACAATAATCCGAATATAAATAACGATAGTGTAAATGTCTTCATCCCAGAAATGCAGACAAAAATTATGAAGGTACAATTACGACAAGGAGAATGTGGTGTCATAATTCCATAATGTCAGAGGAATGACAGAGATAGGAAGCTGTAGAGAACCATGATCCCCAACTTCTTGAAGGAACATGACGTATAGATTATGGAAGAGCAATAATATTAAAGGAGACAGACAATTAATGTAATCGACGACACGAGTTCAAACACCAACTGGAGCAGTTTGCGTTAATTTTGCGCTAAAACCCTCGGGAAAGCCGGGATTTCATGCCCCTCTCTCTTCCACACAGCAGAAGTCAAAGAACAGAACGGGTGGAGCACATTAAGATCGTCTATTGTGGACGTGCGCTTATCTAAGTCCCGCCAGAAAGGACCAACTTTAAAACTTCGCGAACCCTAACCAAATGTTTGATGATTTTTCGGCAAACAGGGAACTTCGTGCTCGCCAAAAAAACAGAATATCAAAAAAGGACGGCTTTTCCATTGACACCGCTATTATTTTAACTACCTTCACTCCTTGGCAATATTTATTGTTTTAAAAAGTGATGATTTGAACTGGAATAAAATCCCAAAATATGAAAAAGAATTTATACATTTTTTTTTTGTCCTTGAGAATTTACAACAAAAATATTACACAATATTTATCTATTTGATTCTTTATTTACAAGAATTATTTTATGTTTCCGTCCCAGGTAAGACGATAAACTACATCCAAAAGCAAGGCCTCTGATCAGGAGGCTTTGAGGAGCGTGGAACCACCTCTTGATTGCTGGTGTTCCCAGGTTCACCCTGACCTGGGGTGGCGTCACCTGTTAGGGTCCCAGCTATGGGCAAATAGTTACCCACCAAGCTGGGGTGAAAATACGATGAAAGTGTAAAAATAGGTTTTAATATCAGCAATACATTTTTGAAGAAAAAAATATTAACAGCAATAAATTTGTTGTCCATATTAAATAACTATTGAGGGTGATATGTCGTAAAATAAATAGATAGATAGATAGATATATAGAGAGAGATAGATAGATAGATAAATAGATAGATAGATAGATAGATAGATAGATAGATAGATAGATAAAATCTTGTCGGCATTAAATAACCCATTGATGTTGATATGCCGTAAAACAAACCAAACCAAACCAAACCAAAACCAAAACCATTTTATAATTACAATATTCTAAAAACAAATTCAATTAAAACTAATGATGAAATAAATATGAAAACAATATTTTATTTATAGACATTGATATGTCCCGGAAAGGGATATATTTGAACGAAGTAGCTAAGTGGTTTTGTTTACAATAACCAAGTAGAATACGGTAGCAGTAATCGACTGGTACGCGTCGTAGTCGCAGGTAAGAAGTGTAGATCAATGGCGTAGTCCAATGGGTGTCGTTATAGACTTAGCTCTCAGACTAAGGCTTTTTGACTCTGTTGTACCTACACGTCAGTCGGTATTTATGACGCACACCAGGGAGGGGGAACACAGGTGTATGCATATTCTATTATATTAGACATTTACTAAATTATTAAAATATATGAATGAGTTATAAGGGAATCATTATTTACCATTTTATTAAGTTCAAATCGGAGAGCAATTAGCCGATATTTTGCTAACTTTTCAAATAAACACTTTAATAAATAAATAATGTAACCCTAATGAATAAATATTGCCTATTATTATTGCTGATTTACAAGAATCATTTTCTATTTACAATATTCGTAAAACTAATCCAATTAAAAGTAATGCAATATTTATCATTTATCAATTTATAAAGAAGTAAGTATGAAAATATATTTTTTATTCAGAAATTTATAAACATTTACTAAATTATTAAAATCTGTGAACCAATGAGAAGGAAATTCTTATTATTTACCATTTTATAAAGTTTGAATAAAGTTAAATTCGTGTTTCTGAAGCAAAATTAATTTCGCTCATTTATATTGATTGGAATTTTAACTGTTATTGAAATGTTTCGGATAATTTTTATATTGAAATTAATTCAATTTCTTTCATGTTCATTCGTTATAGAATTGGTAGATAATAGAACAGGTTCTATAAGCTTGGATGTGCAGGTGGTGTAATAGAACAGGTTCTGTAAGCTTGGATGTGCAGGTGGTGCAATTATTCATGTATTCATTTATTAGATTGTTTGCAAGAATAATTTCATATTTACAATATTCTAAAAATTAATACAATTAAAACTAACGCAACGAATATTTATCATTTTCCAATTTATAAAGATGTTTACCAACTATAAGGAAATCTTTGTTTTTGGGTGCATCAACGTGGTGTAATGGTTAGCAAGCTTGTCCCATTACATTAATTATGACCGAATAATGAGTTCGATTCTAACTGGGTTCCCCATCCTTTGGATTTCTGTTACATGTAAGCTACGTTTAGAAAATAACCATATTTTTTTATCATAAAGTTTGAATCAATTAATCGATGTTTTGCCAACCGTTCCAATAAACAATCTAAGAAATAAATAGTGTTTATTATTTTTGTTGATAATTCCCAGGAAAAAAGAAAATGTATAGATTCACTTCCATCATATGTTTAGGTTTCATTACAATTCTAAGCCTTTTAAAACATTAAACATTGTCGAGGAGTGAAGGTAGTTAAAATAATAGCGGTGTCATCGAAAAAAAAACCGACCTTTTTGCGGGCACGAAGGTCTATGTTTACTGATTTTTCTTTTCCAGTAGTGATTATATGTTATAGAAAAATATACGATACCAATGAAAGCAACACTTGACAGTAGAACAATGCATATTGCACCGCGGTTAATGAAACGATTAATGAAATCGACGATTCGAGTTCAAACCCCAAATGAAGCAGTTTTATTTTTGCATTAACACTCTAGGGAAAGCCATGATTTCACGTCTCTCTCTTTCAAACAGCAGTTGTCAAAGTGCAGAACAGGTGGAGCACATTAAGGTAGTTCATTGTGGACGTGGGGTTAGCAGCCAGTCCCCGAATGAATAGTCCTTTGTTAATGAAACCGTAGTTGTATCACGTGGTATGTTTACGGTCCTCCCCTGGATCCACATTGAATCTGTATTAATAGACAATTATAAATAAGGATAAATTGAAATCAAAACATGATTTTTAAGCTCTGCTTCAAACCAAAACTGCTTGTAGTCAATTGTAGAGACCGGTTGATGTCATCCCTCAGGAATTAGCCGTCGAATGTCTAAATCCCTTTTTAAGACGGGAGTTTACTTTTAATGATTGCTTTTCACCAAATATTATTTTGGCACTAGTTAAATTAACGGGTCCCGTTCGTAAAAAAAAAAAAAAAAAAAAAAGAAAAACTGAGAAAAATTTTAGGGAAATAATTTATATAGATTATCATTCAATAAAACTTTATCAAGTTGCAACATTTGTCAAAATCGAAAATATTGATTTAAAAAAATAATTTTAGAAGCGAGATCCTTTTCACAATATATACATACCGAGGCGACTATATAAAATGATTAAACAGCATTATTTTATTAAGGAGTTAAGATTATTTAGTAGTATGCTTTTACCGGTAGTTGAGTAAAGGTTAGGTTTACTTTTGATTTTTTAGTTTCCTTTTTCAGTTAACTTAGCTAGGGTATGTATGCTCATTGGCCACTTTTATTTCTGCCCCTATTTTTCTTTAAGTTTAATTCCCCATCCCCTCCCTCGTTAGGTGGTCAGTGATATCAGTTCGCTGATGGATGCGGGGCGCCTTTCGTTTCTCGTGAGTGTTTTTTCGTATTTGTTGTTGTGTCTGAATTAGTGCATGTCAGTGTGAGTGCTTGGGATGAATAAATGTTTTATACTGTTATAGTGATTTTCTAAGCCCGGCTTAGATGTGGCACAAGGCCGAAAGTATGGGGCACCCAGTGAGGATCGAACTCACTACTCAGTCGTAATTGATCTAGCAAGACAAGCTTTCTAACCATTACACCACGTCGAGGTGCCCAAGTTTTATACTGTTATAGTCCCGCATTGATTTCGGCCAGTGAACTGATGTTTCTGCCACATTTAGTGATTGTGGGGGAGGGTTATTACTAATATTATTTTCTTTAGTTTCTTGTAAATAGCTTTGTATTCATATTTGTAAATACTCATTGGGGATAGTTTTTAGAATTGTTGTTTTATTCCCCTCCTCCCAAAGACAATGAATTGTAAATATGGGGACTAGTTAGTATTTTCATAGAGACAAAGTGGTATTATGGTGATTGTAGTAAGAAAGGTACGCATAAATGTGTTGCTTTGGTGTAAGGAATATTGTTCGTGCGATTGGGTCAGCGTTTGTGGCTAGCTAAGTTATAAGACAGAAGAAGACCGTCCTTTCCCAATCCCCACTTTGGCCATGTGCCGCATTTCTGTATTAAACAGAATAGATATCGCTTTCATCGGTAGTTGTGAACCTTGATGGTTGGAAAATAATTCGTTGCGTTTTTGTAGGTGATGTGTAACAGAAGACATAACTTAGTCATTAAGTAGCTTGAAGCTTGGAGTTGAAAAAATGTCCATACAAATCTACTGGGCCAATGAAAGATCTGAGATATTAAAGTCATATTAAAATGCAAATTTCCAAGTAGGAATTGTTTCATTTTATTAAAATGAGTGTAAGATGACTTGGCAATTCATTGTAATTGAACATTAGCTTGCTTTTTTGCATTAAAATCATGGCTAAAATTTCTGTTGAAAATGAAAAAATGAATGAAAATATATTGTACTAAGCTACGCACCCTAGTAAAAACAATTGTACTTTTTACACACCTTACATGTTTGCACTTCTCCCCAAAATTTGGTTTCAATCAGTCAATATTTTAGATGGGGTGACGGACGGACTAACGGCAGTCACAGAATTTTATATATAGAAGTTCAGTTTGCTTAGCGGCATTCTTTTACCTGTAGTGTCTGTGAACTATGAGGATTGGAAAATAAGTTGTTTCTTTTCCTCAGGAGGCGTATAACAGACGATACACAGGTTTAAGCAGCGTGAAGTTTGAAGATGAAAAAAAAATGGTCATGTAAAACTGATGGACGAATGAAAGATCCGAGATTTTAAAATCAAGCTAAAATGTAAATTTCTAAGTAGGAATTGTTTCATTTTATTAACATGAGTGTAAGATGACTTGGGTAAGTTGTAGTTTAACATTAGCTTGCTTTTTTTTTACATTATAATCATGGCTAAAATTTCTATTGAAACAAAGATGAAAGGTGTGACTTTGACGCGGAAGATAACATAACGAGAGATAGATTGCCGTTGGGAATTTCCAGAAGCAGTGTTCAAACCACCCAAAAGATGTTTGCTACTACCGGAAGTGTTTTAAGTACAAAGAAAACCGGAAGACCACAGCAGACAAGAGAGATGAAAGAAAAATTGCAAGAATTTCAACAGGCAATTCAAAATTAGCATCCAGAAAAGTAAGAGGTGAATGAAGTCTTAAAAGTTGATACAATACGCAGATGATTGCAAAACAAAACCAACTTGAATTGGCGAAAGAGCAGCAAAAATAGTTAAAGAAAATATCGGAATAGAAGATTGAAATGATCAAAAGAACATTTAACATGGAATAATGGAAAGTGATGTACTTCTTACAGTACACCGGATGTTGACTGCTCGACGACTCAAGGCAGAATGCGAAAACGCATCTCTGCGAATCTCTGCGCATCATGGCTCGACGCATGTTTTCGATATTAAATGGTAAAATGAACTTTATATATTGACCAGTAGAAATAACTTCCGCTAAAAGACACTGTGATTTGGAAACGATACGACGGATATAAATCCCTTATTCTACGCCGGCTGAGATGTCAACACGCAGAGGTTAGTCAAGAACGCCGTAGGCAGACCGAGACTGAGACTGGGAGCGATACTTTTTAACTTTCATCCTTTCGCCATTACAAAACATCAGCCGACAGCCATGACCAACATTCTTTTTCTTTCTTCTTCTCCACTCGGTCGCCTTTTACAATAGCAACGAGTAGTATCGTGGCTTTGTATATATGTAAATAAATTATACATTTATTTGCCCAAAATACGACGTATTCCTTTTTCCTCGATCTTACTTTTGTTGAGGTGAAGAAGAATTTAACCTCTTCAGCAGAAACAACAACAGCGATAAGTTCTGTCTTCCAGGTTACTCATTCTTCGTTTCTGCAAAAGTGGCAAAAAGTAATTTTTTGATGATGAATGCAAAATAGAATTTTATTTTAATGCTAGCGTATATGTACGAAGACCAGTGAGAAAAAGAAAGAATACAAGATACCAAAACAAAGATGGTAAAATCTGGTGGTGCTGGAAAGGTAATGGTGTTGCGGGCTGGTGTATGCGCTGAGAGATAAACACGTGTGTCTCCTGAAATTCCCACAACCAATATGGCAGACTCGCAATATGAGTCCACGTAAAAAAATGTAAAGAATCAACAAGGACCCATATATATGTATACAAACAAATGATAATATATTAACGATAAAGGGTTACATAAATAATAGAATATTGTTGTGTATTACTGAAGAATGAACAGGAATTAAGAAAACATTTAAGCTCGTGAATTGTTTGCGCATGTGTAGTTTGGCGTAGGAGAAAGTCCTAGAACAATGAAGTGAAAGGTGCGTACTTACATGTGTGTATTGTTCGTGCGCGTCCCAAACGGAGTATTTATCGTGCTGAAGAGCGGCCTCTAGTAGCGGTTTCGAAAATTAGGAGGAGGTAACCCGACAAATGGTGTGGGGCTGTATCAGAAGCGACGGTATAAAGAAAACGTTAGCTTGATTTTTTTACACTAAATTCGCGGCTAAAATTCCCGCTGAAACAAAGGTGAAGGTTGTGATTTTGAAGGGGAAGATGACTCAACGAGACATGGCCAGAATTGCTGGGAATTTTCAGGAACAGTGTTCAAGTCACCCGAAAGATGCTTTCCACTACTGGAAGAGTTTTAAGTAAAAAGAAAAATTGCAGAAGAACACAAAAGTTAGACAAGAGAGATGAAAGAAAGATTGTGATTATGACAATCCAGAATTAAGAGACAGACAAATGAACGCAGTCTTAAAAGTGAGGTTTTGGTTGATACAGTGGGTAGAGTATTATGAAAAACTCTTGTCAATTTAATAATAATTATTGTAAGTAAATATTAAGCGGGTTTATACTTGAGTACATAAGTAAACATTTGTTGGTTTTATACTTAAGTTTGTTGGTAAACATTGGCTGCGTTCATAGTTGAGTTCTATTGAGCGAGTTGATATTTGATTCCATAATTAAACACTTGTCAGTTTTGTGCTTCTACATTTAGGTAAACGTTGCTAGAATTTATACTTGAATCCATAGGTAAACACGATGGGTTTATAATAACGTGTTTAGGTAAGCATTGATCGGGTTTGTACTTAAGTTCATAGGTAAACTCTTGTCGTTTTTATACTTATTTATGTAGATAACTATTGCTCGACATTTTACCAGAGTATTTGGTGTGTTTATAATTAAGTCCATATGCAAACATTTGTGGATTTAATAATAATTTTTGTAGGTAAATATTTGGCGGGTTTATACTTGAGTCTATAAGTAAACACTTGTTGGTTTTATACATATGTTTGTTGGTAAACATTGGCTGCATTCATAGTTGAGTTCATAGATAATGAACATGAATGAAGAAAACATTTAAGCTCGCGAATTATTTGCGTATTTGTAGTTTGGTGTAGGAGGAAATCTTAGAAAAAATGAAGTGAAAGGTGCGAGTAGATACTTGATTCCATAATTAAACACTTGTCATTTTTATTCTTCTAATTTTAGGTAAACATTGCTAGAGTTTTAAACATTGTAGGAGACCACAAAAGAGGGATTAAAGAGAGATTGTGATTATGACAATCGAGAATTAAGACCCAGACAAATAAAGAGTGAACACATTATTAAAAATGAGGTTTCTGTTGATACAGTGGGCAGAGTATTACGAAAACCAAAACAACAACTTGAATAGTTATATAGTAGTGTTTCAACTTGCTATATTTTTTGGGTCCTTTTAACCAATAAGAAGTCAAGTTTAGAAAAGTGATGATTGGTTAAAGTTGGTTTGGGAGAAAAGTGCATTTTCTCTCAGGGGTGACAGGCAAATATGGAGGATTCCATAATACCCACCTGAGATTAAAAGTTGCAGGAACGAAAAACTTTTAATATGTAAAGAAAAAAAATATTGTCCTTGTGGGCTGAAAAGAACATGTGTCATAAGTGTGGTTGAGATGTGTGATTCGACGAAATGTACTTGTGTTTTCAGGGTGCTGTATATTTTTCTCTAGTAGGTCAGAGTCGGGGCACGTCCTGGAAGAAACATGGGTAGTGATCTGCGTTTGCTATTAAAATTTGTCTTTTTTCCAATGCTCCACGTTGAATTGGCTTTGTCGTCCCGTCAACATGTTTGCTGGCCTGGCTGGAGTTTTGTTTGAAATACATGGATAAAATTGTCGCACAAGATTTAATAGAAACAGCGTTGTGGCGAAGTTGAGCTGATGTAGAATTTCTACCGAGTGTCGAATGCATGTTTGAGAAAATCTGCTATTATTGTCGATTGAATATCGTCCTTGCAAATTCTTTGTTTTTTGTCGCATCATTGTAGGATGAAGGTAAAGGACGGTGAGTCGCCTTTTGAGGTTTGGTTCACACTTTATTTATCTCAGTCCAGAAGAAGATTTCAAAGAAAATAGACATGGTTATTGTCATGGGTCCTTACCTATAACTACAGAATGAACTCTTCCTAATACTATGTATACTAGGTCTCTCAAGAGAGAGGGTCGAATCAAGCCGAGAAGCTCGGCTTGACGGTCGAACTCTCTGCCTCTGAGCAGAGAGGAACCCGGACGAGGCTCCGCCGAAGGGCAGAGTCTCGTTCGGGGAGGTTGACCAACCCGATCCCGATTATACGGGTTCTACGGGCATTTTTTGGCCGAGCCTACGGGCTCGGGAGACCCACGTTAAACTCGGCCTTGTGCCATATGCAACCCTCGTGGGAGGGTGGCTAGATACCGAATCAAGCCGAGAAGCTCGGCTTGACGGTCGAACTCTCTGCCTCTGAGCAGAGAGGAACCCGGACGAGGCTCCGCCGAAGAGCAGAGTCTCGTTCGGGGAGGTTGACCAACCTGATCCCGTTTATACGGGTTCTACGGGCATTTTTTGGCCGAGCCAACGGGCTCGGGAAACCCACATTAAACTCGGCCTTGTGCCACATGCAACCCTCGTGGGGGAGGCTAGATACCGAATCAAGCCGATCTTCTCGGCTTGACAGTCGAACTCTCTGCCTCTGAGCAGAGAGGAACCCGGACGAGGCTCCGTCGAAGGGCAGAGTCTCGTTCGGTGAGGTTAACCAACCCGATCCCGTTTATACGGGTTCTACTGGCATTTTTTGGCCGAGCCTACCGTCTTGGGAAACCCACGTTAAACTTGGCCTTGTGCCACATGCAACCCTCGTGTGGGGGAGGCTAGATACCGAATCAAGTCGAGCCGATAGTAGTTTACTCCAAACCAGACTGACAGTCATACTAACACCTTCCACATCTTGTATTATTATTTCGTGTAATATACCTTCGTTATTTCTACTCTTGTGTTCGTGTTGTTTTTCCTTGGTCCTAACCTGGACCATAACAGCTATTGTATTTTTGTCACACACAATGTGAATTTAGCGCCTTTTATCGGGTAAACGGTTGCAGGTCTTGTGATGAGTGATAGCCGTTGTTAGTGCTGTTAGGTTCGTTAACGACGCCTGATGTGCCGGGAGTTATCAATTTTTGTTACTTGAAACGTCGTGGTCTCTAATTTTTTCTACGAAGAGAGAGACATCTTCAGAATTAGTGTGCTCTTTGTTGCACATCACAAGAAACAAAAAAAAAAGTTTCTTGTAGATGAAGCCGCTCAATTTATGGAAGACTGACCAGCACAAAAGTCCTAATCTCAATATATTTGAACCACTGTGACTCCAACGAAAACCATGCAATCTCCAAAGAGCTAAATTTCAATGCAATGTCAATCGTTATCTTCTGTCTTCTTAATTTCTCTTCTTTTATTGTCCTTTCCCCTCACTAAAGTCTTCTAATACTCTTTCACTCTTCTTACTTTCCAGTCAACTTTGATCTTCCAAAATTTCAATGCAATGTCAATCGTTATCTTCTGTCTTCTTAATTCCTCTTCTTTTATTGTCCTTTCCCCTCACTAAAGTCTTCTAATTCTCTTTCACTCTTCTTACTTTCCAGTCAACTTTGATCTTCCAAAATTTCAATGCAATGTCAATCGTTATCTTCTGTCTTCTTAATACCTCTTCTTTTATTGTCCTTTCCCCTCACTAAAGTCTTCTAATTCTCTTTCACCCTTCTTACTTTCCAGTCAACTTTGATCTTCCAAAATTTCAATGCAATGTCAATCGTTATCTTCTGTCTTCTTAATTCCTCTTCTTTTATTGTCCTTTCCCCTCACTAAAGTCTTCTAATTCTCTTTCAATCTTCTTCATTCCAGTCAACTTTGATCTTCCAAAATTTCAATGCAATGTCAATCGTTATCTTCTGTCTTCTTAATTCCTCTTCTTTTATTGTCCTTTCCCCTCACTAGATTCTTCTAATTTTCTTTCACTCTTCTTACTTTACAGTCCACTTTGATCGTCAAAAATTTCAATGCAATGCCAATCATTATCTTCTGTTCTTAATTCTTGTCCTTTATTCTTCTCTCTCCTTAATAGTGTTTTCCTCATATTCTCTAACACTCAGTTATCCCTTGCATCTTAGTGGCTTTATTGCCTTGCTTATAAGGAAATGATAAAATAATGTATTTATATTTGCAGGATTTATCTTTAAAAAGTTTAAACCTCAACGTAATCCACTTTGATGCAGGATTCAAAATCATCAACTTAAGAAAGTGCGAATGCAATTACGCGATGTTTTTTCTTTGGAATTTTCAAGAGAAACAGTTTTAAAGGATATATATACTCTTTTACATAATTTCCAAAAGTTTCTATAAAATCCAATAATTAGATGAATTTTGAAAGATTAAAAAATCGACATGTTTTACGAACAAAAAAAAAATGTGTGGATATTTTAATGACAGTTTTATACAAAGTAAACGTTATTTTTAAACGCAAACATTTCTTAAAAGAGAAATAAGATTGTGAGCAGATTTTTGCCATTCTTTCAGATTTCAATTCCTAGAAAAAAAAAAGAAAAATGTTTTCACTCAAGTGTCCAATTTCCGTCAAGAAAATTAGTGATGCGCCATAGCAGCGCTTCTCAAACATTTGATATGGCGGACCGGCATTTGTTTTTCTCAATGTGTCACTTATCTGTAATATTTCGTGGTTATATTAATTTATATCGGAAAAGATATATATATATATATATATATATATATATATATATATATATATATATATATGTGTGTGTGTGTCCGTATGTGTATGTATGTGTGTATGTGTACAAATGAGTTTACTAATTCCTCGTAGTGAGACAGTATATGTATGAAGGGGGAATATACGCACGCATATACGCACGCATGCTGACAGAAACACACGAAAATGGAAACAGATCTAAGAACACACAGGGGTCATTAAAACATTAAAAGATAAAATGCCGATAAGTAATTCATCATTTCTTTTGGACCAACTTTAATTGTTTTATGACCTTTCGCGCAGAACTCTTCACTGCCAATTCAAGAAAGACATTCGGATTACTAACACAAAAACAGAGAATGTCTCATATCGAGAATATTTAACATTGAACAACATAAAGGAAAAAAATCAATTATTTTTAATATGTGGAAATCTCCGCCTTTTACTTGAAGACGGTCACAAGACCAGAAACACGTGTAGTAAAATTAGGGAAAATAAAGCATAATGTTTTTTGTTTTTTTTAAAATCCAGATTACAACCAAAAACGTTTGCGATACCTCTCTTCTTTTCTTATACACACTTTTCTCTCGTTGGGACCACTATAATCTCTTTCTTTGATATATATATATATATATATATATATATATATATATATATATATATATATATATTTAAGTTTCAGTAAAAATTGTACCAATCGTACAAAAACCTTCATTTGAAAGCAAAAAGGACCAAGTTTGGGGTACGAAAGTACAAATTCTGATGGTCCTGTCTCTGGCTGTGTACCGTTTGGCTGGCATCTACCAGTTCTTCAAATGATTCCTTAGCATGGCCTGGACACTGGCCGCGTATAGGTAGCTGATGGTTCGCGTTCGCGTAAGTGGACCACCACTTTGAGTAGCACTGCCCTATAGTATAAATAAAGACTCAAATCGATCCCTGATAATCGATAATGAGCTATCTGTACCTGATGTTTATTTACATTTGTCAACTTTGAAACTACTGTTTCCATTGGTAACTGCATTATCAGTCAGTCAAGTGTCATACGTGATATACGCTTGGGGGATCATGTTCCTTTCGACTGACTAGGCAAGTTTTTCCCGCAGTATGTTGCCGTTGCTTTCTATCGTAGACTGGTGGCCAACCAAGGCTATCGAACCCAGTCTGTCCTGCTATTCAACCCACAACTGGGAGGAGGAGAAGAAATGGCTGCCAAGAGTATTTGCGCTTAAGTGAATATAACGAACCCAACGGGAATTGGAACTCGACTCTCTTATTAATAATTCCGAGCCATTATCCGCACACCCAAGCGTACAACACCTGGTATTTCCAAGTTGTCAATCATTTAGGTACTGACCAGGCTTGACGTTACTTAACTTCGGTGAACGTACGGGGACCGGTGTTTCGACATTACACAAAACTGTACATCCAAATTTATAGCTCATGCAAACAGTCACCCATCTAACTACGGACCAGGCTTTGCTTAACTTCGGTGATCGTACCGGTGTTTCAATGTAATATCGCTGTAAACCAGTTTCAAATTTGAAATTAAAAAACAAAATAAAATCACTTTATCGTTACGAAATCAGGGATCAGTTTGATACTGTATTTATATTGTGAACAGGACCCCCACTTCTAAAATGTCGAAAGAAAAACAAACAAACAAAGAAACATTATTTTCCGATTCTGACAAATGTCGTTGGTAGAAGATCTCTACAAAAATTCTTAGAAAAATCTTCCTTGTTTGTTTACGAGCGAACCGGTTAAGTTTATATTTCTGAGATGGGGCTGTTGTAACTATTTACACTATTTACATTGATCGGACTGATGTCCTCGTTTTTATTGTCATATTCCCGACGTTTCGGCCGTTGTATACTTCGGCCTTCTTCAGGTGATGTACGTTGAAATTTCGTACTGAACCCTTTATTTTATGCACTGGGGTAGAGTGTTCTAGTTCCACGTGCCATGCCTTTTCTGGATATCTCAGTTTCAGTTATTTCCCTTTAGTAACCTCAACTGTCCAAGTTTTGTTCACCTCTGCTGTGGCCAGGTATTGAACTCACAACTCTTTGGGTCATGTCACTGGATTACTTCAGCCAATGCTTTTATCCACAGGGCCATATCATTTTGGGGACAATCTACCCGGGTAGACGAAATAACGGGTTCGGATGGAAATTCCGACGTATATTACCTGAAGAAGGCCAGAGAGTGCAACGGCCGAAACAGTTTTTGTTGTTGTTGCTAAATTCAAGCTTTTATTTCATCACTCTCCGCAATGTAGTTGTGATCTAGCTTTTGCATCGACATCACATCCCTGTTTATTGGTGGTAAACCGTTAGCGTCTGATGTGGTGTAGAGTGTATGCAAAGTTGAAGCCCGCCTTTTTGTGCACGTTTCTGACAGCTGTTGCCTCTGATGCCATTTACGGAGGAATATAGCCTTGACCTGTTCAAAGAAACGGAAATAGATTTTAAAAAAATCATTGATAGAATATTATTAACAGGGCTGTAAAAAGAAAAACTTTGGGGACAGGTTCCTCACGCTAAAATAAGGACAAAAGTACATAACATATATTTGCAAATCCTTCGTTTTTGAGTTGGGTTTAAAATTTACGGTGGACGCTGTTAAATACAATGTTAATGACATCAAACAGCAATAAAGGTTGGATAACTCAGCTGCCTTTGGTCTGGAAACGCAATCTGAAACACCCATGCAGCCTCGCGTCCATTATCATTTGCTTGTCCATATATAAAAATCATATCTGCCTGGTCACGATATGAATATCCTGCCATTGTTAAACTGAACACTTCTCAGTTAACTCACTACTATACATGTTAAACGTTGAAAACAGACTAGCGACAAATGTACACGAGTGACAAATGTAACCTAGTCTACATGAAAACACGGCACCAGCTACCGTAAACTTTCTTTAAACTTAATAACTCAAAAGCGAAGGATTTGCGGACATATGCTTATGTAGATTTTTGTCCTTGTTTTGGTGTGAGGAACCCGCTCCCAAAGTTTGTAAAAGTATTTTCACACATCCTATATATATATATCCGACTGTAATGAGAACGAAAATAATATATAAATTCTAGCGTTCGTAGCATTAATTCAAAAGAGGGCTCAATACCGATAATAGAGCAACAATTATTTATAATTTTATTATAATTTTTTCATATAGGCAAAAACAATTTACTCACTACAAAGATGCAACATCGTTTCAGTGCATTTAGTTGCACCTCGACTGATGAGAACCAAAATGGTTTTGAACAATTCTTTTTGTAAGCAAGCCGTACATGGAACATCACTTCCTTTTTTCTATTTGTTTGGGAAAAAAAGAAACAAGGGGACGTATAAGGGTAAAGAAAAGATAGGAAAGGCAAAAGGGTGACAGAGTGCAGACAATAGTGTGACAAGAGTGAGACAATAGTGTTTGTTGATAGAAGTTTGGTGAAAGATTTTTTAAGTGTTAAGGTGATCGCTCGACCCGAAAAATGTAAATCGACAGCAACGGTCAAGGGTTTAGGCACAACACTTCCAAACCTCCCAAGAGTGAGGGGTAGGGGAGGATAGGTGGGAATAGGAGAGAGTAAGACGATGAAAGAGAAAGGAGGGATAAGTTTAGACGATGTCTGTAGTAGTAATTGGAAACGCTTTTGGCAACTTTAAAACAAAGTCAGAGCTGAATTGCTCATATTTAGGCAGGAGTTATTGCTAACTCATTTTTTAATCCCTAAACATATTATTTAAATTAATAAATTAAGAGGTGGGCATTTTTTCTTGTGTTGAATAAATAAGTTATTTTTGTTTACACTAGGTTTTACTTCAGAATTTAAGATATAAGTAGAAAGGTATATAAAAGTATGGGATATTAATATAACTTTTATAAACAAATTTTGACCTATTGTCGGACTGTAAAATAAATATGGATGTAAATCAATTTATCTAATACTATTACTAGTATCATATATGTGCAAAAAATATTTTAAGAATCCTAATCTAAGATAGATTAGTAGAAAGGTATATAAGAGAGTAGAAAGTATATCAAAGGAGGTTAGTTATAATTTTTAAACGTTTAAAGTTATGGTTTTAAAGTTTAGGAAGATTGTAATGTTAGATCTTTAATGTGCCTACAAATTGTTCTTATAACCATTTGGGTTCTCACCAGCCGAGGCGCAACTAAATGCACCGAAACAAGGTTGCATCTTTGTAGTGAGTAAATTGTTTTTGTCTATATGAAAAAATTATAATAAATTATATATATATATATATATATATATAAGATAATTCTAAGGAGCCAGACAAACCTACCTAGGTTTCACCTAAACGGATCTTCTGGGTAATCCTGGCTCCTAGGTAGGTTTGCCTAGCTCCTTAGGATTATCTTAGGTTTTGGAGCTTAAACACTGGACGATTGTTTTCGCCTTGTTCTTGGTTCTTTCTTTTTTTATTCCTCATTTTTCCTCGGGTACTGATTTGTTCTACTGCAGGTAGAGCTATCCGATGTTTTTAAAAACGAGTACCACAATATATATATATATATATATATATATATATATATATATATATATATATATATGTATATATATATTTGAAAACCTGGAAAAAAGAAATTCAAGTAGTGTAGTATATTTTCTTTCGATATAAAACATTTTGTGGGATAGACAATTATGCTGTTACAGGATTCGGACAGTTTTGCTGTTACACCCGGTATATATAGGAAATTCAAGATTTCCAAACGAAATCATTAAATTTGCTTCCAAAATATTTTGATTTGATGCGGCATTCATTCTGCCATCTACTACTGATATGTAGCCAGTACCCTTTGCAGAAAAACATCCCCAAACTATGATCAGTTGGAACTGTGCTCTTTTGTTTGAAGGCATCGCTATCTTTCCTTCATACATGATTTCTAGAATTACGCCCAAACAACTCAATTTTGGTTTCGTCTGTTCGTAATACTCTTTGCCAATACGATTTTTCTCTCTCCTTATGTTCACGAACGAATTTCAACCTGGCATCTCAGTGTCTTTTCGATAGCAGTGGAGTTTTCCGAGGGGAGGGTAACTTCCCTATGAATTCCATTGCTTATTTTTCATTTAGTGACACAGACTCCTGATGAAAGCAAATCATCTTGCAACTCTTGACGAGTAACCATTAGATTTTGTTTAATTTGGCGCATTAATTTTCTCGAAGAACTTGAAGAAATCTTCCGTGGAGCACCTGTTCTTTGGTTTTTATCAGTTTTGAGTTTTTATACCTCACTATGAATGTACTAATGGTAGTAAATGGAATATTCAGGTTGTCTGAGATTTTCCTATAACTTTTACCTTCTTTCCAGAGCTTAACAATCAGTTCTTTTTGCGAATTTGTTAATTTGTTCACCCCTTATCATGATGAAAACCTTCTTGCACGAGTATCAGTTACACAGTGTTCTGTTTGTATTTTTAGGCTAAAAATAACTACTGATAAAATTATTGGAACATTCTAGAATATTCTACTTGAATAATGTTGAGTATTAAAGCAATTTAGAAGATTTAAAATCTGAAATTTGCATTATACGAACACTGTTTCCACCCATTAAAATGGATAAAGAGGATTTATTTCTATTGAATCATTTTTTGTTGTTGTTTTCTATGCATATTTAGTTATTGTGCATCTGTGTACAGTTAATTATATGAAAAGTATGTTTATTCATTAGTTGGAAATACAATAAATTAAAAATTTGTATGTTTCCCCAAACTGTTTGTATTTATATATATATATATATATATATATATATATATATATATATATATATAAAGGAAAAAGACAATAGGAAAACTGTAGCCGACGCGTTTCGTCCAATGTGGACTTTTTCAAGGCAAAAAACGAAACGAATTTATTGAAACAAAGTATCTATAAACAACAAACAAAATGTCGTTAGCAACTAGAAGAGTTTAGAAACGCTATTGTATATTCATATGGTCAACTGAATAATTATGTCAATTAATTTATGTCTGAAGATAATATTTTCACGTATAGAAATATTGTTTGTATTGATGTGTTGACGGATTCAATCGTTTTCTTTTGAATTCTTCATCTATTTGTTATGTGCGTGTGGCTTGAGAGAGTAGTGATTATATTAAGAAAGATGGAAAAAAACCCTGGGCGTAGTGTGTGACGTCATTTGTTTACGTTAAGATACGCTTCGAGCAGATATGAAAGTTCGAGGGAAATCATAGGAAATTGTAGTTTAAAAGTAATAAAATCGGCCTGGCTAATCCGACGCTCCTCTGTAGCTAAACTCGTATAGCATGTCAGGCTATATGACGGTTCCGTGTGGGATACAGGTTCGATTCCTGTCGGAGTATACATATTTTCTATGAAAATTTCTCGGACGTTTAGGCTGGTAAATATTGTTAGTACTGTTTATTATTAACAGAGCATTTACTTAAATGTTTGTGTCTATATAAATAACGTATAAAATAATATATATATATGTGGATTTACATAAATATTTGTATCTATAAAAATAACGTATAAACAGAAAATATATTAAAATAATCGTCGTACCTAGTCCATTTCATAATATATGATGTCATATATATATATATATATATATATATATATATATATATATATAAGGTTGGTACAAAAATAATGTCGTTTTTGACGTTCAACATCAAAAGAAAAACGACATTATTTCTGCACCAACCTTATATATATATATATATATATATATATATATATGCTGAGAAGGATGCTGAGAATGACATTGACTGAACATGGAATAAACGGTTTTTCAGTAAAATGCTAACAAATAGGACACTGATATTTAGACTGAAAAAGAGACAAAAGATGTTTCTGTGATGCATCTTGAAGAAAGAGTGTTTGGAGAATTTTGCATTCACAAGACTTCTTGAAGGCAAATGGTTTGGTTTGGTTTGTTTTGTTTTTACGGCAGATCAAGCTCAATGGGTTATTTAATATCGACAAGATTTTTATAGCTGGTAATATTTTTTTCTTCAAAAATGTATTGCTGGTAATAATTAAATCTCTTTGAAATTAATTCCAAATCTCTTCAGACATTTTGCAAGATTTTTGAATAACTGGAAAGCCAACGATATTTTTGAAACTTCTCCTACGAAAGTTCTGGTTTGGTTTGGTTTGTTTTACAGCATATCAACCTTAATGGATTATTTAATGCCGACAAGATTTTTATTGCTGGTAATATTTTTTCTTCAAAAATGTACTTAAGAAATATAACAAAAAGACAAACTTATTAAGTGCTACGAAGGAGAGAAATTGTGGAGAGCCATGATCGCCTACATCCTAACAGGACATGAAATATAAAGAAGTTCGGTAAAGTAGTTTCTGTTTAATTCTAAAAAAAAAATGACTATTTAATAATTACTGATCTAGCAAATGCCGAAGATGGCTGCAGATTTTAAATGATAATAAAAATATATATAGCTTTCTTTGAGAGAAACAGTGCTTCCGCCATAGACTGACCCCCCCCAAAAAAAACCCCGAATTTTGACACAAGGTGACATTAAAAGTTACATAACAAACAAGATTTCGTTATAGTCCCTCTTTTGTTCCTGTTTGTGGCATGTCGCGTAGTGATTCATGTCATTTGGAAATAAGATATGCGTAAAACGTCTGCGTATTTCAATGATAAAAGAGACGACGTCCATTTTGAAAAACAGATGTCGACCAAATTAGGCGCAGTGATATTAAGTGTAAAGGAGCACTTAGGCTCGGAACGCAAAATAAGATACGAAGTAGATTGATGTCTTTCGTCATTTATTATATCCCGGAAAAGAACGTCACTTACTCCAATGTAATCTTCCGCAAAGCTGAAATTAGGTCTCAAATATTTCCACCGAATACTTTGTCATTTCATCTACAAAATACACCAATGTCTAAATGATGACAGTTACCCACTTGCAATACGAGGGCGGCTACCAAAATGGCCGCGGCGAAGGAAGTAGTTAGTCATCTCCAAAATCCGAAAACCTAATGCTGCCCCTACGATTATTTATAATCATTCAAAGTCTAACACGACGTTGACACCCAGTATCAGATACCGATAACCCGATGAGAAGAATCGGTCAAGATAATTGTGGAAGGCCTGTGTCGCATATGAGTATGAGGAAAGAAGGCTCTGAGAATTTGACACTCACAGGACATTGAAAGCAAGAGGGGTAGACGTAAACAGATAGTAACGACCTTGTACAAATGGATGACTGAACATGGACTGAATTGTATAATATACATACAACTATTGCTTAGAGCTACATAAGATAGGAAGTTGTGGAGGTCCATGAACGACAACATCCTTCAGGGACACAGAAATATAAAAGAAGATGGTAAGAAACTGGTGGAGTCGTTAAATCCCGATTCATATTACGATGGTATGACCTCTGCTATTTAGATCCAGATCTAAATGCATAGATTGACTGCTTCTTTTCGAGTACACACCTGTACAGCTCCCGCAAGTACCTGACTGCTCCTGCTGTCCTTCGCCTTTACAAGAGTCAAATCAGACCGAAAATGACGTACTGTTGACATGTATGAGCAGGAACTGCTCAGTCTTCAGTTTCCACTCTCGATAGAGTCCAAGAGCGTCCTTGTAGGTGCCGAATACTTTCCAAACCTTTTCTCACAGAATTGATTCAGGTTCGAAGTGGTGAACTCAGGTTTCATATTGAGTCACTAATCTGCTATGGAAATTCTCAGGGTCAGCCGATAAGCGAGTCAAAAGTGTTTTGGAAATGTCAACCCTTTTCAGCTTGTACTCTGGTTTCAGTATTCATGGTACTCATCTTAACAGCTTGCTCATCACAATATCTCAGTTAAAACAGTATGGAACGAACCTTAATTAATGCCTATGGACTTCTGCCATCCAAAACCGTACGGTGGATGGTATTAACTTGTTCATCAGTGGTGGAGTTTTTTGGACGACCTGACCGAGGGTCATCTTCTTTGTTGTCCCTACCCTGATTGTATTCTGCAGCCCACTTCTTCACTGTTGCATAAGAAGGAGACTCCTCAGCAAGTGCTTGTACCATGTCCTCATGGATTTCATTGCGTGTCATACCTTTCTTTTGAAGATAATTTATGTCCGTTCGGGCTTCTCTTTTGTGCGTTTATGAATTTGCCGCACACCTCTCACCTTTGTATGGGCCTTACCTAGATAGAAATTAAGACAGAAATCTGAATTAGTTTTTTTTTTTTAGTTTTATAAGAAGTGATAGTGTGTTGCTACAACAAAAACGTTCAGCTATGGCTCTTCTTTCTTGGTGAGGCTTGGAACTTTTTGAATGACCCTCACGCATTTGTATCAGTAGGTACTGGTAGATATAAATGAAGAAACTTATATAAAATAATCAGTAATGATGATTTGGCTTGTTTTCAATATTTTATTACGAGTAAAAAAATTTATACCAAGCCGACTCAGGGTCTTCTGAGACCCTAGCCTTGCATTCTTTCAATGTCACTGTATGTAAATTTTGCTTTTTTTCCTTCTTTTTAATTCTTTGCTTTATTAATTAATAATCCCGTGACGACCTTGTTTTAAAAAAATAGGCACCTACACATCCTCGTAGAAATAAAGCTTTCGTTGTTAATTATCTACCACTTGGTTGTCTCCCATCCATAATAAAGCTGTATTAATCACAGGGTAGTTTTTTAGTACATTAAAAAATTAAAAAAATGTCTTATGTGAAGGCAAATGCAGCATATTTTATTTTCGTTACCTGACAAAAAAGACAATCAATTTCTTAGCTTTACATTGTATTAACATCTTAAAGAAACCAGATTACTTCTTGTTAATCATTCATTATTGGAATCCAGTCTGTTGTTAACTGGGGCAAAGGATGGCTTGTTAATTGTAACGCTTCCAAAACTAAACTGCTCTCTATTAATCAGCTAAGAGAACTCTCTACCTACCATCAGTATGGCTGATGCTGACCTCCAGGAGAGTGACTGGCTGTGCATTCTTGGCTAATGTTCTTGGCTGACATGAAGTAGAAAGACTATATTGAATCCATTGCTAGGTCAGCTTGCAGGAAGGTTGGTTTACTGTGTTATGCTAGATTATTTTTTCTCCTGGCTCTATCTCACCCCCCTGAAGATCTCAGTTAAAACAGTATGAACCGAACCAGAACTAATGCCTTTGGCTGTCTGCTGGACAGTAAGGCGTCTGTCATCCAAAACTATATGGTGAATGGCATCAACTTGTTCTTCAGTGGCTGAGGTTTTTGGTCGACCTGAGTGAGGGTCATTTTCTTCACAGTTGCATAGGAAGGGGACTCCTCAGCAAGTGTCTGTACCATGTCCTCATGGATTTTCTTAGGTGGCATAGCTTTTATTTTTATAGATACTTTATGATTGCTTGGGTTTCTGTTTTGTCCATTTTTAGATTTGTCTCACACCTCTAACCTTTTGTACGGGCCTCACCTGCACCTAATTTGAATGACTTTTTCTAGTTTTATAAGAAGTCTTGAAACAACAAAAATGTTCAGCTATGGCTCTTCTTTCTTGGTGAAGCTTGGAACTTTTTGAACGACCCTCGTAAGGAGCCCGGTCTAACCCGATTGTGCTCGATGGCTGACACTACAAGAAATATCATCTGCCTGTTGACAGTCTTGCTTTTAATCTTGTTGGGTGCCTAGCCACTCTCCTCAATGCATAAGCTGGTGACCTAATAGTGTGGCAGATACTAATGAGTTATATGGAACCAGTAGAACTTGTAAAGTGACTTGAGAAAATCGTTTTTTATTTGAAAATAAATTCAATTACTTACTTCTCCATTGCAAAAACAATATAAGATGGCCAAGAAGCTGCCCTGAAAGAGAAAGAAAATTAGAGATATTACGCAAATTCAAAAAGTCAAAATGGCTACAGTAATATGTCACTTGCTATTCTCAGTATATTGCCAGAAAATACAACGTGTAATGAAACAACTCTAGACTAGACACTCACATTCTGGCGCCACGTATTGTTTACATTAATCACTCGCCCGATTTTGTTTGTATGGCAATGACATACGAGTCAAGAACAGAAAGGCTCTCGCCGCTGCTAGTAAGCAGAGCATGTTTAAGCTTGTGGCTCGGCTCCAGGAAGGTTTATAATCTTGGAAATACTTTTAACAGCTAAGTACTAAAGTTGTATCATATAAAAGGCTGAATTAGATAGCTAACATTATAGTGTAATGACTAAATATACAAATCCACATCTCTAATAATCAAGCCAATTAGATGACTGTCCAAGCTTACTTGTGCCTGGGCGTACCTTACATTCGTCTTGTAAGACGCACACGTATTTTTCAGGGTATTTTTTAGGAAAAAAAGTGAGTTTTGTAAGCCAGAAAATACGGTACTATAAGCTTAATATTTTCATTCAAAATTAGAATTTAATAAATAAATAAATAAAATCATTCTTTCAAATTGAAAAACTGATGCAATTGTACATTTCCTATTGATGAAAAAAAGCTTTAGTAAAATTCAGTTATCTATGATACACTGAAAGCAGCCCGGACGTGTTAAGAAAGAAAAAGCAAAAAGTAATGAATTATATCCGTTCAAGCCATCCGTAGCAGGAAAAGTAAACTCGTTCGTGTTTTCTTACTCGCGGCTCTACTGAGCTTGACGAG
This sequence comes from Acanthosepion lycidas, assembly GCA_963932145.1. Taxonomy (NCBI): domain Eukaryota; kingdom Metazoa; phylum Mollusca; class Cephalopoda; order Sepiida; family Sepiidae; genus Acanthosepion; species Acanthosepion lycidas. Next base: position 72,167,723 of record OZ010607.1, on the reverse strand, counting down.
ATGAGATCGTTGTTTAGTGGTAGACCACTTTTTATGTACTGGTCTCCAACGACATTGACGGACCTGGACCCCTGTGAATGCCCTTGACATCAAACTGTGTCATTTATCACAGTTTTAGTGAGGCAGAAAACAAAGAGAAAAGAAAGACAGTTAAGGTAAAAAAAAAAAACCCAAAGAAGCCAACTATAAACATGTTGTCCTGTCCGGCGTCATTGCTTTGGTCTGGACTTTTATGAAATCGAAATTTCTTTATTTCTCGATATTATTACTGCTACTATGCACCCTTTCAATGTCACTGTATGTAAATTCTGCTTTTTTCCCCCCTTCTTTTTAATTCTTTGCTTTATTAATTAATAATCCTTTGACCTTGTTTAAGAAAAAATAGACAGACACGTACACATCCTCGTAGAAATAAAGCTTTCGTTGCTAATAAAAATACGATAATTCCTTTCATCTTCTTGAAAGTGTCTTTGTAACTGATTCCTTCTATACGAATGATTATGCTCTGTATTTTATTTCATTTCTAGGGGAGCTTTTAAGAATTTGTCCATGTATAGATTCAGTATAGAGTAATGAATAGCGGCTCTGATTGAGGAATCGTAGAGTCGAGTTCGAATTCCAGTCGAATCCATTACATTCACTTAGGTGCTAATACCTTTGGAAAATGTACGAATCCTCTTCATCTCCCCCAGCTATGATTAAATAGCAGGACAGACGGGGCTCTGTAGCATTGGATGGCAACTGGTCTACCGCAGAGAGAAATGACAACTTACTACGGGAAAAAATCTGCCTCGTCAGTCATTTATCGAAAGATACATGATTGTCTAAGCGTGTATTACGCATGTCACATAACTGACTGATAAATTCATATATATGTGGACCATTATGCCTATAGGCTTTGATACTAGCCGTGGTTTCAATTAAGATTTCTTTCATCTTCATTTCAAGTGCTTAAATTTGTTTCTTGTTGCTTCCAATTTGTTAATTATGGATTAACATTAATATTTTGATAAGCCACAAAAGGACACATGGCACAGTGGATAAAGGCGTTGGTTAGATCCAGTGGCATGACCCAAAGAGTGTGAGTTCAATACCCGGCTAAGACAGTGGATAACTTTCAGAGGGAAAATTAACAGGAGATAACTGATAACTGAACATTAAAGATGGCACGTGGAACTAGAACAGTCTACCCCAGTGAGCGTAATAAAGGGTTCGATCGAAGAAGGCCGGAGCGCACAACGGCCGAAACGTTGTGATAAATATGGCGACAAAATTGAGAACAATAGTCCGAATAATGTAAATAATTCACATGAGAGGTGGTAGCAGAAAGTTACGAGCTCGACCAAGAAACGCTTATAAATCTTTTTGGTTAGTTTTGAGAAGCTGGTTGGGTTGAGAACTATTCAGTAGCCCTTTATAGTCAGGTGTTTTCATAGCTCTGACGAGAAGTACATTAGTATTATTATTAATCGGTCTAGTCTATGAAAACGAAATACATTGGTATCACGTCTTATTTGTGCAGGTTAATCGCACTACAGCTTGAGAGACCAGACTAAATTGTACATTAGAATTACATTCCAAAATGGTGATACTCGAGTTATTGCAAAAACGATGGGGAACAACGAAAATTGAATAACAGAGAAGGTTTATTATGGCTTCATGGCAACTGAAAGATATATATATATATATATATATATATATATATATATATATATATATATATATATATATATATATATATATATATATATATAAGTAAAAAACGCACTCTCTTAAATTTAAAAAAAAGTCCAACCATAGTGTTGCGACTGCACGCTCCATAAGTTTCTATTCTTTAACAATAACACATTTCTAATAAAAACATATTTCGATTCGCATTTAATTTTTTCGAGTCCGCTATTACCTGGATCTACTAAAAAATAAAAAAAATAATTTCCATGCCTGAGGATGGCTGTATGTACAGCTGAAAGTACTAGCAAAATAAAAAAAAGACCTTATACAACTTGAAGTTATTAAAAACAAGGATCATAACATTCATTGAGAGGTTCGTAGGTTAATGTAACTTTAATAAATTTGTTTGCGAAGATGTTTTTCGCCATTAATATCATTAACTTTACTAATCTACTTTTGTATGAATAATTCATGTAATATATATATATATATATATATATATATATATATATATATATATATATATATATATATATTGTGTGTGTATTTAGGCAGCATTTCGTTTAATGATAGGGTTATTAAGCTTATCAGGCGTTATGAAAAGAATTTACCTAAAATAGATTGACAACACTTGTTTATATTATTTAATGAAACATATATATATATATATATATATATATATATATATATATATATATATATATATATATATTTGCTTATTTACCTGTAATGATACAAAAATTGCAGTTAGGTAAGTGTAGGCTTCTGTCCATTTAGAACCTTCGGCTGGACTAATGTGCATCATGAGATACTGGAGCCCCAGGAGCGGAACCAAAACTAAGGTGGCTCTGACTGCTTTTCTAGAAATAAAAGAGAAATGAAAACAGTGAGTGAGTGAGTGAGGGCGAGTGAGGGAGAGAGTGAGTGGGAGAGAAACGGTGAGAGAGACAGAGAGAGTGAAGGGGAAAAAGAGAGAATGAGGGAAGGAGAGAGTGAGAGTGAGAATGAGAACCCCTTGTCTTCAAAGCACTTGTGTTGTAACACTTCAGTCGCTCCGTGAAGATCCCATAGAAATTGTCAAAAGTAAAGGTGTCCAGGACCGTTGTCATTGTAGGACAGGTCAATTTGGGAACCGTGGTATTGCACTCAGTTTGAAAATTGAGCTTTGACATGATAAATAACGACGCAAAACATTTTTTTTTCCAAATCTTTACCATTTTTCCAGGAAACGAGTTTAAAGATTAAGTTTAGGTTCAAAATCGTAGCGTTGGAATTTCATTCCGGTGATCAGTGAAAGGCTTAGAGCACAGCCTTATAAAATTGATAATTTCCAGAAGCTTTATAAATTGTATATGGACAAGATGTATGGCACAAGAACATTATTACTAAATCATTATGCCATCAAATAAGACTTTCATTTACTTCAAATGGAAATTATACTAAACAATTTAGCTATATTATGATGTTATGTGTTATACAGGGTGCGATGGATAAATTGTCGTCTAAAGGATGCCAAAATGAAAATAACATTGACATCTCCTTTTAAGAGATATATTTACAAAAATTACACAAATATAATTTTTACCTTTTTTTGAGGTCACGAGTTTAAAGCTTAAGTTTATGTTCAAAATCGTAGCGTTGGACTTTCATTCCGGTGATCATTGAAAGCCTTAGAGCACAGTCTCATAAAATGTATAATTTACTGTACAAATTGTGTATGGACAACATGTATGTCACAAGTACTTTACTAAATCATTGTGACATCAGATAAGACTTTCATTTACTTCAAAAGGGAAGTTATACTGAACAATTTAGCTGTATGTTATACAGTGCACTGGTTTTAGTGTGATTTTCAATAAACAAATTTTGTTTTATAATTTGTGACCAGTATCGTGTTCTATAAACTTTTATCTTTTTATTTTTTATTTTTTTTAACTATGATTTAACAAATCTTATTCACTGAGTAGATTATTTTGTAATCTTTTCAATTTTTTATAGTTTTTACTTATCTAATCTAATAAAAAACAATAACATATTTTGCTTATGGTGATTTATAATTAAAATTCTGGCTTGAATATATATTTCCATTCAATGTATCGAATACAAAATATATTCATTTCATTTGGATTTATTCTTGAAATAGTAAAATTTTGAAGTCTGTAAGCAAAAACCTGCAGAAATTAAGTATTTCTGTACATTTTTTTCAGACGATCTTTAAAAGTAAATCCTCAAAAATTGGCAAAAGCTAGGAATCGAATTTTTGGTGTCCGTACTTATTACATCAAGCTCCAGTTTTTCTCAAAACAGCGAAAAATCAACTTGCCCTAGACTACGGGAATCGACGAAGGAGAAATGCCTTCAATATACACCAAGTTCATTCGCTCGAAGACATTTTTAATCATTGATCTGAAATGGCGGTTGTATACAGCTGACAATTTAGGCATTTCTGAACGGGTTGGGCGTCATGTATGACATCCATGTGAAAGTCTCGTTTAAACGAGACTATTTGAAGAAAATGATGAGATTTTAGATTATTGTTTTGATATTATAGTAATTTAGGGCGTTATATATATTTTTATCTATTTTTTGTTTTTATTAATTATCATCTAACAAATTTTATTCATTGAGTAACCTTTTTTGTAATCTTTTACAATTTTTTTTATAGTTTTTACTTATCGAATCCAATAAAAAAAAAATGCATATTTTGCTTATGGTGATTCATAATTAGAATTCTGGTTTGAATATATTTTCCATTCACTGTATCTAATACAAAAAATATCAACGTTATTTGGATTTATTCTTAAAATAGTAAAATTCTGAAGCCAGTTTGGAAGCAAAAACCTGCGGAAAATAGGAATTGGTATTTCTGTACATTTTTCAGGCGATATTTAACTTTAAATGCTCCAAAATTGGTAAAAAGCTATGAATCTAATTATTTCGCGTTAGTCCTAATCAGATCAAACTCCAGCTTTCACATTTTGCAATGTTGATTTCTAAAAAAAAGTCAACCTGCTCTATCGTCACAGCCTCCTCCATCTTCTCAATATCTTCAAAACGACTGCCCCTGGGGTTCTCCTTCAGACTGCAAAACAACCAAAAGACGCAGAGAGAATGGTCTGGACTGTAAGGAGACTGAGGAACAGTTTTGATGTCCATTTCTTTCAAAACAAAACTTTATTTACATAGCATGACGTCTTCACGTCCCGACTGCATTTTAAGAACTAGTAGAACTGTTACAATCAGGGTTTAGTAGGGTCGGTTCAAAGAGTTCTTACAACCGTCGCTTTCAATATGGAATAACAAAATTTGGCAGGTCAGACTTACTAATCTAAATCTATAAAACCTCTGAAACCATCCGTCTGTCTGTCTATATCAATCTATTCATTATCAGTCAATCTACCTATCTATCTATCTATCTATCTATCTATCTATCTATCTATCTATCTATCTATCTATCTATCTATCTATCGCAGACTGTTCATATGTCTGTTTATATCAATCTATTCATTATCTATCTATCTATCTATCTATCTATCTATCTATCTGAGTCTAGTCTCTTAATATCTATCTACCTCTGTTAATATCTATCTATCTATCTATCTATCTATCTATCTATCTATCTATCTATCTATCTATCTATCTGAGTCTAGTCTCTTAATCTATCTACCTCTGTTAATATCTATCTATCTATCTATCTATCTATCTATCTATCTATCTATCTATCTATCTCATTCTCTTGACTTCGGTGTACTTTTGGGAGAGCACCAGGAGCTTTGTGAAGGCCCCAGTGAAGTCATCCAAAATGAAGGTGTCCAGGACCCTTGTCGCAGCACCCTTCATTTTCTCAGTGTCCTCAAAACGACTGCCCCCGAGGTTCTCCTTCAGGCTGCAGACCAACCCAATGTAGCAGGGAGCATAGTCTGGACTGTAGGGAGACTGGTGGACAGTTTTGGTGTCCATTTCTCTCAACACAAAACTTACATAGCGAACTTCTAAATTGTCTAGTACGTTGGATTCAAAGAGCTGTTACAACCGTCTCTTTCATCCTGGAATAACAATTTGGCAAGTTTGCTTATTAGATATATCGTAATGATATACTAAAATTACAAGAATCTAAGACAGTTAGAACTGCTTCTCCTCAAAGAAAGACTCAAAACTACTATTACAGACTATTTGTAGCGAATTATAAATCTAGGCAATGACGTGGGAATTTTACCGAATTCTTCTGGTGAGCTTTCCTCTTTGGTACCTTGACGAATTTAAGCACGGTACTAGTCTGTCAGCCAGGTCTCATCTTCCAAAAATTAAATTCAATGTCAACCGTTATTTTTTTTTATCTTCTTGACTCCTGTTTTTTTTTTTATTTTTTTAATTTTTTTTTTATTATTCTCTCTTCTTAATAATTTTTTTCTTTTTCTAATATTCTTTCACACTCAATTAATCACTTGCGTCTCAGTGGATTTATTGCCTTGCTCGGGGTGAAATGATTAAAAAAGTATAAGCTTTATGACGATAATAACGATTTAACGAACAAAATATAGCATGGTAAAATTTAAGCGCAGTACTTGATTGGCAGTTGGGTTTCATCATTTTATACTTGAAATTAATAGATGTAATCGTAATTTATATGCTAACAGTTTCTCTCTCGCATCTCTCACTCGTGGAACTCTCTTCCGACCCCTTGTTTTCCAGGCAAATTTAATCTTCGAAAATTTAAATGCAATGTTGCTAGTGTTTCTGCTATGTATTTAGAAATTCTTGATAAAAGAATCATCAATGTTATCGGTCCCGACCTGGCATCTCGGCTTCAGTCACTTTCCTACAACCGTAGTGTAGCTTTCCTGTGCCTTGTTCTGATGAGCTTTCCTCTTTTATAACGTAACTTTCTGAATCTAAGCACAATACAAAGTTGGCAGTTAAGTCTCATCATATTACAGATGAAATGGACAAATTTAACCGTAAGTTCTATGCTAATAGTTTCTTCTATCGCACTTCTCGTTTGTGGAACTCTCTTCTGTCCTCTTGCCTTCAAATCAATTTTGATCTTCAAAAATTTCAATGCAATGTCAATCGTTATCTTCTGTCTTCTTAATTCCTCTTCTTTTATTGTCCTTTCCCCTCACTAAAGTCTTCTAATTCTCTTTCACTCTTCTTACTTTCCAGTCAACTTTGATCTTCAAAAATTTCAATGCAATGTCAATCGTTATCTTCTGTCTTCTTAATCCCTCTTCTTTTATTGTCCTTTTCCCTCACTAAAGTCTTCTAATTCTCTTTTATTCTTCTTACTTTCCAGTCAACTTTGATCTTCAAATATTTCAATGCAATGTCAATCGTTATCTTCTGTCTTCTTAATACCTCTTCTTTTATTGAACTTTCACCTCACTAAAGTCTTCTAATTCTCTTTCACACTTCTTCCTTTCCAGTCAACTTTGATCTTCAAAAATTTCAATGCAATGTCAATCGTTATCTTCTGTCTTCTTAATCCCTCTTCTTTTATTGTCCTTTCCCCTCACTAAAGTCTTCTAATTCTCTTTTATTCTTCTTACTTTCCAGTCAACTTTGATCTTCAAATATTTCAATGCAATGTCAATCGTTATCTTCTGTCTTCTTAATCCCTCTTCTTTTATTGTCCTTTCCCCTCACTAAAGTCTTCTAATTCTCTTTCACTCTTCTTATTTTACAGTCAACTTTGATCTTCCAAAATTTCAATGCAATGTCAATCGTTATCTTCTGTCTTCTTAATTCCTCTTCTTTTATTGTCCTTTCCCCTCACTAAAGTCTTCTAATTCTCTTTCACACTTCTTCCTTTCCAGTCAACTTTGATCTTCAAAGATTTCAATGCAATGTCAATCGTTATCTTCTGTCTTCTTAATTCCTCTTCTTTTATTGTCCTTTCCCCTCACTAAAGTCTTCTAATTCTCTTTCACTCTTCTTCCTTTCCAGTCAACTTTGATCTTCCAAAATTTCAATGCAATGTCAATCGTTATCTTTTGTCTTCTTAATTCCTCTTCTTTTATTGTTTATCCTCCTGAAAAATGTTTTTATTTCACAATTAGCAACCTCTTGCGTCTTAGTGGCTTTATTGCCTTTCTTGGGTGAAATGATTAAAGACAATTAGACCTGACTTACTTGGTTTGGGAACTGTCTGTTGTAGCGCGAATCTTTGTTACTAATACATGCAGAATATTGGCCAGGAACCAGATGTTAACCTGGAATAAAAAGAGAATTATTAATGGTTAATGATGTAGATATAAATGCTAAAAGTGAGAGTTACAGAGAGAAAATGAGCTTTAGAGAAAGGGAAAGAGAGAGAAAGAGTATCAGACTGAGATAGATTGACAGAGAATTTGAGTGTACGAGAGTGTTTAAGGTAGAAAGAGAGAGCAAAAGAAAAAGAATTTGAGCGAGGCAGAAAAAGTTCGATAGAGAAAGAATTTGGGAGGTCGAAAGAGAGAGAGAGAGAGAGAGAGGATGAGGTTGAAAAAGAGAGAAGTTGATATAGAAAGATATGGCAAAAGAGAGAGTTACAGAGAGAAAATGAGTGAGAGAGAGAGAGAGAGAGAGAGAGAGAGAAAGAGGTTGTGACTGAAATAGATTGACAGAGGAGTTGAGTGTGCGAGAGAGTTTAAGGTAGGTCGAGAGGAGAAAAAAGAAAAACAATTTGAGAGAGGCAGGAAAAGGTTGACAGAGAAAGTACATGAGAGGCCGAAAGAGAGAAGTTGAGAGAGAAATAAATGCCAAAATAGAGAGTTGCAGAAAGAAAATGAGAGAGAGAAATATATATATATATATATATATAGAGAGAGAGAGATAGAGAGAAAGAGAGAGAGAGAGTTTCAGACTGGGGTAGATTGATAGAAAGGTTTAGTGTGTGAGAGAGTTTAAGTTAGAAAGAGAGAGCGAAAGAAAAAGAATTTGAGGGAGACAGAAAAACGCTGATAGAGAAAGAAGTTGAGAGGCCGAAAAAGAGTTGAGATTCAAACTGTTGCAACCGAGTTATCAAAAACAGTAGAAAGCCGGAATTGGTTTAACAACAAGTTCATTACCTTTTGATACAGGGGAACATAATATAGAATAGAAACTAGGGAAGATGATGCTTAGCCGTGAATGACTAACTGTTTTCAACATGGCTACTGCTGCTACTCCTCTTGATGTAGGCTAATTTTCTTTCGTCCGACGGCCGAGTCCAAACTTGTAGGGAAATATTTTCCCTCGGTAATACAGTTATTTCAGCCATATCTGTCATAAATTCTTCGTTTTCTCAGCTTGTGAAGTTCTTTTGTTGGGTGTCGGGCTTCCCCAGATGCATGGGGAAGAATAGATCAAAACTACTTACATACCCTACTGCAAGGGCCCAATACTTGTTGGGGCCAAAGATGCTAACTTGCCATGATGCACAAACAGCCTGCAGAATTCAGGACAGAAACTAGCTTAAAAGTCTGTACAGATTGCGGCTTTTAATCTGGTTTATAATAAATGATTATTGCATCTGTGCTTATACAGCGTGTCTATAAAGTTCGTGTGCACTTAAAAAAATTTACAACTTTATTTGTATTTGCGATAGAAATAATTTGTAAAAAGTATTAGAAAGAAGTAAATCTATATTTTTTAAAGTTTTATTGAAATTTTATTTAAGTTTCCACATGTCCGCCATCATTAGCAATACAAAGGGTAATACGATTTTGAAGTTCACGGAAAACATTTGCCAACTGATTTACAGTAATGCCTGAAATCACATTAGTTATTTTTTTTAGCTATACTTAAAACTAGGTACATTAAACATTATTGCTATCGCAAATACAAATAAAGTTAAATTTTTTAAAGTGCACACGAACTTTATGGACACCCTGTATATATTTTCCGAAAATGCTGTTGTCACTAAAAGAATACATCATGCGCAGTGCTTGAATCCCATGCGTTTGATATGAATTCGGTGTTCTCTGTTCAGACAGACAGACACACACACACACACACACACACACATATATATATATATATATATATATATTCATACACGTTTCATTAAATAATATAGACAAGTGTTGTCTATTCATTTTATGTAAATTCTTTTCATAATGTCTGATAAGTTTAATAACATTATCATTAAACGAAGAAAGAAATTCACAATATTGATCCATATTTTTAAATACAATCTAAGCTTTCTGCTTAAATAAGCCATTATCAAAGATGTCAATAACAACATATTAAGCAATATACGCACAAGACAGTGATGATAGTCTGTCATTGTTTACATAGATGATTTCTAAGCAACGATAAATGTCCTGTTTGTTGCTATTAAGGTTGTTCAATTTTCCTTTGCTATTTCAATATATATATATATATATATATATATATATATATATATATATATATATATATTAGATGTAATAGATTAAATCCGACAAATATTTAATATATTTTCTGTTTATACGTTTTTTTTTTAAATGGATATGCTGTGTGCGAGAATATTTTCCTACGATTTTGTTTTATACAAATTCGGAGTTCTCTGTTCAGGCAGACACACACAGATATATATATATATATATATATATATATATATATATATATATATATATATATATATATATATATATATATATATATATATTAGATGAAATAGATTAAATCCGACAAATATTTAATCTATTTTCTGTTTATAGTTTTTTTAATGCATATGCTGTTTGGGAGAATATTTCCCTACAATTTTGGACTCGTGTTTTATACAAATTCGGTGTTCTCCATTCAGGCAGAGAAATCGCTCTGTTGTGTCGAGAGAATTCGGTGGATATTGCATTTTCCCTGTGTACCATTGTTCAAGTTTGTTGTTCTCTGTAGTGTCCGCAGACGACTTATGAAGACAGGCATTTTATTTGATGAATACATACGTACTTTTTATTTACGCATGCGCGCGTATAAAAGAAGACTAACAGTGAAGTTATCGTCACGTTAACCTGAAATGTTTTTTCTATTTCTTTTTTCCCCTTTGGGTGTTTTGAAGTTATGAAAATGCAACATCGACATTCTCTGTATTGAATAAAATCGATATGACGAGAGAAAGATACTATATATATATATATATATATATATATATATATATATATATAGAATAATCTATGCAGACGATGAAAATTTTTAAACAACGGTAAACAATAAGCAATAAAAAAAAGTGTACATATTTATTGAATTTAGTTTAACTTGCGCGTCAGCCCCCAAAAATTCCCCCCCTAGTAAAAACCGGTTTGTTAAAAAGACGGTTATTTGGTTTACATTGCTATTATTGTATGCAGTAGACTTTTAACTTTCTTGGTAATGTTTATTTACAAGATTAAGACTATGAAAACAAGTTTTTTTTTATCATTATACAGGCATTGTCTAGCCGCCCTAGCAGACAAGCATATTTGGATACAAGCAGACAGTTATTACTATTATATATATTATATATATATATATATATATATATATATATATATATATATATATATATATATATTATTACTATTATATATATATATATATATATATATATATATATATATATATATATATCGAACCCGGACAGTTGTGATACAATACAAGCGTCATACCACTGGACCACCGGGTCTAGGTGACAAAGAAGAAACTGACTACACTCCATAGAGCGACGCTATATCGAGTGTAGTCAGTGGTATGGTGTTATGTCATAATTTACTAACGAATCGATATCGTTTACACACCCACATACACACACGCACGCGCGTGCCCACGCGTACCCGCGCGTGCGCGCTGCACACACACACACACACATATATATATAAATTATATATATATATATTACGGAAATAAAAACGGCAAGACGAGCTTTACCATTCATGGTTAAAAAAACATGTAACCAGCCAGCCAGCCGGTTTCGCCATCATTTCAACAGAGCTGACATCGACGGAAGACTAAATATTACAATATAAAACATGAGAAGCCTGTAATGAAATACAGGCAGAACAATTAGATGGAAACAATGTCAAGCCCTAACAGACATTCACTCTGTTTACAGAGGGAGAGCTGTCTGGACCTGGCAGAGATCGTTTCCAATGCTTTCAATAAAGAATGATCATGGCTAAGGATGTAGAAAAAGTCAATGCTGAAATTGGAAATTGGTTGGATTATTTATAAGGTGCTTAGCAATGGCGGAGTCGTTTGTGTTGTTGATTTTGTCACCAGATTGGAACGTACCATTCCTAATTTTTTTGATTGTTCTTCCTTTATTTTATCACACGCTTCTCGTGTTTTATATTTTATATTGTAATATTTAGTCTCCACTCAATTTCAGCTCCGTTGAGTGACGGCGAAACATGAATGGTAAAGCTCGTCCTGCCGTTTTTATTTCCATAATAAAATTCTGTACCCCTAAGAAAATAAGGATATATATATATATATATATATATATATATATATATATATATATATATATATATGTAGTAAAGGTCTATCAAATATTAAAACTGATCCACAAAAAGAGCTCAGTGTATTTATTATTACATACAGAACAAGTAAATTAGTACATAAAAAAAATCCCAAATTACTTCATATGGGGAATAAACCGATTTCAACCGACGAAAACTTCGTCAGTGTTATTCAACCCCACACTGAGTTCGTGTGTGAATTAGAAATTTAAATTAAATTAAATTTCTAATTCAGACACGAACTCTGACTCCTATGCCACTTAGCTATAGAGAAGCGTCTTGCTAGCAAAGTCCAAATTAATGCTTTTAAACAGCAAATCTTCAACGGTAAATGTTCGATCGAGAAAAATCGAGTGATGTGTGGTTATGCCGTGATATGCCTCGAATATGACTGTAGTTGGAGAATTCTTTCTCTTTTATGCAGAAAAAAAGGTGCTATCTGTTTAAAATGCAATCTGATTGTTTCATTATAATCACATGATGAGGCATAGTAATTTTTGCGCCCAAAATTGACGGTCATTAAATTTTGTTGGCAAAGTTGGGAGTGTCGAAACTGAATTATCAGTGAACGTGGCTAATAAAAGTGTTAAGTAGTTCATGACAACAAAGTTGTACAAGTGTCAGGGATTTAGTTATGTTGGACATTATTGGCAATCACAAAAGGTTCAATTTACAAGGATTAAATTTATGAGTGTGTGTAAAAATAGTTTCAGTGTTTCCTTCTTTGATGGAATGTGGAAGATAATGTGGCATCAAGAAAAAAGGGTAATAGTAATAATAACTAGCAGTAGAGCCCGGCGTTGCCCGGGGATGTAACAGTAAGAGATAGATCAAGTATCGACCATCATAAAGACTGAAAAATAAAATTGACAAAGATTATTGTTTAAGGTTGACGGATATGCATGTCTTAATTAGTTTTTTTTTTTTTTTTTACGAATTGGTCAAACCTAAACTCAAACAAAAACATTGTTTTCAATCGTTATGAGTCTACCGATTGAATAGAATTTTATTATAAACAATTGTTTTGTAAATTAAATTTTTAAAGCATTCTGAATGTAAAAATAAAGAAAAAAGTGTGCAAGACAATAAGAAACACTACCTGCCAAAAAAAGTGAAGATTTGTTGAAATCGGTTGAAAAATGTAGGAAATCCGATCCCATATATAAACGAACACACACACAAACAACCTGGGTTTTTATAATAAGTATAACTTGATATGAGTTGTCCCCTCTTTCATTCTCGTGATGCCTCTTAATCGTGTTTTCAAATTGATTTCGTGCAAAAACAATTGTGTTTTTCCAATTTTTGGCACTGTTAGAACCACCGCAAGGTAATTTTACGTAGTCCTGTGAAGTTTTGTTGAAATCGGTTGAAAAATGTAGGAAATCCGATCCAATATATAAACGTACAGACACACACACACACAATGTGCGTTTAATGATAAGTAAGATAAGATAATGATGATGGCAAAATCAACAAGAATTGCACATGTCTAGTGTATATAAATGTGTTACGTTTCAGTAAGAAGCCAGATGCACAAGAATTAAAAAAACCAAAAAAAAAAAACCTTACTTTCTTATAAATTCTGGTATTTTTTTTACTTTTGTGTTGTTTGATATTCTATCGGTTAATCATGCTTCACGTTCACTCAACCAGCGTTGGTATATTTTTTGGCATTCCGAATTGAAGGAGAGACGACTCATCCATCCGAAATTTCAAGAATTTCCAAGCCTACTTGAAAAATCAGAAATATAGCTATATGTATGTAAGTGTATAGCAATTCCAGTTTGTCTATGCAGGATTCAGAGGATAATATATATTCGTAAATGTGTGCGTACGTATTGTAGACATTGTATTGGGTTGGTGCATAATTATCAGGCGTTTTTTTAACACTATTTATTATACACTATTTACATTATTCGGACTATTGTCCTCATCCTTGTTGCCATATTTATCACCGTTCATTATCTGTCTATATTTCTGAGATAAGGTATTATGTATACTATTTACATTATTTGGACTATTCTCATCTTTGTTGCCATATTTATCACCCTTCAGTATCTGTCTATATTTCTGAGATAAGGTATTATGTACACTATTTACATTATTCGGACTATTGTCCTCATCTTTGTAGCCATATTTATCACCCTTCAGTATCTGTCTATATTTCTGAGATGAGGTATTATGTACACTATTTAAATTATTCGGACTATTGTCCTCATCTTTGTTGCCATATTTATCACCCTTCAGTATCTGTCAATATTTCTGAGATGAGGTATTATGTACACTATTTACATTATTCGGACTATTGTCCTCATCTTTGTAGCCATATTTATCACCCTTCAGTATCTGTCTATATTTCTGAGATGAGGTATTATGTACACTATTTAAATTATTCGGACTATTGTCCTCATCTTTGTTGCCATATTTATCACCCTTCAGTATCTGTCTATATTTCTGAGATGAGTAATTATGTACACTATTTACATTATTCGGACTATTGTCCTCATTTTTGTTGCATATTTATCACCCTTCAGTATCTGTCAATATTTCTGAGATGAGGTATTATGTACACTATTTACATTATTCGGTCTATTGTCCTCATCTTTGTCGCCATATTTATTACAACGTTTCGGCCGTTGTACGCTCTGGTCTTCTTCAGGTGGTTGGAATGTTGAACTGAACCCTTTATTTCGCTCACTGGAGTAGACTCTTCTAGTTCCACATACCTTGTTTAATGTATGTCAGTTATCAGTTATCTTCTGTTAATTCCCTTCTCCAAGTTCTCCACCGCCTTAACTGGGTATTGAACTCACACTTTTTGGGTCTTGTCACTGGATCTAACTAACGCCTTTATCCACTGTGTTATGTGTCCTTTATTATGAAAAAAGAAACATAACAATTCAATTTAAATGATTATTCTGGAGC
The DNA here is from genome assembly GCA_963932145.1 of Acanthosepion lycidas. Classification (NCBI taxonomy): domain Eukaryota; kingdom Metazoa; phylum Mollusca; class Cephalopoda; order Sepiida; family Sepiidae; genus Acanthosepion; species Acanthosepion lycidas. Next base: position 72,152,688 of record OZ010607.1, on the reverse strand, counting down.
AAAAGCGCCTGATAATTATGCACCAACCCAATATTTAATGAGTTTTTCGCATGTCAACTTGGGAATATTTTTAATTACATACTTTTTGTTTTATATAAATATACATTAGTTTTTTTAGGAATGGATTCAATAAATTCGTAATTTTCTTTTTTAATTAAGGTTGCATCAGTCAAAAAAAACATAATTCTTTTAGGGGAAAGTATTTGGAGTGACTAATAATAACAATATTATCAACTATAAATACATATCAAAAACATTATATTACATCACCAACCTTTATTGAACAGATAGAATTCTATAATTTTACATCTAATAACTGCTAGTACAAATAGCTAGCTTTATATATATATATATATATATATATATATATATATATATATATGGTATAAAATGACAATTAGAAAAAAATCTTGGATTTTGCCGACGGGTTTCGTCTTCCAACTTTTTCAAGGCAAAAATGAAATCGAAATGTTTTTGTTATAGTTACATTAAAAAATCCAAATTTAAAAAGATAGACGCTTCTATCTGAGCCTTTTTTCTGGTTAACGTAAATTACCTTTATAGTAAGGGATGTTTTCTATACTAATCTGTCTTGTCCACAGAATTGATCTGGGAATTTAACTATCTCTCTCTCTCTCTCTCTCTCTCTCTCTATATATATATATATATATATATATATATATATATATATATATATATATATATATATATTTATATATATAGAGAGAGAGTGGGGAGAGAGAGATGAGTTAAAAATCAAATGTAGATCGGTTTCTGACAGGATAAAATAAATAACAAATAGGAAACTTTTATTAATATAACATGTTTCGCTTTTATTAATGCTTCACCAGAGAATGAGATATGGAGAAAAAGAAGAAAAGCCTGATATCCTTGAATTCAGAACGTTATAAATTATAATTGTTCAACAAGTCGAATGCACGTGATTTATTAAAAACTGAATAAAAATATTACAAAATTATCAAAATATATAAACCAGCTACAATGCCATATTCATCATTTACCATTTTATAAATAATTATGAAAACAAGATTTTTTTATTCCCTATTTCATAAAAAATATCAAAGAACTATAGAACAAGTGTTACATTATAGTTGGTTCGTATATATTTATAATCTTGTAAATATAAAATTAATCTAACCTAATAAAGATGGAGGTATTTTTTCGGACAATACGTACCAACAGGAAGAGCATCACCGGCCCATCGATTATCCAAATCACCCAGGACCAGGAAATCCAGCAGCTACAAAAAAAGAGATTCAAAAGTTAAAATAAAAGCAAAAAGTATTAAAAGACTAATCATACATTTTTGAGGGTTGATCTTAAGATTGGTAGAGCGAATTACTTGTAGAGATATCATTATTATTATGAATAAATGAAAATTAAAAATTAAATAATAATAATAAGGAAATTTATAAATAAAATAAAACAATAATATTTAATCCTTGTTTAAAATAAATAAATAATAATAATAAATAAACATGCATGCAACAAAAATTGTTCCTACCAGAAATACGGAGATCCCGCCAAAAGACGTGGTATCCAATATCTTCACCCAAGAACTGTCGGGATGATAACACATGTGTAACTTCCCTCCGTGATAGGACTTGTAATATTACGGAGTAAATTGATTCCTTTTATAGCATGTACATAAACACAATTGTAATGTAGAATACCCACGACAATATACACAAATGCATAAATAAAATTTACCATGTTTTTTCGGCATTGTGTATGGTTATATTTCCTGTTTTTATTTTCGTTAAAACAAGCCTAAAATTCCACTGCCATTATCCCTATGGTGTAAGTAAAGATACCACATTCTTTTGGTGGACAGAACTGTTTTTGTAAATTAAAATTACGCTTGGATAGGATCAACGGCAAAGTTTAAACTTCATGATAGCAATAAAACGGTTTGTCACTTTTAATTATTTCACTCTGTCATTTTAACTACCTTCAGTCGGCAATGTTTGTCGTTTTGAAAAGCGGTGTTTAGAATTCTAATAAAAGGCAAGTTTTCTTGGTTCTTTCCGTCTCAGTTGAAATAGGGTAATGTTGCTTATTGTACAAGTTTATATTTCTATTTTAATGAAAAACTTTTCCCATGTAAAGTTTACGGCGCAAGGTGAAAATGATTCATTTATTCACAAAATGAAAAATTCAATTCGATAAATAAATAATGTCACTAGAAAATTTTCTGCAAACTTGGACCTTCGTGCCCACAATAAGACGTCGTGTCAAAAGGGCGGTTTTCCCCATGACACCGACTTTTTAACACCCTTCACTCCTCGATAATATTTATTTATTTAAAAAGCGATGATTAGAATTGGAATAAAGCTTAAACATATGATGAAAGTGAATTTATATATTTTTTCTTCTTCAAAATTTACAACAAAAATAATAAACCCTATTTATTTATTAGATTGTTTATATACAAGAATAATTTTATATTTACAACATTCTAAAATCTACATTATTTACATTATTCGGACTATTGTCCTCATCTTTGTCGCCATACTTATCGCAACGTTTCGGCCGTTGTACGTTCCGGCCTTCTTCACTGGGGTAGACTGTTCTAGTTCCACATGCCATGTTTGATGGATGTCAGTTATCAGTTATCCCCTGTTAATTCCCCTCGTCAAGTTCTCCACTGCCTTAATTGGGTATTGAACTCACACTCTTTGGGTCCTGTCACTGGATCTAACTAACGCCTTTATCCACTGTGCCATGTGTCCTTGAGGATCTGGCTATGAATTTCTGGGTATTATAAACCTAATGTCTTCAGCAACCATTTTTACTAGTGCTCATATTCAATTTTGCTGTTATCATTTCATGTTTTTACCAGAGCTCATATTGCAACTTTGTTATCATGGCTTTTCTCTGGCACTCTTTATTACTGGTCCCCATATTGTATTTATTTCTATGCTTGGTCGGCTCAGGAGATTTTTGTGGCCTGGCATATGTGCTGATTCCTTAAGTTTATCCAATGGTGTTCCTTGTCTATGATCTCAATATGATCCCACAGAGGTCGGTGATCTCCCTTCTCTCTCCATATGTGGAGAGAGATATCTACTAAGTGTCGTCAAGCTTTTCGAGTGAGATCCCCCATAGAGTAGAACATGACTAAAGACTGTGTGTACGCTATCCCGTGCAGCTGCGGAAAGGAATATAAAGGAGAGACAGGCCGCCCGCCCAACGTAAGCTACATGTGGCTACAATTTAATGCCGACAAAATCTTTTATTGCTGGTAATATTTTTTTCTTCAAAAATCTATTGCTGTTAATATTTTTTTCCCAAAAATGTATAGTTGATATTTTTTTCCCAAAAATGTATTGCTGGTAATATATTTTTTTTAACTGTATTGCTGGTAATAATGTATTTTTTACACAAAAAGTATTTCTGGTATTAAAACCTATTTTTACACTTTCATGGCGTTTTGAGCTCAGCTTGGGGTTAACTATTTGCCCATAGCTGGGACCCTAACAGGTGCTACCATCCCGGGTCATGGTGAACCTGGGAACACCAGCAATTAAGAGGTGGTTCCACGCTCCTCAAAAGCTTCTGATCAGAGGCCTTGCTGCTGGACATAGTTTAACTTCTTACCCTGGACGGTGTTCAAAATTTACAAATAATAAAGACTATTTATTTATTAGATTGCTTATTGAAATGGTTGGCAAAACATTGGCCAATTGCCAATTGATTCGAAATTTGTTTTGTTTGCCTTCGATTCCGTCAAATGGACAGGCAACTTTTTTATTTTGTCGTAAATCTTGTTTTCTGTTTGTCTAGCAGGACTAAACCCGGTCTGGCAAACTTGAACCTCTATGCCCGCACCCCGCCCCCGCCAAAAAACAAAAACAAAAAAAAACTCATTGTCAAAAGGACGACTTTTCCCGTAACACGACATCTATTTTAATTAATTTCACTCCTCGGCAATGTTTAGAAAGCGATGATTAGAATTTTTATAAAACCTAAACATATTGTGGACTCTTCCACAACAAGCCAGTTAACCCCTGCTAGGAAATGCACTATTCCTGTTATAATTTTCACCATCGCAATCTTACAAAATATATAACAAGTATTCATTGGTCAATCACCTTCAATCTAGCTTGCTGATTGGTCAGTTCCGACCAATCAAACCGCCTGCACGCGACAAATCTGTTTTACCGCGTTTTCCATCTGAGCTAGTCACATGATTCATGATGATATATAAACAGAACACGTATAAACTCCTTCTTTTCATTCATCTCTCTCTCGCGTCTCATTTACCAAGACGTAATCTTCAAGAACTCCCGTCTTAACTAATGCAGTCAGACGTTAAAGACAATTACCAACATTCACGCAAGTACAAACTCTGAAATCTCTTCTGGACTTTTACCAACTTGTACAATACACAATTCCAAACATGCTAAAGAAACTTTATTCTTCTAAACTACAGTTTACTTTGACTTTATGAGCTTAGGTACAAATATTACCTAGACTAAGAGACACAACTCTGTCTAACTTTTCAGTTCACATGCATGTATATCAAATATTAATAAATTCAATTGTTATGCTTTGAAATCGTTCCGTTCAGTTTTGTATTTTATACTATGTGCTATTTACGTCAAATATAAATTGCATTGCGTCCGCGTCCTTAATCCCACCTTTCCTAGCCAAAGTTAAATATTGGTAACACTGAGCTAAAATATGATAAAAAATGAATTTATACATGTTTTTATTCTTCAGAATTTACAACAAAAATTAAACGCTGTTTATTTATTACGTTGTTTATTTAAAAGAATAAATTTATAGCACTGTGTAATTGTGGCCGCCAATAATGAATCATGGTAGGACTTCTAATTTCTCTGTATAGGTTAAATAAACCCGGTGAGAAGACACATCCTTGTCTTAGACCCCTTTCTATTTTTGTATATCTGCTGAACTCATTCTCTGTCCGTATGCTGTTTGCTGTCAGTATGGATTATTCTAATATTTTTTCCGAATATGTCAATGTTGCTGGGCAGCTCTAACAGATCTTTGTGGTGTACTTTATCGGACACTTTTGTGTAATCTATAAAAAACAAGTATACGACGTTCTGCATTTGTATTGCTCTTTCTGGTAACATTCTGAGCATAGATATTGCGTTCGTTGTTCCAGTGTCTTTGACGAACCCGCACTGTTTTTGTCCTATCTCTTGCCTGATTATGCTAAGAGCTCCATTCATCAGAATTCGGATGATGCATTTTGTTATGTGGCTCATTAGGCTGATGGTTCGGTGGAGTTGACATTCGTTTGCGCCCGATTTCGTAGGCAGTGCTATGAAAATAGATCAGCTTAGACCTCCCGGTATATACCCACTGTTGTAGATTTCGTTTATTTCTGTGATTTTGTCTATGCCGAAATCGTCTGAGGCTGCCAGCATCTCTTTTACAATTCCGTCTGGCCCTACCGCTTTGTTTCCGTTCAATTTGGCCGGTGCAGCTTCCACTCGCTTTATAATAATTCCGGTCCGTCGATATTTCTGTGTATTGCCAGTTGTTCTCTTTCGTCGTGGAAGACTTCTCCAATATATTCGTTCCATCTCTGAAGCTTTTCTTCTTTCTCTAATATCAGCGTTCCGTCCTTGGATTTTATGCAGCCTGTTGATGAGCAGGTCTTCTGTCCTGTTAGTTCTCTTAATTTTTTCATGCATAATTCGTTTATCTGTGAAACTCATTCTCTCTATTTCTGTACATTTTTCGTTGAGCCATTCCTCTTTAGCCTGCCTGCATTTGTTCCCGATTTCTTTGTTTAGTGTTCTATATTCCATTTCAAATATATTTCCTGGCATTATTTCCTCTCTCCTTTGTATCATGTCGAGAATCGCATATGTGTTCCATTCTTTTTTTTCTTCGTCATCCATTTTCATTTGGGACGATCTTGTTGAGCCATTCTTTTTTAGCCGACATTAGGTTCATAAGTCCAGAAAAATCACTCACTTATGTCTCCAAGGACACATGGAGAAAAGCGTTGCTTGAGAGATCCAAAAAGCGACTTGACTCAAAGAGTTACCTGCCCTTACAAAACAAACTTAGAGAATTGAAATACTAAAGGGAATTAACTGAGATCTCCAAACGTGTGGCACGTGGACTAAACAAAAAGTTCGGTTAAAAAATTCCAACTAATATAAACTGAAAAAGGCAGGAGAGTACAACATTCGAAACGTCCTGAATAAAACAATTAAGATGAGGACAACAACCCGAACAATGTGTAAATAGTTACAATACCTCATCACAAAAATATCGACAGGTCCTAAAGTAGGCCAGAAAATACAATGACCGAAACGTCGTGAATATGACAATAAAGACGAGGACAACAGTCTGAACGATATAAATAGTGTAAATAGTTACAATAACACATCTCAGAAATATAGATAGGTCCTGAAGAAGGCCGGAGCGTACAACGGCTGAAACGTCGTGAATATGACAAACAAGATGAGGAAAACTGTCTGAACAATGTAAATAGTGTAAATAGTTGCAATACCTTATTACAGAAATATAGACAGGTCCTGAAGAAGGCCGGAGCGTAAAACGGCTGAAACGTCGTGAATATGACAAGAAAGATGAGGAAAACTGTCTGAACAATGTAAATAGTGTTATTAGTTACAATACCTTATTACAGAAATGTAGACAGGTCCTGAAGAAGGCCGGAGCGTACAACGGCTGAAACGTCGTGAATATGACAAAAAAGATGAGGAAAACTGTCTGAACAATGTAAATTGTGTAAATAGTTACAATACCTTATTACAGAAATATAGACAGGTCCTGAAGAAGGCCGGAGCGTACAACGGCTGAAACGTCGTGAATATCACAAAAATATAGACAGATATGAAAGTATTAGGTTGGTGCAAAAATAATGTCGGTTTTTGACGTTAAAAAGTACGTCAAAAACCGACATTAGTTTTGCATCAATCTAATAGATTATTGCGTTTGAATGTAATTCATTTTAAATTTTTGTATTTCTTTTCAAATTTATTTCTTTTTAATACGTTAAATGACAAATCTTTATAAAAGGTAAATGATAAAGTATTGCATTGTACTTGGGTGATAAATTTTTATGACCTTGTAATTAATGTTGCTGAGGGAGTGAAGGTAGCACAAAATAATAGCGGTGTCAAGGGAAAAGCCGTAGTTTTGACCCACCGTTTTTTTTACGGGCACGAAAGCTAAACATTGCCGAATAAACTGACTTTTTGAATGAATGAACTTACTTTTTATCCAAATCCGACACGCTTGATCGAATCACTGAATATACAGTCACCGGAATCACTGGAAGAGCTGTAATATGCAAAATTATGCAATAAAAAAAAAAACATGCGCGCAAAACGTGCGCACAAACATGCGCACAAGACATGCGCACAAGACATATTGTATTGATTATAGAAACATATCAACAATAACATAACAACAATAAACAAATCAAATCCTCAAATTTTCAAATTGTCCGCCCCCCCACGTCATCCGCACACTTTTCTTTACTTGGAAAACATTTATTATCTTTTATTAAAAATTAAAAATTATATTAGATGTATTATAATAAAAATTATGAAAATAAAAATGATTTTATGGAATTAAATAAATTCTAGTACTATTACAATAACTGCTATAATACTTACTGTAAACCTACTTTATATATATATATATATATATATATATATATATATATATATATATATATATATATATATAGTTAAATTCCCAGATCAATTCTGTGGACAAGACAGATTGGTATAAAATGACAATTAGAAAAAAGATCTTAGATTTTGCCGACGCGTTTCGTCTTCCGACTTTTTCAAGGCAAAAATGAAATCGAAATGTTCTTCTTGTTATAGTTAATTTTTTTTTTTAATGTAACTATAACAACAAGAACAATTCGATTTCATTTTTGCCTTGAAAAAGTCGGCAAAATCTAAGATCTTTTTTCTAATTGTCATTTTATACCATATATATATATATATATATATATATATATATATATATATATATATATATATATATATATATATTATAATAAAGAGAAAGAGTAGTAAGATATATAATCCGGTGTTCTTATTAATTATTTTTATTTTTGCAAAACAGTGCTCAATGCAAATTTACGGATCATAAATATTATAAATTTATTTATTTAAAATATGGTTCCTTCGTACCCATAGAAACTAATATTATGAAGGCATGTGCTTATAAAACTCAGTAAATTTCAAAATAAGTTATTCCAAAATTCGCTTGAAAATGAAACAGAACTAGGGACTTTAATTTAATTCTAAAATTGAATTTGAAGTTTTTAGTTTCTGTTTTTGAAACATGTTAATTCCTGTGTAGCGATGGAACCATATTTCTAAATTAGTAAAATTATAATATATATATATATATATATATATATATATATATATATATATATATATATATATATATGACTGAATAAATTGCAGACATTATGTCTGCTAATTTTTAATAAAATCCGTTCATACTCACAAATAACCTTCCGTGTATTGATAGTAAAGTATGATAAAATGTGCTATAGCTGATTAAATTTCTTTTATTTTCATTTCCCGAGTACTTTCGATCTTCTTCCAGTATCATCTTCAGGAGTGCAAGTAGTACAAAACTATATGTTGTTCATGGGTACAAGTATTTACACAAAACTGCGTGTTGCTATCCATTATCGTAATTTTTCATTATGCTTTAAAATGAAAACGGTTGACAATGTCCTAAGCGTTCATTAGAACGTGAAATAATTATCAGTTATGACCACGACATTATAACATAGAGGAAAAAATTCCATAATGGATATTTTTTTGCACTACTATATATATATATATATATATATATATATATATATATATATATACGTTGATATTATATTAACATTAAAACAGCATAATTGCATATTGGGATTTTTGGTTGTTTTTCCGTATATTTTTCTTCATATATATATATATATATATATATATATATATATATATATATATATATATATATATGGTTGTATTGATGTGAGTTTGTGACCCTGGGTTTCACGTTTTTGCGATTGTCAGACAAACTGATAAATTTAAAAAAAAAAAATTTTTAAATCTAATAAGTACCGCACATATAATATATAAACAATTATATATATATATATTTATTTATTTATATTTATATACACACACTTTTCACATTATATATATATATATATATATATATATATATATATATATATATCACTTTATATATATGTATATATATACATATATACAGTTTTAAAAACTAGGACTTTATTGATTTTAATTTTATTAGTCTCTAAGGCCCTTTCAACCAACATCTCATCAGGAGACAATCGTTGGATCATTAATTAACGAAAAGAACAGTAACGAAAATAAAGAGCAAAAAAGGGGGGAAACACACTAAAATAACAAACAAGTGTATATACTTGTAACGAGGGGAGGGGAAATAACGTGTAAATAAATTAGCGAGGGACAGTTAAAATAAAATATCCCCCAACAGATTAAGGGACTTTACAAATTCTTTCTGTCGGCAGAGAGAAGGTTTCCTTAATCCTATACAGACTGATTCCAAAATCTTCCAATGATTTTTGGAACCAGCCGTATGAATGATTTTAAACCACTCTTTTTTATACGACTTGGCACAGGCTATATTCTCAAGTTAGTGCTGAGCAATAGCCGATTCCATATTTATGGGGGGAAGATAACACATTTTCTCTATCTTACCAAGTCGTATTTTGGAAGGTACATGCTTGTTGATTCTAGTTTCCAAATATATATATATATATATATATATATATATATATATATATATATATATATATATTTTTTGCACTACTATATATATATATATTTTTGCACTACTATATATATATATATATATATATATATATATATATATATATATATATATATATAATGCACCCTGTATATGAGTTATTATTACAAATCAAATATGGATCGTAATTCGGCAGAATGATAAATGTAATATTGACTCCCCAGAAAAGTCCGGACTCGCTACAGTAATCTACTGAATGTTCTCGCTAACAGATCGTTATTGAAATGAGCCTAGTCTGACATAAGGCTGCAATAATGGGTGCTCAAGGAAGACCAGATTTACTACATTATCAATCTACCATGTTTCACTTTCATATTTCAAAATTTCTTAAGAGAATGAAATGTAGAGAAATGGAAGGACGACATTATGGTATTTTTACTTTTGCTTTGATTTTCATTAATTTCTTGAAACTTCGAGGGGACGCGTCGTCTTTGTTTGAATTTGGAACGTCATAACTTATATTAACGTTTGTTTAACAAGCCGAATGCAAGTGAAACCCGATTATGCAATAAAAAGGACATCTGTCTGAAATAAATATCAGACTGTTGCATGCATTAGCCTTTTCAATCATTGGCCCACAAATCTTGGATATTAACAACCGTCTGTTGCATGTCTCTTCAGGACGTAGACGATTATGGCTCTCCACTATTTTTCTTTATTATCTGTGAATTGGCATACTTTCCTGTTAAAGATAGTGGTTTCTTTCTGCCTTATTATTTGCCTTATTCATGTTTCTTATTTTCTAACGATATTTTCCGATCTATTAATACTTTGCTTACTTTCAGTAAGACATATTTCGATATCCCTATACACTTTTAGATATCTGTTTCTCATTTTCCGTCTCCTTTTTATATACTGATCAGATTCTTGAATTTCTATACCTCTTAGACTTGACGTCCCCAATATGTTGCTTACACTTTGAGTCGTCTCTTTTGCTGAACACCATGCATTTTGTCGTCTTAATAGCCATTTCTTCCGGTTTTCTTCGATTATCTTATCTCAACTAATTATAAAATAATTCAAGCTTCATTACAATAGCTAGGAAGTAGTAGATGCGAGAGGCAACAATAAAATACAGAAGAACTCAAAATTGATCGCTGCATTTAAGTATTGCATTAATATTTAAGCTTACTTTTTAAAAGTTGAACGATAATTCTGCCGCTATTCTAATTTAAATACAATTTGATGTACGTAGGTCTTTACTTTCCGTATAAACAATTATTTTTATTTTACAAGTGACTTTCGTTGGATTTCACAATTAATTTCGGTTATTCCCAAATTTATTTCTAAGTTATGAAAATCTTTATCGTACAAAAAAAAAACAAAACAAAAAAAACAAAACAACAACAACAAAAAAAAAATCACGTAAAAAATCGTCGAAAACAATTGCGGTCAGGATTGCAGTAAGCGATCATAGCTTTCCATAGTTTCCCTTTTTATTATCTGAGGATAAACGAAATTTCTTGGAAAGATAGAGTGTTTTTTTCGTCTCCTTCACAGTTTTGAAGTAGAGACTGGCTGTCAACAAAGGCTAGAGTTCCTAGTCTACTCTGATATTTAAATCCTATCCGGGTGATGTATGGGGGAGAAAATGAGGATACATGCCGTTTCCAGGGACCTTAGCGCGAAAGTGAACGCAACAGACGAAGCGGGAATTTGAACTCAGTTCGTCGATTTCATTTTACGCAGTGATAACTTTTGCGCCAGCTGCACATCATCACGTCGCAAGTATAAGAATTAATAAAGAAACCCATTATAGTGACCTTGTGCCAGACCAAGCTAAAGTGGAACTACTGAACTCTCTCTTTCTAACCACTGTGCTACAGTGAAGTCATTTGATAGTAAATAAATTTGCCTAGTCTGACACAAGGCTGCAACCTTGGGCGCCCCAGAAAAGTCCGGACTCGCTACAGTAATCTACTGAATGTTCTCGCTAACAGCGAAGCTATTTGATCGTTATTGAAATGAGCCTAGTCTGACATAAGGCTGCTCAAGGAAGACCAGATTTACTACAGTAGTGATTGTCTACTGAGATCTCTCGTTAACTCCTGTGCTACAGTGAAAACATTTGAAATATTCTAAAATTTTGCTAGTCTGACACAAGGCTACAAATGTGGGCGCCTAGAGAAGTCCGAACTCGCTACTGCAATAATTGTCTACTAAATTCTCTAACCATTGCGTTTAAGTGAAACAATTTGATAGTTATTAATATTATATTACCCAAGTCTGAGACAAGGCTAAAACAATGGGTGCCCAGGGAATTCTGAACTCACTACTGTAGTAATCAGCTACTGAACTCTCTCGCTATCATCGACGATACAGCGAAGCCATATTTACTTAAATTAACCAAGTTTGACACAAAGCTACCAATGTGGGCGCTCAGAGAAACCAGAACCCATTACTATAGTAATTGTCTGCTGAATTCCCTCGCTAAACATTGCACTGGGGGCATTTGATAGTTATTCAAATTAGCCTCGTCTGACACAAGGCTACAGCTGTGGGCGTGGAGAGAAGCCAGAACTTACTACTGTAATAATTAGCTTCAGAAATCTCTCGCTAACCACGATAGTAAAACCAAGCCATTTGATATTTACTAAAATTAGACTCGTCTGACACAAGGCTACAGCTGTGGGTAACCAAAGAAACCGGAACTTACTTTATAGGATATAAGCTCCTATATTTTAAGACCAATAAGTGAAACACAAACAAGAGACGCTTACAAATAAATCTTATTAAATTCAGTATATAGCAAAACTTTTTTTTACAACTCTGTACAAACACAGCTCCAAATTAAATAAGTGGTTTCTGGAACCTGATTTGTTAGGACAAGTCACGTGATGTGCTTTAGACGAAGTCCGCGCGTTTGAATTCCAAATGACTTGGAAATAGATCAGAGGTCGGGTTACTGAGTATATTTCCGCGCAAAACTCAGGTAGAATTTGTGAGCCGAGCACCGGATGTCAAATAGCGACCGTCCTGGGTATGACGATAAACTACATCCTCTTTCTGTGCAAGACGATAAACTACATCCGAAATCAAGGCCTCTGAACAGGAGGTTTTGAGGAACGTGGAACCACCTCCTAATTGCTGGTGTTCCCAGGTCCACCCTGACCCGGGGTGGTAGCACCTATTAGGGTCCCAGCTATAGGCAAATAGTTAACTCCAAACTGGGGAAAAAACACTATGAAAACGTAAGAATAGGTTTTAATACCAGCAATACATTTTTTTTTTTAAAATATTACGCGTAATTAATTTTTAAAGGAAAAAAATATTACCAGCAATACATTTTTGAAAAAAAATACTACTAGCAATAAAAATATTTTCCGTATTAAATAACCCATTGACGTTGATAACCTGTAAAGCAAAACAAACGAAACTAAACCAAACAAATAATGATAAAAACGGTTCGTCAGCAACAGTCAGCGAGCAGATTTGCAACGACACATTAATGAAGGACAGTCGCCGAAATGCAGTCAGCGAACAAGACCAGGCCCCGATCAACAACATAGACACATGTACCATAACAATGATTCAGTCAGCAATGACTTTTCTACATTCAGCTCCACGACAAAAGTAAGTCTTGTCTCCTCTTTCTTCTCACGGTGCTTTAAAATTACTGCTATCGCTCACAATCGGTCAGCACATATATTTCATTAGCGTGTGCTTCACATATATTGGCGTACCATAGTACTTAATTCCCTCACTTGCAACAAAAACCTTTTGAAACTTTGCAGACTCACTTGCGACAAATCATTTCGAACAATCGAACTATTGGTTTCTTCATGGCCGCAACAAATAACATTTTGTGTTTTATTTGTGGACACGACTTTCGAATTTAATTTTTCCACCTAAAATCCAGGTAGACTGACCCCACAACTGTAATAATTGGCCACTGAACTCTCTCGCTAAGCACGTCGTTATGTATGACTAAAATTAGCCTAGTCTGACACAAGGCTACAAATGTGGATGCCACAGGATCATTGAGTTCCTGAAATGTTTATCGACTTAGCTGTCTTGCTAAGCAATTCACTATATTGAAGCCATTTAATATTTATGAAGTCGCAAATATGGACGACGAACTCGTACCGAATTCATTACTATCTTAGAAAGATTGCGAATTTTATTTGTTTTCCATTCCTTCTTGGCGAATCTGTTTTTCATTGCTTTTATTAATTCTTCCTGTCTGAAGTCAAAGATGGTAAGGTTGCTGATTGTACAACTGTATGGTTCTATTCTAATGAAAAACTTTTCCCAGGTAAATTTTCCGGTGTAAGGTGAAAATAATTCATTTCTCTATGGATTTATTCACAAAATGAAAAATTAAATTCGGTAAACAAATAATGTCACCACATAAAAAATCTGCAAATTTGAACTTTCTTTCCCGCAATATGACTTATTGTCAAAAGGACTTTTTATTTTTCTCATGTCAGCGCTATTCACTCCTGGACAATGTTCATTGTTTTAAAAAGCGATCATTAGAAATGGAATAAAACTTAAACATATAATGAAAGTGAATATATATATATATATATATATATATATATATATATATATATATATATATATATATATATATATATATCTTATAGGGAATTTACAACAAAAATTAAACAGTTTTTATTTATTAGACTGTTTATTTAGAAAGATATATTTCTATTTATAAGCTTCTAAAAATCTAAACCCTAAAATTGCGAACCAATTAATATAATGCAATGTTTATCATGTATCAATTTATTAAGTAATATATATGAAGCATTTTTTTTATTCATAAATTTGCAAAAAATTGCTTAATAAAAAAATATTAATTCTCTCGGCAATGTTTATTGCTTTCAAAAGAGATGATTAGAATTTTAATAAAACTTCAATTCATGTTAAAAGTGAATTTATACTTTTTTGTTCTTCAGAATTTAATTTACAACAAAATATGAAACGCTATTTATTTATTAGATTGTTTATTTACAAGAATAATTTTATATTGACAACATCATAATAATGATAATGTTTATTTACAAGAATAATTTTATATTGACAACATTATAGTAATAATAATGTTTATTTACAAGAATAATTTTATATTGGCAACATTATAATAATAATAATGTTTATTTACAAGAATAATTTTATATTGACGACATTATAATAATGATAATGTTTATTTACAAGAATAATCTTATATTGACGACATTATAATAATGATAATGTTTATTTACAAGAATAATCTTATATTGACGACATTATAATAATAATAATGTTTATTTACAAGAATAATTTTATATTGACAACATTATAGTAATAATAATGTTTATTTACAAGAATAATTTTATATTGACAACATAATAATAATAATAATGTTTATTTACAAGAATAATTTTATATTGACAACATTATAATAATAATAATGTTTATTTACAAGAATAATTTTATATTGACGACATTATAATAATGATAATGTTTATTTACAAGAATAATCTTATATTGACGACATTATAATAATAATAATGTTTATTTACAAGAATAATTTTATATTGACAACATTATAGTAATAATAATGTTTATTTACAAGAATAATTTTATATTGACAACATAATAATAATAATAATGTTTATTTACAAGAATAATTTTATATTGACAACATTATAATAATAATAATGTTTATTTACAAGAATAATTTTATATTGACGACATTATAATAATGATAATGTTTATTTACAAGAATAATCTTATATTGACGACATTATAATAATGATAATGTTTATTTACAAGAATAATTTTATATTGACGACATTATAATAATAATAATGTTTATTTACAAGAATAATTTTATATTGACAACATTATAATAATAATAATGTTTATTTACAAGAATAATTTTATATTGACGACATTATAATAATAATAATGTTTATTTACAAGAATAATTTTATATTGGCAACATAATAATAATAATAATGTTTATTTACAAGAATAATTTTATATTGACAACATTATAATAATAATAATGTTTATTTACAAGAATAATTTTATATTGACGACATTATAATAATAATAATGTTTATTTACAAGAATAATTTTATATTGGCAACATTATAATAATGATTTAATAACTAATACAATGTAATAATCTATCATTTACCTATTTATAAAGAAATAAATATTAAAAAAAATTTTATTAATAAATTTATAAACATTTACTAAATTATTAAAATATGTGAACCAACTAAAAGGAATTCATTGTTATTTTAAAAATTTTGAATCAGTTGGTAATGTTTTGACGACAATTCCAATAAACAATATAATAAATTGTTTAAATAAACAATTTAATAAATAAATAATGTTTATTATTTTTATTGTCAATTCTCAAGAACAATGTAAAAAGAAATTGTCTTTTGCTTTTAAATCTAAATAAATCGTTCACTAATTTACAATCGACTGATGAGATGCATTGATACGCATTGAAACGCGACTGCAATTGTGTAGCGATTTTGATGTAATATCCTAAAATAAAGAATATTGCTCTACTTTGTATTGAGCTCTCTTTTAAATTAAATGTTACGAACATTGGAATTGGACTCTATTCGTTCTCATCTTACCTGAACAATGAAAATATATAAATTCACTTTCATATTTATAGATTTTATTACAGTTCTAATCATGGTTTTTTAAATCATTGCCAAGGAGTGAAGGTAGTTAAAATAATAGCGGTGTCATGGGAAAAACCGTCCTTTTGACACTCCGATTTTTGCGTTTGTCAAACAACAATATGAAAATGATGACAAATGGATTTAAACCGCTAATAATAATCGCTATTCCCTATACTCTGCATAGTTCAAGATATAGCCAGATGTAGGCTAAAAGATTGTCTAGCGCCAATATATTAATAAGGATAATAGGTCTGCTTGTGTTTAAAATCAGCATTCGAAATCCCATTTTTTAGGTATTGACTCTGTTAATTACCACACAAGGTCAAATGTGTGGAAATATTGATTTAGTTATGTCTGACACAAGGTCAAATAAATGGGGAAGACAGCTTTCAAAATTTTATGTTAACACAAAAATTTCTATATTAATTTGATAAACTATTGTTCTGTTTTTTTCTATTGTTATATCTATCTAGCTAGGATCAGAGTGTAGTATCTGTTCAGTCCCGAACATATCTGAACTGGAATCAATTACGACTTCTGGGTGAGTTGGAATCGATTGGTAATTATCGTGCATAAATAGTGCTTATTATTTTTGTTTTTCAATTCTCAGAAACAAAGAAGATGTATAAATTCACTTTCATCATATGTTTAGGTTTTATTAAAATTCTAATTATCGCTTTTCAAATCAATGAACTTTGCTTAAGAGTGAAGGTGGTTATAATAATAGCGGTGTCAAGGGAAAACGTCCTTTTGGCACTCTGTCGTTTTTTGTGGGGAGGAGACGAAGTTGGAAGATTGTCGTTTACTAACTACATCATTCATCTAGATGGAGGGGGAGGAGGGTGAAGGAGGAGAAGGAGAAGGAGGAGAAGAATTTAAGAAAAGATAGAAGCAAAAAGTAGACGGAGGAAGAAGAAATAAAAAGAACAAAGAGAGAGAGAGAGAGAGAGAAGAAGAAAAAGAAGAAAATATGAATAAAAAGAAGAAGAAGAAGAAAGAACTGAAGAAGAGATAAAAGTAAAAAAGAAGAAAGAAGAAGAAATAAAAAGAAGAAAGAAAGAGAAAAGAAGAAAAAGAGAAGAAAGACCTGAAGAAGAGACAGTTAGAAGCAAAAAGAAGAAAGAGAAAGAAGAAGAAATAATAAGAAGAAAGAATTCCTGAAGAAGAGATAGATAGAAGAAAAAAAAGGAGAAAGAAATAATAATAATAATAATTATAATAATAGTAATGAGAAGATAATAACGAGAGAAAAAAAAAAGACCTGAAGAAGAGTTAGAAGCAAAGAAGAAGAAATAATAATAATAAGAAGAAAGACTCGAAGAAGAGATAGAAGCAAAAAGAAGAAGAAATAAGAAAAGGAAGAAGAAGAAATAACCGAAAAAGAGATAGAAACAAAAAGAAGAAGAAATAAAAAAGAAGAAAATGAAGAATAAGAATGATCCGATGAAGAGATAGAAGCAAAAAGAAGAAGAAATAAATAATAATAGTAATGAGAAGATAATAATGAGAAGAAGAAGAAAAAAAGACTTGAAGAAGAGTTAGTTAGAAGCAAAAAGAAGAAATAATAATAATAAGAAAGACCCGAAGAAGAGATAGAAGCAAAAAGAAGAAGAAGAAATAAAAAAAGAAGAAGAAGAAGAAAAGGAAAAGGAAGAAAGAACCGAAGAAGAGATAGAAACAAAAAGAAGAAGAAATAGAAGAAGAAGAAGAAATGGAAGAAGAAAGACCCGAAGAAGAGATAGAAGCAAAAAGAAGAAGAAGAAATAGAAGAAGAAGAAGAAGAAGAAGAAGAAAGACCTAAAGAAGAGATAGTTATGGAGATATTAAGACTAAGAACCATCTACATAGGATCAGAGTGTAGTATCTGTCCAGTCCATAACCTGTCTGAACTGGAATCACTTACGACTTCTGGGTGAGAAGCGACACCAGCTTTTCTTTGTTGGTGTACTTGCTTTCTCAATCTATAATAATAATCTACATGGATGATCTCAAACTCTTTGCCAAAGACGACAATGAGTTGAAAGGCCTCCTCAATATTGTAAAATACTTCAGTGACGACATAGGTATGGACTTCGGATTAGATAAATGTGCAAAAGTAACATACAAGAAAGGTAGAATTACAGAAACACCCTTAATAGATTTAGATTTTGTCACAAAGATTAGGGAACTAGAGCATGATGAAGCTTATAAGTACCTAGGAATTAGCGAAGGAGATGGCATACAACACCCCCAAATGAAGGAAAAAATAAGAAAAGAGTACTACAGGCGTGTACGTCTGGTACTAAATACTGAGCTAAACTCGAAAAACAGAATATCAGCTATAAACACATTGGCTGTCCCTGTAGTGCAATACAGCTTTAATGTCCTTAACTGGACCATAGCTGAAATTAAGCGAATGGACGCCAAAACGAGAAAGCTTCTCACTTTCTACCGCATGCATCATCCCAAAGCTGATGTTGATCGTCTGTATGTGCCCAGACCGAAGGAGGCGGAGGATTAATTCAACTAGAACTGTCCTACAAAACTACAACAATTGGCCTCCAAAGATACTTGGAAACTACAGAAGACTGGATGATGGTATGCGTCAAGGAACATGAAAGTAGTAAGCGTCTATACTCCGTAATGAAAGAAGCCACCAAATTCAAAATGGAGTTTCAAATGGGCGTAGAGATGCAACTACAGCACAATACACCGACTGAAACTGCAAAATACTTAAAAAAGACAGCAAAGACGAATGCAACCGACCAGATACAGAAGCGATGGCAAGATAAACCACTTCATGGCCTATACTCTGCCCATACCAAACAAGCTGATGTAGACAAAACCCGTACCCATCAGTGACTAGGTAGTGCAGGGTTGAAAGCGGAACTGAAGTTTTTATCCTTGTTGCGCAGGACCAATGCTTGCTAACTAGGAATTATCAAGCACATATACTAAAATATTGTGTCAGCCCAAAATGCAGATTCTGTGATAAATATCCAGAAACGATTGATCATCTTGTATTAGGTTGCACGATGTTGGCACCCACTGAATATAAAACCCCACATGACAGAGTGGGCCAATATCTGCACTGGAAAATCTGCAACATCTACGGGAAGGAAACTGAAAGAAACTGGTATGAACACCACCCAGACCCGGTTACGGAGATAGGAGCAGTTACAATTCTATGGGATTACACAATACACACTGACAGAACAATCAAGGCCAACTGCCCAGATATTGTTATTAAAGACCACAAACAAAAACGGTGCCTCCTTATTGATATGGCAGTCCCTGCTGACTGCAATGTATCTTTGAAGATATTCAAAAAGCTGTCAAAATACAAGGACCTTGAAATAGAAATCTCGAAAATGTGGCATATGGGAACATCAACAATCCCTGTTGTAGTTGGAGCCCTAGGACTGGTTGGAAAAGATTGCAGTAGACTAATTGAATGGATTCCTGGAAGTCCATGCCCCGAGGAGATACAAAAAATGGTTCTGACAAGTACAGCCCACACTTTACGAAGGGCTTTATCTATGTTGTTTTTTTTTTTTTTTGTCTGTGGAAAGTGTCATGATGCCATTTCTAACCTTAGGTCCCTGGGCGGGACCCGGAAATCAATGTGTAAACGCCAGAAATCAAAGAAAATAATAATAATAATAATAATAATAATAATAATAATAATAATAATAATAATAATAATTGTGTAGTCATTGGTAATCTTTAGATGTGTACATGAAATAAGATTTGGTGTAAAGGTTCGTAAGAACGAAAATACTTTTAATATAACCAAATTTTCTTGAACTCAAGAGTCAAAAGCGTATTAGCAGATATAAAAAAGAAGTGAATTAAGGTCTTACTTGATAACTGACATGCTCATACATTATGTCTGTGATGTGGTTTCAGCATATAAGGCAAGAGAAAATGGTAATTTTGATATCAGCCGTTTCCTTATAAGTTTAATAATAATAATAATGGCTAACAGATCTCGTTTAAATTACCCGGATTTACTAATTTCTTAATGCTGCACTCTGTACATTTCAACCGATGACCATTCCTAGATAATTATAAGAAAGATAACATAGTCTCTTTTAAAAATAATGAAATGTCCTCAACTGATCTTTTCCCTCTCATATGCTCAACAGAGTCTGGGTTCCCTAAGTCTGTATCAAATTCACGAAAACTAAAAAAAAAAAATAAATATTGGGTCCTGTCACTGGATCTAACAAACGACATTATCCACTGAGCCGTGTGTCCTTGAGGACAAAGAATGTGAGTTCAATACCGGGTTAAGGCAGTGGAGAACTTAGAGAGAGGAATTAACAGGAAATAACTGATAACTGATATCCATTAGACATGGCACGTGGAACTAGAACAGTCTACCCCAGTGAGTGAAATAAAGGGTTCAGTTCGATATTCCAAACACCTGAAGAAGGCCAGAAATATAGACAGATACGGAAGGGTGATAAATATGGCAACAAACATGAGGACAATAGTCCGGATAATGTAAATAGTGTACATAATACCTCATCTCAGAAATATAGACAGATACTGAAGGGTGATAAATATGGCCACAAAGATGAGGACAATAGTCCGAATAATGTAAATAGTGTACATAATACCTCATCTCAGAAATATAGACAGATACTGAAGGGTGATAAATATGGCAACAAAGATGAGGACAATAGTCCGAATAATGTAAATAGTGTACATAATACCTCATCTCAGAAATATAGACAGATACTGAAGGGTGATAAATATGGCAACAAAGATGAGGACAATAGTCCGAATAATGTAAATAGTGTACATAATACCTCATCTCAGAAATATAGACAGATACTGAAGGGTGATAAATATGGCAACAAAGATGAGGACAATAGTCCGAATAATGTAAATAGTGTACATAATACCTCATCTCAGAAATATAGACAGATACTGAAGGGTGATAAATATGGCAACAAAGATGAGGACAATGGTCCGAATAATGTAAATAGTGTACATAATACCTCATCTCAGAAATATAGACAAATATTAATGTTAATAAGAAGAAATCATTTGATTTGTATATTAAATTAGCTTTGGTCATTGAAAATATGAAAATAAAATTGATACACTCTAATATCCAATTTTATTTTAAGAAGTTGAAAATCTTGACTGAAAAGAAAAAATGTCTTGGAAGAATTTAAGAATGGTGATGTTGCAAACCTTTCGTCTGCCTGTCCACCATGCTATCACTCAGACAGTATCAAAATGCAAGATGTCCAAATAAAGTTATGAACGCGATGTGCGCTCTTTCTCCGTTTTTTTTTTCCACTTCATGAATCGAAGCCTGTCAAACGCAGAGGTTAACATTTTGTCGGAGATTACTTCGGAAAATTGGCTCTGAGAAATGTCCGTCGAAAAACTGAGTCTAAACATTATGAAATCAAGGGAACGCCTAATTGAGCGACAGGTTTGGAATTTTCCCGGGAAAGATGATGCATGGAAAAAACCGCATTTTCCAAAAGATGGTCGTCGCAGACATTCATACATATAATAGCTCCGTACTGTCTGTAATCACAGGATAAATTCCTGACCACTGACAATCCGTTTCTTCCTCATTTTCAATGCATTTTTATAGTAAAATCATTAGCAATGCATTTACATTATACATATAATAGCCGTATTCTATCAGTAATGCTTGCATTCATTCCTGACCACTGACAATCCCTTTCTTCCTGATTTTCAATGCATTTTTATAGTAAAATGATTAGCAATGCATTTCAATATACATATAATAGCCCTATTCTATCAGTAATGCTTGTATTCATTCCTGACCACTGACAATCCCTTTCTTCCTCATTTTCAATGCATTTTTATAGTAAAATCATTAGCAATGCATTTCCATTATACATATAATAGCCCTATTCTATCAGTAATGCTTGCATTCATTCCTGACCACTGACAATCCCTTTCTTCTTGATTTTCAATGCATTTTTATAGTAAAATCATTAGCAATGCATTTCCATTATACATATAATAGCCCTATTATATCAGTAATGCTTGCATTCATTTCTGACCACTGACAATCCCTTTCTTCTTGATTTTCATTTTAAAATTGTTATCAATGCATTTCTTGTGGGTTGAAACATTTCCCGAAATTCGTCATTCTTGTATTTTTTTTCATTTGTGTAAGAAGAGAGAGAGAGAGAGAGAGAGAGAGAGAGAGAGAGAGAGAGAGAGAGAGAGAGAGAGAGCGAGCAACTGCCATTAATCGCAAGCTTATTTATTTAGTCGTTGAATAGTTGCGTGTTGAATCTTTTTTGTTTTTCAGAGCCGATATTCCCGCCTTTCAAATGCGATGGTTTTGTCCTTTCGCGTATAACGTTGAAACGGGGATTGTATTATGTATTTCGTTGCGATGCATTGTCTTCTATAACATACCAATGCCTGTCTGGGTGAATAGAAAAAGAAAAGGTTAGGTTATGACGAAAGAAAGGCTATAGGCCACACTGTAAGGAGACAAAAATTAATTATTAATTCGGTGCCTGCTTGTACCAAGTAAGGCTCACGTCTAATATTTAACGGCGCAGAAAGTGGAATTTTTGAGCTGAGGCCAGTTTCCGTTCTCATCTATTGTCTTCACTTACATCCTTTCGCTCTCCGTCTATGGATTAAATAGCAGGATTGCCCGGACTCTCTAGCCATGGCGAGGTAGTAAGGAAACTTACAAATCAAGTAAAATTCAGAATCTGTGGAGAAGGCAAAGACAAAAAATATGGTGTGCGGGTGGCGTAAAAATTATCGCTGCGTGAAGTGAAATCGGGGAACCAAGTTCAGTTTCCCCCCACCGCGTCGGTTGCGTTCACTTTTGTGTTAATGCCCTCGGAAACGGCATGCATCCGCCTTTTCTCTCCCCGCCTCGGGTTTAAAAATCAGATTAGATTCAGAAATCTAGCCTTGGTTGGCAGCCATTCTAGGAGAAGGAGTTCCTTTATTCGAAGCTGTGGAGAAGGCAATGGGAATCCACCATCTTTTCCAAAAATACACTTTCATCCACAGATAATAAAATAAGGCAGTCGTTGAGAGACATGGCCGCTTATGTGGTCAAGGGACATGAATGTAGAAATATGGCGAATACTAAGATGTGTTTAAAAATAATTTCCAATTTATTCAATTATGTATTCGCTATTATATTCAAATGAATTTTTGCCTCTCAGCAGACATTTCTTCCATAACATTTCGGTAAAATTTTACAGGTTTTGATGCGAAAAATGTTTTTAATGATTTCTTAAATTTTCGATACCTTTTGAGCAAAATACTCTGTCTTTGATTGCAATAATATAGATAGCTATAAAAAGGATTATTTATGACTAATTTCTTTAAATTAGTCACTGACTATTGATTGTGTCACGTGGTAATAATTTTAAGTAAAATGATGCACTGAAATAAGTTTCCTTCTCCTAGGCTAAATAATCGTTTTAAGTTCTCTGAATATCAGTGCAATAAATTTTCGTGTATCAAATTTATTCTTCAAAAAGTAAAGTTACATTTTATTCAATTATATAGTCATCATTATTTGCAAATGACTTATTGCCACTTATCTGGAAGCACTCCGAGATGAACAGATTGAAAATGATAGAGAGAGAAAGAGAGAGAGAGATGAAGAGAAAATGAGTGAGAACAAGAGATGAATAGATAGAGAAGGATAAAGAGGAAGAGATAAAAAGAGCGAGAATGAAAGTGAGAGAGAAAGAGAGAGAGAAAGAGCGATAAACAGACTGGGAATAATAGAGAGAGAGAGAGAGAGAGAGAGAGAGAGAGAGAGAGAGAGAAAATGAGAGACGGAGAGATGAACGGACTAGAATGATATAGAGAGTGAATGATAGACTGCGAATGATACAGAGAGAGTTGAACTGACTGCGAATGCTAGAGAGAGAGAGAGAGTGAAAGGGAGAGAGAGATGAACTGACTGGGAATGGTAGAGAGAGTGAGAAAGGCAGAGAGAGATGAACAGACTGCTAATGGTAGAGAGAGAGAGAGAAAGGGAGAGAGAGATGAACAGACTGCTAATGGTAGAGAGAGAGAGAGAAAGGGAGAGAGAGATGAACTGACTGCGAATGGTAGAGAGAGAGAGAGAGAAAGGGAGAGAGATGAACAGACTGGAAATGGTAGAGAGAGAGAGAGAGAGTGAAAGGGAGAGAGAGATGAACAGACTGGGAATGGTAGAGAGTGAGAGAAAGGAAGAGAGATGAGCAGACTGGGAATGGTAGAGAGAGAGAAAGAGAGAGAGAGATGAACAGACTGGGAATGCTAGAGAGAGAGAGAGAAAGGGAGATAGAGATGAACAGACTGGGGATGGTAGAGAGTGGGAGAAAGGG
>OZ010607.1:72110347-72122847 GCA_963932145.1 Acanthosepion lycidas | reverse complement strand
ATGTAAGATAGATTCGCACGACACAGTGGACCAAACTTAGTGACCAGCTGACTTAGCAATTATGTAATTTTGATATAAAACGTTTCGGCGTAGAAACAAAGACCTTCACAGCATCAGTCTCATGACCGAGTGTGGTCGAAGGGTCGCTGCGCAGCTAAGCATTTGACGGGCTCCCTTCATAAGTCTCCGTGAATTAGTCGACACAGTGACGTTAACAGGCTATTTTTCAATCACTCTGCCTGTTCTTTTGCCTAAAGTGGTAGCTCGTAGGATGGCAGTTGGAAGAGTGTTGCGTCTTATAAGGCGTCTGTATCATTTGAACTTTCTCTTCTTGTGCCTCTTTCTTGTCTGGTGGTATCGGTCGCTGCAGCATCTGAGGGTTTCGTAGCATCTTATTTCAAATACTTGGATGCTTCTCTGCAGTTCAATCGAATAGAATTCACTCGCAATGACAAACCGGTGATAAGAAAAAGGGAAAAAGAAACTCACCCCAGCCAAGAACGTAACAGAGCCGGACAGTGTTCTGTCCGGACACAAACGTCCTCACGATCATCGTGTAGAGGTAGACGCCTTCACATAACATCCAAGAAAAGTTGCTCAATAATGTGTATTGGGCCAGAACGTGAAGGCATTTGCAAATCAACTAAAACGAAAGAGAAAGTAGAAGATGAAAAGATTATTGAAATTAAGAACAAAAAACAAAAACAAAAAATCATTGCGGAAAGAAAAGAAAAAAGTAAGAAAGGATAATTGGTAATCTTATAGGTGTTGAACTGGAATCTATCTATCTATCTATCTATCTATCTATCTATCTATCTATCTATCTATCGCTGTCAGTCCCTCTCTCAATCTCTATCTCTCTCTATCTATCTCAGTCTCTTTATAACTATTTATCTGTTAGCCTCTCTCTCTCTCTCTCTCTCTCTCTCTCTCTCTATCTATCTATCTATCTATCTATCTATCTATGTTAGTCTCTCTCAATCTGTCCCTGTCTATCTATCTATCTATCTATCTATCTATCTAGCGATGTTAGTCTCTCTCTCAATCTCTCTATCTATCTCTATCTCAGAAAAAAATGTCGTTTTCTGACATAAAGTTGAACGTCAAAAAACGACATTATTTTGCACCAGCATATCTATGTTAGTCTCTCTCTCTATCTCAGTTTCTATCTATCTTTCTCAATCTCTTTATATCTATCTATCTATCTATCTATCTATCTATCTATCTATCTATGCCAGTCTCTCTCTCTATCTCAGTTTCTATCTATCTCTCTCAATCTCTTTATATATATATATATATATATATATATATATATATATATATATTTATGCCAGTCTCTCTGTATATCTCAGTCTCTATCTATCTATCTATCTATCTATCTATGTATGTTAGTCAATCTCTCTCTGTGTCTATCTCAGTCTCTTTATATCTATCTATCTATCTATCTATCTATCTATCTATCTCAGTCTGTTCATATCTATTTATCTGACGCATCTCCACTCATTGTTAAGGCCCAGAAAGTCGGCGCATTGGTGCCACATGCACTGAGCGAGAGAAACAACTAGGCTGATGTTCAAGCTAGTTTACTAGTTTGACCCCAACCCTAGCCATGGATAGAAAGAAAAAGATTCCTCAGAACTATTAATAAAAACTATCTCGTACTGTGCTTAAATATATAAAGTCCATGAAAGTATTTACAGAAAAGGCAGAGGAAGGTTTCATTACGGCGGAGGGAAAGTGACTGAAGCAGAGATGCTAGGTCAGGGCCAATAATATTACAAATGTGGCAACACTATTCAAAGCAAAGACGATTGGTAGACATAACTATATAGCGAGTAACCTACCTAAGGAGCTTGTGTAAATGGATGTCAGAACATGGACTGGTAAGGATAGTAAAAAAACAAACATTGCTAAGGACTACAAAGGATAGGACGTTATGGAGAGACATGTCCTGAAGGGGCAGAGGGAAACAGCGAGAAACCAGCCGAAAGAGATTTTGTAACTTACCTAAGGAGCTTGTGTATATTGATGTCAGAAAATGGACTGGTAAGGATAGTAAAAAGACAAACATTGCTAAGGACTACAAAGGATAGGACGTTGTGGAGAGACATGTTCTGAAGGGGCTGAGGGAAACAGCGAATAACCTACATAAAGAGATTTTGTAAATGGATGGCAGAACATGGACTGGTAAGAATAGTAAAAGGGCAAACATTTTTAAGAGCTACAAAGGATAGGACGTTGTGGAGAGACATGACCTGAAGGGGCAGAGGAAAACAGCGAATAACCTACATAAAGAGCTTTTGTAAATGGATGGCAGAACAAGGACTGGTAAGGATAGTAAAAAGACAAACATTGCTAAGAGCTACAAAGGATAGGACGTTGTGGAGAGACATGACCTGAAGGGGCAGAGGGAAACAGCGAATAACCTACATAAAGAGCTTGTGTTAATAGATGGCAGAACATGGACTGGTAAGGACAGTAAATAGATAAACATTGCTAAGAGCTACAAAGGATAGGACGTTGTGGAGAGACATGACCTGAAGGGGCAGAGGGAAACAGTGAATAACCTACATAAAGAGCTTTTGTAAATGGATGGCAGAACATGGACTGGTAAGGATAGTAAAAAGACAAACATTGCTAAGAGCTACAAAGGATAGGACGTTGTGGAGAGACATGACCTGAAGGGGCAGAGGGAAACAGCGAATAACCTACATAAAGAGCTTTTGTAAATGGATGGCAGAACATGGACTGGTAAGGATAGTAAAAAGACAAACATTGCTAAGTGCTACAAAGGATAGGACGTTGTGGAGAGACATGACCTGAAGGGGCAGAGGGAAACAGCGAATAACCTACATAAAGAGCTTTTGTAAATGGATGGCAGAACATGGACTGGTAAGAATAGTAAAAGGGCAAACATTTTTAAGAGCTACAAAGGATAGGACGTTGTGGAGAGACATGTCCTGAAGGGGCAGAGGGAAACAGCGAATAACTTACATAATGAGCTTGCGTAAATGAATGGCAGAACATGGACTGGTAAGGATAGTAAAAAGACAAACATTGCTAAGAGCTACAAAGGATAGGACGTTGTGGAGAGACATGTCCTGAAGGGGCAGAGGGAAACAGCGAATAACTTACATAATGAGCTTGCGTAAATGAATGGCAGAACATGGACTGGTAAGGATAGTAAAAAGACAAACATTGCTAAGTGCTACAAAGGATAGGACGTTGTGGAGAGACATGACCTGAAGGGGCAGAGGGAAACAGCGAATAACCTACATAAAGAGCTTTTGTAAATGGATGGCAGAACATGGACTGGTAAGGACAGTAAAAAGACAAACATTGCTAAGTGCTACAAAGGATAGGACGTTGTGGAGAGACATGACCTGAAGGGGCAGAGGGAAACAGCGAATAACCTACATAAAGAGCTTTTGTAAATGGATGGCAAAACATGGACTGGTAAGGATAGTAAAAAGACAAACATTGCTAAGGACTACAAAGGATAGGACGTTGTGGAGAGACATGTTCTGAAGGGGCAGAGGGAAACAGCGAATAACCTACATAAAGAGCTTTTGTAAATGGATGGCGGAACATGGACTGGTAAGGATAGTAAAAAGACAAACATTGCTAAGACACGTGAAGGATAGAATTTTTCTTCTTTATGCTATTTAAAACGACAGACATTTTGTGACGATTAATTTTAAAGATCCATTCTTGTAAGTTACGAATAATACTCCTCAGAAATTGTCCGTAGTTCAATTTGGATGAAAACTACATGAAACATTGTCTAAGTTTTCAATATTCTCATGTCTTTATCAGGGCAGGTAGAGACAATTTGGGAGTTTAGTAAAATTATGAAATGGCGTAACAACGCTAGTTTTTAAATAAGCTTTTAGAAGTATGTGATGAAAGTGCATAGGGCAGAGGTTGGGATCTAAAGTCGTAGAATTAATGAGTGTTGTAATAAGGAATGTTGTGATATAAGTGTGGTATTTAAAGATACATTTAAAGATGCGAACTTTTAAATTATAATTGTTTTTATTTATTGATGTTTGTTTTTGTTATATGGGTATTGCTTCAAGAATCATAAGTCTATTTTAATTATTTGATTTTGTTTGCATTTCGGTATTCTTTGCGAGTAGCTGTCTAATTTTGCTATGATTCATATGCTGCTTATTAATATATTGTCTGCTGGCACTGTTGACGCTCGGTGGCAAGTGAGTCTCCGTGAAAGTGTGGTTGTGGTATATCCTACGTAAGGTTTTTTTTCTCTTTGCAGATAGACTTTCTCTGATCTTGCAATTATATTCGTACAAAATATTAGTCTGATATAGTTGGTTGAAAATTCAGGAGATATTATTTTTAAATAATATTTCTCATAAATTGTCCGCAGTTTATTTTGGATGAAAAGTACATGAAGTATTGTCCAAGCTTTCAATATTCTCATGTCTTTATCAGGGTAGGTAGAGACAGTGTTTAGTAAAAATATGAAATGGTGTAACGAAGCTATTTTTAAAATAAGCTTTTAGAAGTATGCGATGAAAGCACAAATGACACAGGTTTGATTCTAAAGTCATAGCATTAATGAGTGTTGTAAGCAAGGAATGTAGCAGTGATTTGACATGCTTCTTTTTAAAGATACATTTAATGATGCAAGCTCTTAATTACAATTTTTATTTATTGATGTTTGTTTTTGTTTTATGGGTATTGCTTCAAGAATCATAACTCTGTTTTTACTATTTGATTTTGGTTGTATTTTAGTATTCCTTGCGTGTATCTGTGTAATGTTACTATGGTTCTTATCCTGCTTATTAATGTGTCTGATGGCACTATGGTTCGCTCGGTGGCAAGTGAGTCTCCGTGAAAGTGTATTTGTGGTATATCCTATGTAATACATTTTTCTTTTTTTTTTACTTACAGAGAAAAATTCTGCGATTTGGCAAGTATATTCATATCCAACATTGTCCTTATATAGGGGTTGAAAATTTGTGAGATATATTTAATAACTAAGTTTCTAGTTTAGAATTTTTTGTGGTAAATAAGGACACGGACGTATTTGTTTTTGTCGACTGGCTTTATATATCGATGCATGATGATTTTTATTGCTGTTCCGCCATTTTTGTAACTGGTGAATTTGATTTTGAATAGCATTATTGTCAGTAATGTGTTTACGACTGAAGTTTTTATTATTAAAATTATTGTTTAAATGAAATTTGATTTACTTGTCGACAATATAATTAAGGTAGCCATTGTCAATAAGTGTTTATTTTATATGATTTGATTCTTGATATTATTTGATTCTTTAAGGTAACTTATTTTAGATGATGAGTTTAGCTCTTTGGATTAGTTTATTAACGAGATCAGTTTTATATTTTTCAGGACATTCATTGTTGTAGTTTAGAAGGCAAGAGTTAGAACTAGTAGAGATTTTGTATGGACAATTGGTAAAATTATTATTGTTATAGTCAATGGGAATATCTAGAAATTGGAAGTTTTATTGATATTTATTTCATAAGTGAATGTTTTCCAAAAGTTTTTTTTTACGTTCTATTATGTCATTAACGGATTTGATTTCGATGAAGTCATAAATGGTAGATATATTGAATATTTGTTTTCTAAGTTGGCCATGTAAAAGTTTGAAAATAAAGGGCTGAGAGGACTGCCCATAGCGACATCAGTCTAGGTATAAATGTTACCAAGGTAATCCTGGAAAGAGACTTGTGTTGTGGACATTAATAAAAGCTTTTTTTTTTATATTGTGGGATTATTTTTCGGAGGTGGAAGATAAGAATATTGATGAATTATAATAAAAATAATGTTATTTGTTTCATGGACTGGAAAGTTAGTGAAGCAATTTTTAGTGTATCAGGATGCTAAGATTTGATTCTAATGTTTTTTAGAGTGAATAATTTGCTAGTGCTGGTTGGTTGATTTTGTTTAGCGGCATATCAACACCTCTATCGGTTATTTAATGCTGAAATCTAAATATTTGGAACACAATTTTATGGCTTCAACTAAAGATATTTTGAAGGCAATTGTATGCCTTCAACTAGAGATAAAATACTGCGGGTCATTTTGCTTAAAATATGTATTGTTGGTTGGTTGATTTTGTTTAGCGGCATATCAAAACCTCTATGGGTTATTTAATACCGAACTCTAAATAATTTGACTACAATTTTATGGCATCAACTAAGTATATTTTGAACGCATTTCTATGCCTTCAACTACAGATAAAATGTATTGCTGGTCATTTTGATTTAAATATGTATTATTGATTGGTTGACTCTGTTTAGCTGCATATCAACACTTCTATGGGTTATTTAATGCCGAAATCTGAATATTTTGCACATAGTTTTATGGCTTCAACAACAGATAAAATATCTTGTTGGTCATTTTGCTATAAAATGTATAGTTGGTAATTTCTTTTATATGAAAATGTATTGTTCTTTTATATGAAAATGTATTTCATAGTGTTCGGGGGTTCACTATTTGCCCATAGCTGGGACCCTAACAGGTGCTACCACCCCGAATCAGGGTGAACCAGAACAACAGCAATTAAGAGGTGATGACCTTGAAAAAATTCGTAAGCAGAGCTGATGCAGTATTTAGTGGGTAAGTACGGTATGGTTAATTGGTTTAAAGTATTTGATAATTTATATATAGGTGTAGGAACTTGTGATATCATAGGACGGAATGGATTGCCTGATATGGGGATCCTAACATCCCTCCCCACTATAAATAACCAGGATGATATTCACCGGTGATCTTCTTAAGTTTTAAAGATCCGACTTTTCTGCGTTATTCGACGTTATTCAGCGTTATTTGTTGATTTACGTGGGGTTCTTTAGCTGGGGAGATGTGTCTTAGTGTATCATCTAGTATTAATTGTAGGTTTTTGTGGTATTCATCCTTATCTAAAGAATAGGATGTTGTGGAGAAACGTGTCCCAAATTGACAGATGGAAAGAGGGAGTAACCCAGCCAACTTGTGTAAATGGATGTTGGAACAGGTAAGGAAAGGGATAATATTGAGATAAACATTAGTGAGGGTTACCAACGGTAGGAAATTGTGGAGAGATGGGACGCAACACATAGAAGAAGAAAAAGAAGAAGAAGAAGAAGAAGAAGAAGAAGAAGAAGAAAGAAGAAAAAGAAAAAAGAAGTTGAAGAAGAGAAAAGAAAGCAGGAGAAAAGAAGAAAGAAGAAGAAAACAAAAAGAAGCAAAAAGAAGGAGAAAGAGGAAGAAAGAAAAAGAAGAAAAAGGAAGAAGAAGAAGAAGGAAGAAGAAAAATGAAGACGCAAGAAGAAAGCACAAGAAAAAAAAACAGTAAAAAAGCAAAAAGGAATAAGGAAAAAGAAAAAGAATAAAAGAAGTAAAAGAAAGAAAAAGAAAACAGAAAAGGAAGAATTAAAAAAAGGAGAATAACAAGTAGAAGAAAAAAAAGAAGCAAAAGAAAGAATAAAAAGAAAAAAGAAGTAAGAAGAAAAAGAAAGAAGAAAAAGAAGAAAGAATAAAAAGAAAAAGAAGCAAAAAGAAGAAG
This sequence comes from Acanthosepion lycidas, assembly GCA_963932145.1. Lineage (NCBI taxonomy): Eukaryota > Metazoa > Mollusca > Cephalopoda > Sepiida > Sepiidae > Acanthosepion > Acanthosepion lycidas. Next base: position 72,115,310 of record OZ010607.1, on the reverse strand, counting down.
GAGAAAGAAGAAATAAAAAAAGAAAAAGAGGAAGAAAAAGAAAAAAGAAGTAAATAAATAAAAGGAAGAAATAAAAAGAAGATAGAAGAAGAAAGAAGAAGAAGAGAAAGAAGAAAAAAAGAAAGAAGAAAAAAGATAAAAAAGGAAAAAGAAGAATAAGAAAGAAAAAAAGAAAAAAAGGAGAAAGAAGAAGAAAGAAAAAGAACAGAAAGAAAAAAGGCAGAAATAAAAGAAAGGAGAAAAAGGAAGAAAAAGAAGAAGGAAGAAGAAGAAGAACGAAAGAAGAAAGAACAAGAAAGAAAGATGTAAAAAGAAGAAAAAGGAAAAAAAGGAAAAGAAAAAAAAAGAAAAAGAAAAATAAAGAAGAAGAAGAAGTTTAAAAAGTTTCGGCAAATGATTAATGAAGATTAAGTATGGTAGTCAATAAGACACAAAATCCAAAGCAGATGCAATCAATACTTACGGGATTTAAAAGCATGATACTTCCATCGATGGCGTTACTTGCGTAATGAGTGATCCATATTATCCCATTGATGATGTACGAAGCGAAGAGGTTTTTATGAATTGTGACGCGATCACAACGCAGCTGCCTGCAATCAAATAGATTTGCTTTTATTATTTGAAAATATAGGTCAATATAAAATATATATATAAGAATGTGTAGCAGACGTTAAACCTTTTCGCTAGACACGCGTCCGTTGATGTCTCTATCAACAGCAACCTTTTTTTCAGCTGTTGGGCATCCGTAAAAAGAAAAAAAGTAACAACTTGGGAACATATATGTTATGAATCCCAAGATATTAGCTCTTTTTCACTTCGAGTCGCCGTTGAGATAGTCAGCGCTCCATTAGTAGTTGCATAATCAAAACCAGTGATTTTCAAGTGATAGGATGCTAAAGTCAGCGCTCCATTAGTAGTTGCATAATCAAAACCAGTGATTTTCAACCGCCGTGTTGCAACATGCTAGTGTACCGCGCGATTCTCTTAAGTATATATTGTCACGGCATACATACATACATACATACATACATACACACACACACACACACACACACACACATATATATATATATATATATATATATATATATATATATGTGTGTGTGTGTATGTGTGTGTGTGTGTATTTTCGGTTGAGCTTTCTGGGGAGGAAGTGTGGGTTTATAAACAGAAAAGACGGATAATAATGCAACATTCTTCGGTAAATCGAATCGAGTTCTCTCAGTCACTATGTGTTTATCTAAAAATAAATACGCTTAAATTCACCTTTCTCCCTGTCGTGCGCCAACGCCTAAGTGGTAGAATCCCCGACTAACGTCAATTCAGTTGGGTTTCAATCCTAGCTCGAGGCAACCAGGCGTCTACCCACACTGATGAGCTGCAAAACAGTCTCTCTGTGGATGGCTATATATATATATATATATATATATATATATATATGCATGCGTGTGTGGAAGTAGTAATGATACAGCGTTAGTACTTCAATAAATGAATAAGTTTTAAACCTTTTTTCAAATACGAATACAGGTACAAGTACGAATTGTCAAATGGAATACATGGACAAATACCAGAAGAGAACGCTGTAAAGCTACAGGAATCACTAAGCTCGAATAAATTTAAGAAAGGTTGGAAAAATAAATGTTGAATAATAAAAAAGCAAACTTACTTATTACTATTAAAATTTAAATTGTGAACGGCTATAAACGATAATGAAATAAACGCCTTAATTGCGGAATTAAGCGGATGCAATGAGCTTAGGACTGCGTAAACAATCAATATGACACGGCGACATTTGATTGGACGTGTAAAGGGGCTTTGTGGAGCCAATGGGCAACTCGAACAGATGTCACGTTCCGCAGGTCATGAGCATACGCGCGCATCAGCGCATGACAAATCGCGTGACAAAGTGCGTGTTGCAGGGCCACACCTACACGCGTTGCTGCACGCGCTAATTATCAGGGTCAGTAGCAACCGATGGACAACCTGTGGAGGTGTGAATCACGCCCACACAGCATGAGCTAGGATTGGAAGGTTATGTAAATTAAATTTTGCCTTTGATTTTTGAGCAAAGTGTAAAAAAATCTGTTTTTTCGGTTTTTCACCTTCAAGCTTGTAATTTTTTTTCCAGCCAACTTGAACTCAAACCTGGCACTGAAGAATTATGTATCAAACAAAAATTTCATCGAAATCGGATGAAAACTGTGGAAACACATGAACAACATCCGATCACGCACACGTACCCAGACACACATGCATATACACAAACACATACACACGCGCTCATTTTGAGTATTAAAGATACAGATTATTATAATAATTTAAACAATTTATTTTTTATTAAAGTTGTTATGAACAGAAAGTAAATAGTTTAAAAGTTGCTGAGTGTTATAATGGACAGGAAGTAGTGGAGAACCATTGTCGCCAACAATTTGGACTCAAAACCGGCACTGAAGAATTATATACCGTTTCCACAGTTTTCATCGAAATCGGATGAAAACTGTGGAAACGCATAAACAACATCCAATCACACACACACACACACACGCACGCACACAAACACACACATACAAACATTTTGACAGTTATAGATATAGATTAACTTAAGAGTTTATAATTCACTGGAAGATTTAAACAGGAAAAGGTTAAATTTTTATAACTACAATTATTACATTCTTTTAATTGGCTAGACTAATTACTATCGCCTGTATCAAAAATTTATTATGTTTTTTTTTTATAAAACTACAACCGAATACGAAATTTATTAAAATTGAAGCTTATTTGTTGTCTGCGTTAAATTTCGTGATGTTTTTTCACAAAAAGAAACATTGCTAATTTGATTGGCCGCTTGTGAGGAATTCGTGAGGCAGAAATGTCGGAGAAAAGAAAGAATGTCTGCTTAAAGGGTGGTGTGAAGGCTTAGTATTATTAATTAAGAAAAGAAAATCACTTTAAAAAAATAAACCTCTCTATTGGATGAATTACGCGGTACAAATTTATTCTATCAATTGAGACAAAGAATTGCAACATGTATAGCCGCTGGTTATTCATGAAGCATTCATTTGTATATATCATTTGCTGTCTACATCTATCTATCTATCTATCTATCTATCTATCTATCTATCTATCTATCTCAGTCAATCAATCTATCTATCTATCTATCTATCTATCTATCTATCTATCTCATTCTGTTCAAATCTATCGTATTCTTTTCAATTCTATCTACGTTCAAAATTTACTTATATATATATATGTATATATATATATGGCAAAAAGTTTATGATTACCTTGACTTTATTAAAAAAAAACACGTTAAAATGAAATATTTTGAATTTTTAAAAGTGAAAGATAAAATTTCACTACAGTGAATTTGTTTTTATTTTGATAAAATAAAAAACTCAAGTATAAGAAATTACCATACAACAGCATCATATTTTGTTTTCGTCAATAAAACCACCTCCTGCCATAATGACTTCTTTACAAATTTTTGTCTTTTCAACAGTTTTTGAAAAAAGTAGATGGCAAACCTCCTTCGCAAGCATTCTTCACTCACTGAAAAAGCTCACTCTCACATTTTGGGTATTTTCTTTCGACTCTCCTGCTCCAAGTCATCGTATACTAAAATCATTTTAGGACTATGTTTTGCTCTCGCCAAAATATCCTCGTTTAGCCTTGATTACCGCAGCACAAATCTTTGACATTCGTTACAAAAGTTTCTTAAAGTATAAGTTTGATAAATAATTCCTTTTTTTTTCAATGACTCTAAGAGTTCTTTTTCATTGTTTTTTTTTTTTTTCACTCTTCTGTCAAGTTTATCCTGTGTTAATTCTGAGGGGGGATGACTTCAAACTTTTGAACTGTAGTAAATCAAATCTCCAGCCCTCCCCCTCGAAAAAGACAATACCCCACACCATAACAGATTTCTGTTCTAGTTCCTTAAGAATCCATAACACAGTGGATAAAGGCGTTAGTTAGATCCAGTGACAGAACCCAAAGAGTGTGAGTTCAATACTCGGTTAAGGCAGTAGAGAACTTTCAGAGGGAAAATTAACAGGAGATAACTGATAACTAACATCCATCAAACATGGCACGTGGAACTAGAAGTCTACCCCAGTGAGCGAAATAAAGGGTTCAGTTCGACATTCCAACCACCTGAAGAAGGCCGGAGCATACAACGGCCGAAACGTTGTAATAAATATGGCGACAAAGATGAGGATAATAGTGCGAATAATATAAATAGTATACATAATACCTCATCTCAGAAATATAGACAGCTAACAGATTTAGTTTCCGGAAAGTTCATAACGAGAAAGATGTGCTTAAAGGCACTATAAAGGCCTAATCGACGACTCTTTACGTGACCGAGTCGGTTAAAAGCACGTCAGATCTAACGAGGGTTTCTCCTTCAAAGGCGAGCTCAGATTTCTCGAATATTTATGCCGGTAGACAAAAAAATACTGTTTAAAAATTAAACAGAGCGTCTTGCACAATGGGAAGATAGGTTTCTCAAGTCTACTGTTGTCACTCTTTTTGGGGGTTTCCTTCTTAACCTTTTGTTTAAGGTTGTGTGGAAAGTCAACATGATTATGTAATTATTTTCTCTTCGAATTACACACGCTATCCGTTTTAGTTGTCGCGGCTGTTGGAAATTTCCAAGTGATGTGGTTTGTTATTTTGTAATTTTTTTTTCTGATTCTGAAGCGCCAATCTTTGAGATCTGATGAAGAAGCAAGACATACAGATCTCAATGGCTGTTCACTTTGACAGTCTTTTATTTGGTTAAGAAAATCGTAAATTTAAAATTTAGTAGCAGAATCCGTGAAGAGTTCACAGTTTTCCTTTTTGAATCTTTTGATGAAACCGAAACCTTCAGTTAAGGATTGAATAATAATTCATGACTATAAAATACGTGCGGAAATTTCATTATTGAATCGTTAAATATTTGCGTTTAACAACTTTAAATAAA
>OZ010607.1:72102847-72105347 GCA_963932145.1 Acanthosepion lycidas | reverse complement strand
TAATGGATAATGGCTCGGAATTGTTAATCGGAAAACCGAGTTCCAATTCCAGTTGGGCTCGTTATATTGATTTATATGCACTTCTCCCCCTAGCTATGGGCTAATTAGTAAAACTTGCATCACTAAACCATTACTATCTTTAAAAATGTCTTGCAATGTAAAAATTTTATTTGGCTTTAAATAACCAGCAAAGGGTTGATAAACCGTATAAAACGAATCAATTGTCAATCAATCCAAAAAAGAAGAAAAAGAAAAAAAAAAGAAAAAAAAGGATAGGAAATGAAAGCGAACATATTTGTATATGGAATCACAAAATATCGTAATTTCAAAAAGATGCAAATAAAGACTCACATGATCTTCTAATAATATCAGTTAATTTAAGATTCTGCAAATCATAATGTGGGGTATTAGTTTTCTGTTCTTATTAAGTATTAGGTTGGTGCAAAAATAATGAAGTAATAATGTCGTTTTTTGACGTAATTTTTAACGTCAAAAAACGACATTATTACGTCATTATTTTTGCACCAACCTAATAATAAACTAATCCTCATCAAAATTACTATAATATAATTACCGACAAAAAAGCATTTAAAGAATCGTATATGAAAACCGCCAATAATCTTTAAGATTGTTTTTTTATTTTTTTATTATTAAGCTTTCCGTCATCTGTAAGCGTTTTCTTCATTTAGATGAGTGTATTACGCTACGTTGCGGACAGAGGTTTGTAGCTCCCCAAATGTGTATTTAAATGGACCCTAATGGATCTATAGTCCGAGAGATACAAAGTACCGTACTTTCCGGCTTACGAGAGGCTGGAAGACGCACCCTAATATTGAAAAGAAATGTCTAAGGGAAAAAATCATTCTCATAGAACAACACATTCACTATGCGTCCCTCGCATACTGGCGCCACGTATTATTTACATTAACCACTCGTCCGATTTTGTTTGTATAGCAATGACATACTAATCAAGAGCAGAAAGGCTCCCACCGCTGCTAGTAAACAGAACATGTTTAAGCTTGTGATAATTCTTCAGGAAGGTTTACAATCTTGGAAACAGCTAAGTACTGAGGTTACATCCTATAAAAGGCTGAATAAGATAGCTAACATTATAGTGTAATGACTCAACATACAAATCCACGTCCTTATCAGTCAAGCCAATTAGATGACCGCCCAAGCTTATAAGCCTGAGCGTTGCCTTACATTGATTCGTCTTGGAAGACGCAAACGTATTTTTCAGGGTGTTTTTTTTAGAAAAAAATGTGCGTCTTATGTGCCGGAACATACTTCTTGGTAGGCATGTAATTGTATGTCCGATGTAATTAATATTTATAAATCTCCGACTGCAGACCAACATACAGTATTTACTACTGTATTTATGTCAATGGGGACATACCCATTATTGTCCGTAGGTATGCTTCAACACTATCAAAATATTTGCCGGATTTGTTATGACCTTAGAGGTACAAAGTAAATCTTCTTGGTAGGCATGTAGTTGTATGTCCCATGTAATTAATATTTATGGATTTGTTTTCGTTACGAACGTCATTTCATAATGGCCATGTGAATTCTTAATGTTGGTCCAACCTGTTGTTCATGATGACGGTCGTCTTCGAGTATAGAATCCAGAGGTTAGCAATGAATATTTCGAAGACAGTAGGAAAGCGTTCTTCAGGTTAGCAGTGGATATTTTGGTAAAAGATAGCAGAGCGTAGTTCGTCCTTCTGTTATCTCTTCGCCTGACAAGCTGGACTGGACATTCGGGTAGAGTAGACAAAATGGCCGCCTTTATACACGACGGATTGAATGTTCTACGTCTTCTGATTGGTTAACCTTCTATTGGTGGACTATAAAGTGAGTCAAGTCATTTGGGCTAACTCACTAGTAGATATATATACACAAAAAAACTGCAACACAACCAACTCCTAATAATACAAAAAAGACGTTGGAAGTTCGATGTGAAACAACTGTGATCAGCACTATCAAATTTGACTATAAAATTTGTACTAGTACCATTAGAGAAAGATATGTGTTCAACTCTCTGTCCTAACGCCAGTCATGGAAATCATGGCCATATCACTGGCATGTCTCAATTGTAGACTGAGAAAACAGTGGCTGGGTATATGTATAGGCAATCAACCCAATCAGCATTGCCATAAAATGTTCAGACAGTAGTGCTAGGGAAATTAGTATTTATATGATTACTAGGGATATTTCTAAAAAGGAATGTCCTTAATTCTGGACGGGATCAAAACCATGTCAGCGGTGGCATTTATAGTAATTCTTAAATGAATCCTTGTAATTAATTTTTGAGAAGTTTTCTTTTCACCATATTGTTTTTTTGTGGCATCAAAATTGGGTCCTGCCTATCCGTTAGTATCTGTGGCTAAATCGGCTTGGGTGATGTCGATATAAAAATAGTTTCTGGGGTGCGTGATGTGAGATGAAATCGCGTCGGAGGTTACTTCTTTATTCCGGTTCTCGCTGCTTAATTTAACCG
>OZ010607.1:72042847-72097847 GCA_963932145.1 Acanthosepion lycidas | reverse complement strand
TTTCCGGATAGAGAAAACCGTCGTTGTTTGATATACAAGCGGAAGAATGAAAACGTCTCTTTTAAAACAAGGAGCCAAGTTTAGATATTATTGCGAAACGAAATATAGCTAAACAAAAAAATAGACATTAGCCTTTCGGTTCACCTTCCAGGTGAATGAAGGGAACATACAAAATCAAACATGGCTGAACATTCTGATTGAGTCTTGGAAGTTATACACAAATCGAGTGTTTAGTTTCTTTTCTTGACAAATAATAGGACTTCTGACGGCAGATATTTGGGAAAAGAATTTCTCGAACATTTGAAGATTTTGTTTAGACATTTTTTATCAGAATTGGCACGACGATTTTGTATTATCATGAGTCAAAATAACATTTAGCTTATTCTTTGAAGAGAATTTGTGAAGAAGTCCTATGCCAATAATTATAGGAGTTTTTATTTCTGTATTTTTATGTCAGTTTAAAATATGACAGGTTTTTGAGGCGACGCTGACAAACACGATACACCGAAAAATATTTATATTTAGGAAAAGGAACATTTATATGAATAATTCCTCAATACAAGATTCAAGAGCCAGTCAAGCTAGATAGTTACTGATTGTGTGTTTATGAATGTAAACTCTCTGGAATCTAGTTTACATATTGATAAGTTTACCATTCGTCCTTGCTTGGAATATTGCTGCTGCATCTGGTCTGAACTTCATAAAATCCAATGAAAAATCTGCAATGCCGTTTGTTCTGACCTGACATCTTGTCTTCAGTCCCTTCCGTACCGCCGTAAACTTGCCTCCCTGTGCCTTTTCTATAAATACTTTCATGGTAATTGTTCGGATGAGCTCCTCGCTATGGTATTGTAAATACTCATTGGGGTTAGTTTTTAAAATTGTTGTTTTATTCCCCCAAACAGGCAATGAATTGTACATATGGAGACTAGTTAGGACTTTCATAGAGACAATGAGGTATTATGGGAGATGTAGTAAGAAAGGTAAGTAAGAATGCGTTGTTGTGATGTAAGGAATATTGTTGTATGTTTGGGTCAGTGCTTGTGGCTAGCTAAGTTTAATTATAAGACAAAAGAAGACCGCCCTTTTCCCTCATTCACTATGTTGGCCTTGTGTCACATTTTCTGTACATAGCAGAAATAAATATCGCTCTTCGCTATGGTACTTAGATTATATCATAATATAAATACACATTAGGGTTTAGATTTTAAATTGTTGGTTTACCCGCTCGCACCAATTCCACAGACAAGAATTGTGCATATAGGAACTAGTTAGTAGTCCGTGGAAGTTCTGAGGCCTTATGGTGTATGTCGAAAGAATGGTAAGTTAGAATGTGATGTTTTGGTGTTAGGAATATTGTAGTATTTTTGTGCCAGTGATTGTGTCTAGCTAAGTTTAATTATAAGACAGAAGATCGTCCATTTACCCATTGCTCCCTTTTTAGCCGTGTTCCACATTTCTATATTTCAAGGGAAATAAATAATACTCTTCGGTATGATAGTTAGATTTTATGAATTTAAGCGCAGTACTCGATTGGCGGCAAGGTCTCATTATTTTAAAGTTGAAATGTAACCGTAAGTTCTATGGTAACAGTTACTTCTCTCGTTGCTTAAAAGTAAACTTTTGATCTTCAAAAATCTAAATGCAATATCAATCGTTATCTTGTTTTCTTAATACTTATTCTTTTATTATTCACTCTCCTTTATAGTATTTTTCTTGTATTCTCTAAGTAATTAAGTAACCCCTTGCTTTACTTAGTGGCGGAAATAATTAAAAAATTAATTTGACCATATAACAATTAAAAGTCAATAGGTCTTGTATTAAACAATTTGACAGGATTTTTGGAATAGGAAAACCATTTAAGATGTTCATTATTTACATTATTCGGACTATTGTCGTCATCTTTGTCGCCATATTTATTACAGCGATTTGGCCGTTGTACGCTCCGGCCTTCTTCAGGTGGCTGGAATGTCTGATCGGTACGGACCCGATATACCAAAAATACGGACATCTTCTGTCTTCTTCATTCCTCTTCTTTTATTGTCCTTTCCCCTCACTAAAGTCTTCTAATTCTCTTTCACTCTTCTTACTTTCAATTCAACTTTGATCTTCAAAAACTTCAATGCAATGTCAATCGTTATCTTCTGTCTTCTTAATTCCTCTTCTTTTATTGTCCTTTCCCCTCACTAAAGTCTTCTAATTCTCTTTCACTCTTCTTACTTTCCACTCAACTTTGATCTTCAAAAATTTCAATGCAATATCAATCGTTATCTTCTGTCTTCTTAATTCCTCTTCTTTTATTGTCCTTTCCCCTCACTAAAGTCTTCTAATTCTCTTTCACTCTTCTTACTTTCCAGTCAATTTTGATCTTCCAAAATTTCAATGCAATGTCAATCGTTATCTTCTGTCTTCTTAATTCCTCTTCTTTTATTGTCCTTTCCCCTCACTAAAGTCTTCTAATTCTCTTTCACTCTTCTTACTTTCAATTCAGCTTTGATCTTCAAAAATTTCAATGCAATGTCAATCGTTATCTTCTGTCTTCTTAATTCCTCTTCTTTTATTGTCCTTTCCCCTCACTAAAGTCTTCTAATTATCTTTCACTCTTCTTACTTTCCAGTCAACTTTGATCTTCAAAAATTTCAATGCAATGTCAATCGTTATCTTATTTCTTGTTCTTTTATCGTTCTCTCTTCTTAACAGTAGTTTTTCTCCTATTCTCTAACATTCAGTCACTTCTTGCATCTTAGTCGCTTTATTGCCATGCTTGGGTGAAATGTAGGGTGTGAATATTATGTGATTATATTTGGAGTACAAGGATATACCTTAGTCCTTTCATGGCATTGGTAGCGTACACCGTGGATTAAAGTTTGTTTGGTTCTTCCAAACCCTTCAAATCGAATCATATGTGCGGGTAGTAAGTCTATTCAGTCGTAAGAGCTGAACTGTTGGACCCTCATACGCCGTAGATGAATTGGAGAGTATATACACCTTTAGGGTGGGTGATAAGTAATTTCAGTTTGGAGAAATTTAAAATTCGATCTTTTTTCTGTGTTGTTTTGAACGTCTTACCAACCTCTTGCTGGGTACTCAAAAACAGAAAAAAATTTTTAGATTGTAATAGTTTTTTTTTGTCGAGGGTGATATTAATGGTTTAGTCATACATGTCTAATTAACCCATAGCCGGGTATAGAAATGATGGATTCATAGCTAATTAGAATTTGATAAACAAAGAAGAAGTTATGTTGATATAAAGTGGGCGATCTATTCTAAATTACAATCAATATATAAATTGATCCCTCACTTTGTGGTCACGGTAGTTTCTATACATTTATATTCCTGAGAATATAAATAAATCTAAAAAACATGCAGACAAGAAAATATAATGTGGATATAAATTGAAGGATCAATTCTATATAAAGATCAATATATAAACGGATCCCTCACTTTGTGGCCACTGTACTTTCTCTGCGTTTATATTTCAAAGAATGTAAATAAATCTAAACGACATGCCTGTGCCTAATCAGTATTTCATTGATTGCGTGATTCATTTTTTCGGTTTATCTACGCTTTGTTGGTTATTTAAAGCCAGAAAGTACTTTCAGAGTGTAAGAATTTTTTTCTTTTGGAGATAATAATTATTAAGTTTTAAAGAAAAAGGAAAACAAATATTAAGAGCTATGAAGGACAGGAAATTGTAGAGAGCCATGATCGCCTACGTCCTGAAGGGACACGGCACATAGAAGAAGAAGAATGAGCTTGGGTAAATGTATAGCGGAACAAGGTTTAAGAGAGATAACAGAAAGACAAAATTTATTAAGAGCTATAAAGGAGAGGAAATTGTGGAGAGCCATGATCGCCAATGTCCTGAAGGGACACGTTACATAGAAGAAGAACAATGAGCTTGAGTAAATGTATAGCGGAACAAGGTTTAGGAGAGATAACAAAAAGACAAAATTTATTAAGAGCTATAAAGGACAGGAAATTGTGGAGAGCCATGATCGCCAATGTCCTGAAGGGACACGTTACATAGAAGAAGAAGAATGAGCTTGAGTAAATGTATAGCAGAACAAGGTTTAGGAGAGATAACAAAAAGACAAAATTTATTAAGAGCTATAAGGGACAGGAAATTGTGGAGAGCCATGATCGCCAATGTCCTGAAGGGACACGTTACATAGAAGAAGAATAAGCTTGAGTAAATGGATGGAGGAACAAGGTTTAGGAGAAATAACAAAAATAGAAAATTTATTAAGAGCTACAAAGGAAAGGGAAATTGTGGAGAGCCATGATCGCCAACATCATGAAGGGTACTCTATATCGAAAAAGTTTTATTGTTGTAAATTAAACAGTAATAAATATTTCCATTGACGAATGATGACAAATACTTAATTGACTAAAATATTTTGTTTTTTTTTGAAGAGCTTTCAAGACAGAATAAAAATAATTAATTATCTGGGAGTCTGTGCAGAATATTCGATCCGTTCAAAGAATTCACTTCCAACTGCCTTTTGGAGTGTTTTGCTTATATTCCAATTCTCTTTGACACTACGAAGACAGGTAATATATTGATTTTTAGAAGGTATTTTCACGACGGCTTGATTATCGGGCAAGGTTTAACATTCATACTCGCAAAAAATAAAACAGTGTTTCAAAAGGATGGTTGTCACGGCTTTTATTGTATCCACTTTTAACTTTTAGAGCGAGAAATGATACATCGCAAAGGTATTCTAAAATGAACGCAACAAACTCGAACCTGGCTCTCCGGTTTCTTTTTGCGATTCGCTAATCATTTAACTACAGACGAATCTAAATGCGATGCGTGACACACGCGAGGTTTTTAAAAACCGTTGCTATTTGGTATGCTAAAATGAATTATTCACGGAATTTGTTACGTCTTTTCCGACCATTACTTTTAGATCGATGGCTTCTCTAATAGGCATAGAATTTGAAGCCTGATATGCCGTCATTTTCAGAAAATTCTTCCCAGAACTCGGACCGAGACTTTTAAGGCTATTTTACGCATGCGCACAAATTTTTCATTACGTCATTGTGGTCCGGAGGCTCACAGACCTGACATTTCTCGTGTATTGGTTAGCATGGTTGGTAAAATTTCGAGCAAAAGGCAAAATAATACGCAGTATATAATTAAATATTACAGATTCCGCAGACACATGAGGAAGGTCGAAGAACACACTAGTCGAAACATACTTATAAAAACAACCGTAATTTACAGAATTAGATAAGCTACTAATGTGTCGTTTAGCAAATTATTTATTATGAAATAAAATATATATATATATATATATATATATATATATATATTGTATTGTCATCCACAGACAGAGTGTTTCGCCGTATCAAAGCTCATCAGTATGGTTAGACGGGGAATCTACACCAAAGCTGTTGGCAGGATGAAGGTGAATTTAAGCGTATTTATTTTTAGATAAACATGCCAGTAACTGAGAGAACTCGATTCGTTTTTATTGAAGAGTATTGCATTAGTAGCAGCAATAGGCACTGTTTACAAATTCACACTTTCTCTCCCGAGAGCTCAACCGAAATAATTTTTCAGGAGCATATATATATATATATATATATATATATATATATATATATATATATATATATATTAAGCATTTCAACCAAGCAAGGCGGGTGGGCCACTAGTACGCAAGGGGCTACTGACAGTGTAAGTAAGGGAAAAAGTCTGGGTATAGGGGAGATGTCTATTGATGTTACACTTTTTTTGTAGATTATAGTTATCAGAGAAGCCAGTAAGAGGAAGGGAGTTCCACTGTCGGGAAGTGCGAGAGAAAAAGCTGTTAGAATAGAAGAGGTGGTTACATTTAAATATTTCGACAGTAAAAAGGTGGGACCGAGATGCCAACCTTGTAGCACGCTTAAATTCATGCAGTCGGGCAACAGTGAAAATAGCTCGTCAGAGCAGTTGCCATGAAAATATTTGTAGAAAAGACAGAGGGAAGCCATATTGCGTCGGTGAGAAAGTGACTGGAGTCGAGATGCCAGGTCAGGACCGATCACATTGCATATCCGTCTCTGGATTTTGTCGAGGACCTCGAGATGAACAGCGGGGTTACCAGACCATATATGGCAACAGTATTCAATGCAAGGACGAATGGTAGATTTGTAGATGTGATTATATCAGAGTAGGTCTTACATTCAATCTTACACTAAATCATCAAAGAAATCAGGTGCATCGGCGGGTTGGCCTGAGGGAGGACGGACAAGTGTGTAATTTTAGTACCACTGCCAGACCAGGACAGGGAACACGTACCCACACATATGCATTACAAATTGCAATTATTATTAATTTTTGATTCGTATTTCTTTCATCTCCTTTCTCTTGCTTCTACAATAAGTATTAATAGTCTTAAGTTGTTTAATGCTAGTATTATTATTATTGTTAATATGATGCATAGTCTGTTATTAAATTTTAACTCGTATTTCTTTCATGATTTTTGGATATAAAATAAATTTAAAATCCAATGTATCAAAAGAATTAAATGACTGAAATAAAATCAATATAAATTAATAAAATTTTATTTTTCTAAAAAAGCGAAGAAAGATTATTTGATGAAAAGAAAGATTATTTGAAGATAAAAGATTATTTTCTGACGAGTAAGCGTTTCGCAAGTTTTTGTTTCTTTTTTGTTTTTCGATTTTTGCCAATCATATTTTTCCAAAATAGCCGCGCTGTTGGAACATTTATAAATTTTTGAGAGAAAGAATTTGGTATTTATTTGACGGTATATTTATTGGCTAATTTCGGTTCGAAGCAATTATTTCTATCAAAGACAAAATCTGTTCTAACTCTTCATTTTTTAAAAAAAATATTACCTCCATTGTTTATTCTTAATAACATCTATATGTTTTACATTTTCGGCCGATGATCGCTAAACGTTTCGGTTCATCAATGAAAGACTCCAAACACAGAGAATGTTAACTATTTTTATTACTCATGTCGACATGTACATTATCTATCCAGTGGGAGTCGCCCCCCACATCACTGGGGAGCCGTTTCGGTCACGAAAGAGAATACGTCTACATCGCATGAGGGGTAAGAAACAACACGCTGAAACTTTTCTCATATGTCTTTCCCACGCTAGCTCAGCCAATCAAAATCGACTTCCCTATTATGGATCCCATCTGACCCCAAATGTTAACCGCTGGAAGTCGGAGTCGAAATACATTTCACATATATGATTCAATTCGATAAAAAGTGGCTATTTGCCAAAATGAAAAGTATTTTCTGAACGCACAGCAATTTGGAATCGAAATAAGCTGAAATATTGAAAAGGGGATGGGGACGGTCATGGTTCTCCACAGCTTCCGGACTTTTATTGCTCTCAGTAATAATTTTTCTCTTGTGACGCCCCTTTTCCCTTTGTAGATAAGTAGTTCGTACGTTAACATTCCGACCACGAGACTATAGTTCGAAGCACACCATGGCCGATTTTCTGTCGAGTGATTCGTTTTCTAGAGTTTACCAACCCTTTTCAGGTTATTTAAAGCCAGAAAATAATTTTTAGATTGCATGAATCTTTTTTTCTTTCTTTTTTTTTTTTAAATAATAATGATTATTCAGACATTTGGGTATGGGGAAGAAGTGTGACGGCAGACAGTTTGTAGATGGACGGCGACTTTATTTCTTGCCAAATATTGGCTTTAAGGAAATGTCGCATCTTCGAATATCACAGGCAGTATTTCTTTTTCGAAAATTTTGTGGGGAAAAGATGAACCACGCCTTTTTTTCTTGCCAAGTATTGACTTTAAGGAAAGGTCTCATCTTCAAATTTAGAAAGTATTAGGTTGGTGCAAAATAATGTTGTTTTCTCACATAGTAACATATATGAGAAAACGACATTATTTTTACACCAACCTAACAGTATTTTTTTTCAGTCATTATTTGAAAACGAAAATCAATAAACAGTTTCTCTACAAAGACATCAATTCTTCTGTTGCAAGAGAATATTTTTAAAGAAACTATTTATTAAATGTTAGAATCAAGATATTTTATCAGGAAGAAATTTCTTTTGTTTGCCGAAGGATATAAAGAGAAAAGAGATTTTTCAAATTTCTTAATAAGCTTGCAGCAATATACATCAAATCATACAAAATAAATTTACAATAAGAGTAATTCAATGGGCGAAATCATATATTCAATTGGCTGCGTCTTTATAAAGACAAGTTGATAATTTCAAAACGACACATTGAACAGTAATAAATTGATGTTATCAACCATAAAACTGAATTATTCAGTCATGTCTTTTTCACTGCTACTCATTGGATATCGATAATTAAATAAATATGATTTGGATTTACTCTTCCTCCATGTGCCGTGTCTCTTCACGGCGTGGGCGATCATGGCTCTCCACAATTTCATCCCCTTTGTAGTGTTTAATAAATTGTGTTGTTTTGTTAACCTTCCTAAACCTTGTTTCGCTATACATTTACGCAAAACATTGCACACAATTTCGGCAAGTTCCTTTACATGTTTCCGCCCGACATCAAACGACTTATTCAAACCCAGGAAAGAAAATCACCAAAACGTTTCACTGATATCCTTTGTTCATTCTTCCTCCAGGTCGTTGGCGATCACGGCTCTCCACATTTTCTTGTTCTTTTCTAGGTCTTGATAAATTTTGTCTTTATATTACCTTTCCTAAATCTTGTTCCGCCATCCATTTCTCAAGCTCAGTCTTCTTTTTCTATGTACCGTGACCTTCATGATGTATGCGATAATGGCTCTCCACAATTTCCTGTCATTTGTAGCTCTGGATAATTTTTTCTTTTTGTTATCTCTCCTAAACCTTGTTTCGACATCAATTTACTCAAGCTCATTCTTCTTCTTCTATGTACAGTGTCCCTTCAGAACGTTGACGATCATGGCTCTCCACAATTTCCTGTCGTGTGTAGCTCTTAATAAGTTTTGTCTTTTTGGTATCTCTCCTAAACCTGGTTCCGCCATCCATTTACACAAGTTCATTCTTCTTTTATTTGCCGTGTCCCTTCAGGAATTTGGCAATTACGGCTCTCCACATTTTCCTGTTCTTTGTAGCTCTTAATAAATGTTGTCTTTTTGTTGCCTCTCCTAGACCCTGTTCTGCCATCCATTTACACAAACTAGACGGTTTTGCGTTCAATCTGTCTTGTGAGTATCAAATATTCCAAGCCCTCTTTCCTCGTTAGGTTCCGTAGAAATTTCAACTAACTCTTTTAGATGTTAAGTATAGTTTCCTTTTCGTTTCTATTTTCTCGAAAACTTCGTCGTTTCTTACATATTCAGTTCATGCTATTCCCAGCATCTTTCCTTATAACCACATTTCTGTTGCTTCAAGTCTCTTCTTCATCTGTAAAGAGATTGTCCAGTATTCACTGCCATATACGAGGACTGATATTACATAACAGTTCATTACTCTTTTCTTTGATTCCGTTGCTTCAAGTCTCTTCTTCATCTGTAAGGAGATTGTCCAGCATTCAATGCCATAGAAAAGGACTGATATTGCTGAACAGTTCAGTACACTTTTCTTTGTTTCTGTTGCTTCAAGTCCCTTCTTCATCTTTGAGGAGATTGTCCAGTATTCACCGCCATATATGAGGACTGATGTTACATAACAATTCATTGCTCTTTTCTTTGTTTCTGTTGCTTCAAGTCTCTTCTTCATCTGCGAGGAGATTGTCCAGCATTCACTGCCATATAGGAGGACTGATATTACATAACAGTTCATTGCTCTTTTCTTTGTTTCTGTTGCTTCAAGTCTCTTCTTCATCTTTGAGGTGCTTGTCCAGCATCCGTTGTCATAGAGGAGATCTGATAAGCGGCTACCTTCAATGCCAGCTCTTTTCTACTTTTCCTTTTCAGCAGCCACTAGCTTCAAGACCAGCTCGACGAACTACTCAAAACCCTTGCTGCAGAAAACACTTGGCCTGTCCTGGCAGCTTGACCTGAGATTTCTCGTTCCTCATAGGAACAATCGGAGAAATCTCCCATCGAGACACCAAACCAAAGGAAGAACTACTCACTGCAGAAGTCCCGTACAAGTCCCAGAAGGTTTGACACTTAGATTTCTCGTTCCTCGTGGGAACAAGCGGGGAAATCTTTCTCTACGAAACATCAACTGAAAGGAAGCACTCTGCTGACTGGGAAACCCAAGTTTTTCCAGCAAAATACCACTATTTTGCAGTTTCTTTTAACAGTTATTTTGAGCCTTGGGTTTGTGTATTCCACTCTGTACACTGCCGAGTACACACACACACACACACACACACACACACACACACACACACACACACACACACACAGAGACAAACACAGACACACGCACACTCAGACACACACGAACACACATACACACGCACACGCACATACACACGCACGTACATACACACGCACGCACATACACACGCACACACACACACAGAGGCAAAAACATAAGCGCGCGCGCAAGCGTGAAAAATTCCTATAATTCTTGAATGTTTGCCGTTTTGCGTGATATTCGTAGTCTGGATAAGACGAGACTCTTTAAGAACAAACCTTATTCAAAGCCACTGGCAGCGAAAGTAGCTGATTAGCCCGGAATTTGAACACGTTTCAGTTTCCAGTTTTGGCTCCAATTTTGACAACCCGCACATCACCTTCAAGTAATTTACGAAAATTAAAAACAGTAAGCAGTCCTCAGATTAATTAAATAAATCATTAAAAAAAATCGTTAATTGCAAAGACGTTTCTACAAATAACAGGTGTATGACCACGAAATATCAACATGCTATTTTTTTAAATTTAAAAGAAAAAAATAGATTTTAAAATTAAGGAATTTCAATTATGATGTTATGCGATGATCACCCAGAATAGCTAACATTTCCAATTGTCTTTGTTATTTCAAGAAAAACGATTGCTGCAGCTGCGATTTGAATTGAAACCATTCTTTATTAAGGAACCACATAAAATACCATATTTACACATTTTAATTCTTCTGTGTTTACAGTCACATCACGTTGAAATGCCAGTTCCCGAACGATCACCGAAGTTAAGCAACGTTGAACCGGGTGTGTAGCTAGATGAGTTACTGTTTGGAAATACCAGTTGCTGTAAGCTTAAATGTGCGGGTGGTGTAATGGAAATTGTTAATCGGAGAGCCGAGTTCCAATTCATGTTGGGTTCGAGTTCGTTATAATCACTTACACGCAAATACCCTTGGGAAACGTAGGAATCCACCTCTTCTCCCCCACCTATGGGTTAATTAGGAAGACTTGTATATCACTAAATCATTATTATCTAAAAAAATTCTTACAATCTAAAAAATATTCTGGCTTTAAATAACCTTGAAAGGGTTGTTAAACTGTAGAAAACGACTCAATCAATCAATGAAATACCGATTAGCTACACAGGCATGTCTTTTTAGATTTATTTACATTATCTGGCATGTAAATGCATAGAAACTACAGTGGCCGAAAAATGATGGATCAGTATATATATTTAATCCCCCACTTTATATCAGCGTCCTGAGTATGACGATAAACTGCATCCGCGTCCTGGGTAAGACAATAAACTACGTCCAACAGCAAGGCCTCTGATCAGGAGGTTTTGAGGAGCATGAAACCACCTCTTAATTGCTGGTGTTCCCAGGTCCACCCTGACCCGGGGTGGTAGCACCTGTTAGGGTCCTAACAATGGGCAAATAGTTGATCCCACAACCTGACTCAAAACACTATGAAAGTGTAAAAAATAGATTTTAATACCAGAAATACTTTATATAAAAAAAAAAAAATTAGTATCAGCAATAAATATTTGAAAAAAAGAAAATATTACCAGAAATAAAAATCATGTCAGCATTAAAATAACCCATTGAGGTGTTGATATGCCACAAAACAAAACAAAACAAAACAAAAATATTACCAGAAATAGATTTTTGACAAAACAAAATATTAGCAGCAATAAAAATTTTGTCGGCATTAAATAACCCATTGAGTTTGATATGCCGTAAAGCAAAACAAACCAAACTAAACCACTTTATATAACTATTATAATTTGTTTATCAAATTCTGAAGAGGTATGAATTGCAATATGAATTGTTAATCAGACAACCGAGTTCCAATTCCCGTTGGGTTCGTTATATTCACTTACACGCAAATATCCGAGAGAAAGGTATGAATCCACATCTTTGCCCCTCATCTATGGGCTAATTAGTAAGATTTCTATCGCTAAACTATTATTATCTCCCCCTCCACGCAAAATTCTTATAATCTAAAAATCAATCACTCTTCTAAATGCCGTCTCCCTTCAGGACGTTGGAGATCATGGCTCTCCACAATTTCCTGTCCTTTGTAACTCTTGGTAAATGTTGTCTTTTCGGTATCTCTACCAAACCCTGTCCTTCCATCCATTTACACAAGCTTCTTAGGTGGGTCGTGCGCTGTTTTCCTCGACCCAATAAAAGTGATGGACGGTCAAAACGTTGTTTGACAGTCAGGGTGAATTTAATATAAACGTTCAAATATGATTCTTGCGATCTTTGTTCAGCTTGCTACCGTGGAGAATAAACTGCTGATTTCGACGGAAGAGTTTGAAAATCGATATCTTAACTGACTGTTGCCATTTGAAGAGATTTGGTTTCGTTTCTAAATCGAACAAAACATGCTCGATTACGTTTCTTGTTTTGACAGCCATTTTTTTTTACTGTTACGCCGCGAAAAGCAGCCAGTCTTGGACAGAATTGTCACAGTCGATGAAAAATGGATCTTTTATGATAACATTCGATGCAAACTTGTGGATGTTCAGAACCCGTGGCTAAATCAGGCTTGAATCAAATGAAGGCATTGTTGTCCGTCTGGTTGGATTACAGAGAGATACTTCGTTTGTTCTCAAAGTTGGCAAAGACCTAGAATCTGCTGACGGGGATTCTACAGCAGTAGCTAACCATAAAACCCCTGCCAAGGGTCCTAATGCCACAAGAACACACAAATTTGTATGAAAGGTGCAAAATATTATTGATAAGAACCCCAGAAAATCAGTTAACGCCTGAGAAGCTCAGGATTACAAGGTGCTCTATCGGAAGGATTGTGCATGACCTTCGATATTAGAAATATAGGATGCAGATAGGCCAATTCATCTACGCTGGTAACACAACAATTTACCTCTGTCTAGATAGTAAATCTGATCAATTCGATAAAGACAAATTGGCTGCTGATGTCAAAAAACGACCTTCAGCCTGTTGTTAACTGGGGCAAAGAATGGCTTGTTAATTTTAACGCCTCCAAAATTAAATTGTTCTCTATTAATCATCTGAGGATCCCTTTCTGCTTGGTTCTTGGGTCCGAGTGGAACTTCTTATTTATGGGACACGATGGGAATAAGGTACGTGTCAATGGCATGGCGGGTACCAATTGTAAAGTTCCATAGCGTCTACTCTAATCCACTAGAAATAACGTTTAAATAATGAAACATGTTGGATTCAAAATAAAATCAATTAATTTTAATTTTTAGAAATTGCTTTGCTTATGTTTCGGATACAAAACTGAGCAGATATGAGCTTTCGAGAAAATTTGAACGAGTGGATATGCTTTAAAGGCAGAATAGAACCATGCTTGATTGTGAAACTCTCCGTAGCTGAACGGTCAAAGCACACCGGATCAAACGATTGCCAGAGCATCGTCATTTAGAAATCGCTCGTTTTCCTGAAAATTCATTTGAAGAGACTTGGCTCCGTTTCTAAACTCGACACGAGCAGAACATAATCAATTATGTTTCGTGTTTTGGTAGCCATTTCTTTGCTGTTACGCTACGATAAGCAACCGAACAAAATTGTCACAGGCGATGAAAAATGAGTTATTTATGATAACATTCGATGCAAACTTGTGAATGTTCAGAACCCGTGGCTAAAGCGACTTGAATCCAATGAAGGTGTTGCCGTCTGTTTGGTTGGATTGCAGAGGGATAATTCATTTTGAACTTCTTCCAGCCGGCGAAATAATGACCACAAAGAAGTATTGACCAACTCACCAATCTTAATCAAGAAAACGGAATATTCTTTGCAAATTGAAAAGGTGTCATATTCCACGAAAACTATCTCACAAATATCATCCAACAGAAAGCACGAAGTCTACGAAAATGGCATCGACAATTGTCTGTTTGGTTGGATTGCAGAGGAATAATTCGTTTTGAGCTTCTTCCAGCCGGCGAAACAATGACTACAAAGAACTATTGTGACCAATTCATCAATCTCAATGCGTCTATTCAAGAAAAACGGCCGATTTTTTGCAAATCGAAAAGGTGTCATTTTCCACGACTATAAAGCAAGACCGCATCTTGCAAAATAGACCCTGCAGAAGCTTAAAGAGCTGAAATGGGAAAACCTTCCAGCACCCACCATATTCTCCTGACTTGGCTCCGAATTTCTCTACAGAACAATTTAAATGGCAAAAAATTAACTCCGTACAGTCAGTCGAAAACTACCTCACGACTTTCTTCCAACAAAAAATGAATTTTTTATGAAAATGGCGTCAACAACGCCAGAATTTTCTATGAAAATGGCGTCAACATATTAATAGAATGACGGCAGATAGTTCTTAAATACAACGGAGCCTGTGTACTTGACAAATAAAATATTTTTTGTATGTAAAATTTTGGTTTTAATTTTTTAATTAGGCACGAGCATGTCCACGTTTTATGTGCTGTGAAAGGACGATCTCTTGAGACGAACAAACATTCATGTTATACATTTTTAAATCTCAGGTAAGTAGTGTTTTGAACTAGTTTCTGCGCGGATGAGACGGAAATACAGGTGTGTTGCGGTTCCGTTCTCATCTATTCTACGGCGCAATGATTTCTGGGCTATAAAACATGTCTGGTGTTATTTGTCGTTCTCGTGTTTTATTGTTTCTTTGCCTTCGCATTACGCTGAGACAAAAACCTGGGAAGATTTACGTGTCAGGACAAACTTCAGCAAAAACATATGTTGTTATACGGAAATTTACAGAGAGAGGAGAGAGAATGTGAAGGAGAGAGGGGCCAAGATAAGAGAGATATAAAGTGAAATAGACGTAAGTACCCGAGAGAGAGACAAAGACAGAGAGACAAAGAAAGACAGAGAGAAAGAAAGAGAAGAAGAAAGTGCGGGAAAGAGAGAGGAAGTGAGAGAGAGAGAATGAGAGAGAAGGAGAAAAAGAGAGAGAGAAAGGAGAGAGGGGCCAAGTTGAGAGCAATATAAAGTGAAATATACCTGGGAGAGAGAGATAGAAATAGAGAAAGAAAGAGAGGGGGAGAGAAATAGATAGAGAGAGAAAGAGTGAGAAGGAGAGAGAGAGAAAAGGAGCAGTAGAGATAAGAAGATTGATTGAGTGATTTATTTTTTTTACTGCTAATCAACCCTTTCTGGTAAATTTGAAGCCGAAACATATTTCATATTGTAGAAGGTTGCTTACAGAGTAAGAAAGAAAGAGAGAAAGAAAGAGGGAAATTGAGGCGAGTGAAGGAGAGAGTAAGAGAGAGTAGGAAAAAAGAAAGAAAGATAAAAGTGTGACGAATGCAGATAGCCCAAACACGCATACACGCATATATTAAGCTTAGTCTCCGCCTGACAACAGAAGAGGTTACGTGGGAGTCTCGAGACATTTTGGGAAGGCAAGTCAAGAGGTTGACTGACCCAATTACCCGTAGCAACAGACGTCTAGACAGAAGCTAGACAGGGGACTGACGTAAGGCCATGAAACAGCAGGAACTGGAATTCGCGCCAAAACGCAGGACACGTGTGAATTAGAAAATTACTTGGAAGTCAGTTGCTGTCTTGTCTTTGAAGGAGCAAGACTCGAAATCGAAGCGCTGGTAACTTATGAACGGAAAGATGAGACATTTTGATAATGATCGAACTTGTTCAATTCATCCCAAGCAACTCCAGATAAGAAATATAAGGATATGTATTTCTGTTCGTTATCTCCAAATTGAAGAAGATAAATCGAGTTATTTATCATAGAAGACGCAAGTAAATCTGTACGCTGAGAATACAGCCTGCGTTTGAAGAAATAAAAGAGAAAACCAGAAAGGAAGAAAGTATATATCTTTGTTACAAGCTGAATTGTGTAAAGAAGAAGAAAGAAAGAAAAGAGAAAACCAGAGAGAGGATGAAAGTGTATATTCCTATTGCAGTTGAACCGTGTTTGTTGCTGAACTGTATACAGAAGAAGAAAGAAAGAAAAAAGAAAACCAGGGAGAGGAAGAAAGTGTATATCCGTGTTACAGCCAGACCGTGTGTGAAATTGGATTTGTGTAAAGAAAAGGAAAGAAAGGAAAGAGGAAGCGTGAGAGAAAAGAAAGGACAATGAGTAAAAGAGAGAACTGAATATAAAGATAAGTAACTATATGTTTTGGACCCGTGTTAGAAAGATATACATGCATCCATAAATATTATGTTCTTACAAACACCTTTCCACATGTCAAAATAATAATATGTCCGTTCGGGTTCAGTCGAATCCATTTGGAGTTAGGCAAATTTTGATATCCCAACATAAGTCTTGAGATCTGGTCGTCAGATGTTTTACTCACGCTTATATTTTTCTTTTATTTTAATATTTTGTATATATGTACATATTAAAATTCTTATATCAAAATTCATTACGCCTCATTGTTCATCCTTGAATTGTGGATCAGTATTCGTGTTGAAACCGAAGCGAACCTGGGAACAGATTACAGTTCGATTATCCTAATCGAACAGTGTTCTTTAAAATATTTCTGTTTACTAATTGTTCATTTGTCATGGTCTGGGAGAGATAGCCCGTATCTCTCCACAGATGTGATAATGTATATATCTTCTGGTCGGCGTATGATCGCATTATAAACCATTCGTCGACTAGGGCATATGACAAAAGAAAGAAAGAGAAAAATGGTGTGTGAGGGAAGAGGCGAGGAGAGAGAGAAAGAAAGCGGGCGAGGGGAAGAAAGTATAAAAGAAAGAAAGAAAGAAAGAACAAAGAAAAAGAGAAAGAAGGGAGGTTGGCGAGGAAAGGAGAGCGAGAAGAGATTAAGAAAAGAAAGCAAGAGAGAAAGAAAGAAAGTGGACGAAGGAAGAAGAGGCTAAAAGAAATAAAGAAATAAAGAAAGGATTATTTCTTTCTTTCTTTCTTTCTTCTAGACTCCCCTTAGAAAGAAAGAAAGAAAGAAAGAAAGAAAGAAAGAAAGAAAAAAGTGAGAATATTGGTGCGATGTTAGGGAAGCGACGAGAGTGTGAGAGGAAAAGAAAGAGAGAAAGAAAGAGAGCTGGTGAAGAAGAGCGAAGAGAAAGAAAGAAAGAAAGAAAGAAGGTGGGCGAGGCAAGGAGACCGAAGAGGGTGCAAGAAAAAAAGAAAGAGGAAGAGAGAAGGAGAGCAATGAGAGAAAAAGAAAGAGAAAAAAAATCGTTCACGTTTTCTCTGAATCTTTATTTCAGAATTACCTTAGCATACTCGTATGGCAGATCTCAAATAGATGTACTTGTACCGTACCTTACGATATTTCAGTCAGCCAATGTTAGTAGACCCAGTGGTTCGGAAAAGTCGGTCCTGCTTAACTGATACGCTTGCTGGTTTCTTTCGACGACCCTTGACGACTGCTCCTTGTGCCTGAACGAGAAAGTTGGCAATAATCACCCCCTCCCCTATGCGAAACGAAATTGATATATTTATTTCGATTATGTGCACAGAGAGTAGATATGAAATTAATTTTATTGAACTCCAACCACTGACAAATGAATTAGGTAACATACCTACCATAGAGCGTATAGAGAATAAACATTTCCTTATTGCAAAACTGGAAGCTGCGGTCAGGGACACTTAGTGCTGGCCGCTGACCGACTAACCAGCTAAGTTTTTAGTGGTCTGGTATGATAGCCTTTTATTGTGAGTATATGTAATTAGTAACATTCTAATGATATTGCTTGGTTGAAAGATTTGTGTAATAATAGCCCTTTTCGGATTCCTTTCTTTTCTGAGTTGCTTCAAGGTCTTTGGTTAGTTTTTGCTTGGTAACTTGCTTAGCTACGCCACAACAGATATGTTTTCAGATTGCGAGTTGTGGAAGGAAAGAAAGAAAAAGCGAAAAATATAATTATGTGTTGCAATCAATATATATGTGCTCAATACAGAGTAGAGCAAATATAATTAATTATTCGAAAATTATAGCATAAATATGTTATAAAATCACTACAAAAATAGCCATTTCTGGTGTCTTATCAAGTGATGGTGTTGAATGTAGAATAGAGGGTTTTAAAAGGTTCAAATCAATCCACAAAAAATTCTTCCAATCTAAAAATGTATTCTGACTTTAAATAACCTGCAGATGGTTGATAGGCCATCGAAAACGAATCAATCAGTCAATGAAATACTGATTAGCTACACAGTCATGTCTTTTAGATTTATTTACATTCTCGGGAATAGAAATGTATAGAAACTACTCTGACCACAAAGTGAGGGGTCAGTTTATATATAGGTTTAAATATAGAATTGATCCCCCAGTTTATAACCAAATTATAATTTCTTGTCGGCATGTGTTTTAGATTTATTTACATTTCCAGGAATATAAATGTATAGAAACTGCAATGTCCACAAAGGAATGGATGGTTTGTAACATAAAGTATAAACATACGTTATGGTAAAAATACCAGCAAAATATTTATTAAAAAAAAGACCAGTAGTAATCCATTTTTATAGCGAAATAACAATCAATACAGAACTAAAGTATAAAAATACATTTTTATAGTAAAATTACCAATAGTATATTTTATCATCTACAAACAATATTCAAATCATATAACAGAATAATTGTCTAATTGTTAGATTAAGCTTTGAACCAGTGTATCTAAGAAATGATTAAAGATATATTACTGGAATTCTCCCAGGTTTTTATAACACTATTAGCCTCT
The DNA here is from genome assembly GCA_963932145.1 of Acanthosepion lycidas. Taxonomy (NCBI): domain Eukaryota; kingdom Metazoa; phylum Mollusca; class Cephalopoda; order Sepiida; family Sepiidae; genus Acanthosepion; species Acanthosepion lycidas. The sequence goes on along the minus strand of OZ010607.1, from coordinate 72,078,942 downwards.
ACTTTGAGCAATAAAAATGTATAATTACTCTCAAAACTTAACAGAAGAATCGTGATGAAATCGATTATAAACGAAAATGACATGTTCATCATTAATTAATCATAGCTAAGGATCGGAAGCCCATGAAAGATTGAAATTAAGTTCATATATATATATATATATATATATATATATATATTCCAGGCTGATTTTCCAAATTATTCAAGATGATCTTCGCCCTCTCTAACGTTCTAACTTTTTGTTCTTGAGTAACAAGATACCTCACAGGTTTCACGTACGATTTCATATTCAAGTCTTTTTTCATTGCACTTTATACTGTCATAGCTGAAACTCGTCTCTCACGTGCCAAAGTCATATGTATTGAGTTGGATCTTTTCTAATTGATCTCTTTAGTTCTAAGTTGAAATGACGATCCCTCTTCCTATTGTGACCTCCTGATCCTGTTTTCCTCTCAACTGTTCCCGCTTTTTTTAAACTTATTCCACGTTCATTTGATGGTTCTTGAATGGACTTTGAAGATGGGAGCCAGAGTATGAATGCCGCTACCATTACTGAAGGCCTGAATGGTCGTTTTCCTCTCAGCATTGCTCACTTGGGAAGGCATAGTGAGGCTGACACAAAACAATTTTAACCTGTTCTCTTTCTAGCTGAATAGCTCAAAGTGTTTTTCAGTGATTCTAATGACAAATGGTGTCAAGATGGCTAAACGTCTTATCTGAAATTCTGGAAAAAAAGTTTATTGGTTTCGTGTTTTTTTTTTTTAGATATTAAACATTTAAAAAATTATCCTATGCTGTTGCACGATTTGGACAATTTTTCTGTCACACCCGGTATATCTAAAAACATACGTTTGCCCTGAAAGTATAAGATTGCGTTCAAAATATTTACATTTCGCCATTAAATAACCCATAGAGGTGTTGATCTGCCACCAAACAAGATCAACCAACCAACATGAAAAATCTTTTTCCTGATATTAATCCATATGGCTTACTAAACAAAACAACCAACCAATTATCGATTTCTGATTAGGCATGAATCCATCACTTCTCCACCAGCTATGGGTTAATTAGTAAAACGTGTATCACTAAATCATTCTAATCTCAAAACAAAAACTTCTTACAATCTAAAAATATTTTCTGGCTTTAAATAACCTACAGCAGGTTGGTAAACCGTACAAAACAAACGAATCAAGAGATACTAAATGGAGAAAAGAAAAAAAATTGCTTACCTGAATTTTGAAAAGATGAGCAAAGATATGGTTAATAAAATAATGGAGGAGGTGTAACCTCCAATGAACAACCACACAAACAAATAATCATTCTGAAAAAAAAAAAAAAGAATAAATTGTAGTTTAATATATCGTAAGGCATACTGAGGACAAGCAAATAAGTTCATGGGAGAGAAGAAAAAAATCGTACATAAAACCCTCATGAGTAAATTTGATTAGTGAAGTTTTTTTTTTCCACAACATTACAATCCCGTTTGATGAATAAGATTTTCACTCGCTTATGAAACTAGAATTATTTCCTGTAGGATTTAATAAAGAAAACAATTTCAAGAATTTCAATCAAATTCAATATTATTAGGTTGGTGCAAAAATAATTTTTGACGTTCAACTTTATGTGAGAAAATTACATTATTTTTGCACCAACCTAATATATATAAACATACACAGCAAAGGCAAAAACATGAATAAAAATGCATTGTAAATGATTTTACCTAATGAAAGGGATTTTAAGTTATTTCACAATAAAATTGCTTTACAAATGATTTTAATTTAAAAATGCATTGCAAATGATTTTACAATAAAAATGCATTACAAATCATTTAGTATTAGGTTGGTGCAAAAATAATGACGTAATAATGTCGTTTTTTGACGTTATACGTCAAAAAACGACATTATTACGTCATTATTTTTGCACCAACCTAATATAAAAATGTAACGTAAAAGGATTTTATTACAAAATGCATTGCAAATGATTTAACTGTAAAATGCATGGCAAATGATTTTACTATAAAATGCATTACAAATGATTTTACTATAAAAATGCATTGCAAATGATTTTATTATAAAAATACATTGCAAATTATTTTTATAATAAAAATGCATTACAAATAATTCTACCATATAATATACTGCAAAAGATGTTCTTATATAAAATCCTGAATCCTGTCTCCAAAATGTAACAAACTGACTTCACTGTGCATTCACTGTGTTCCAGCGCCAATTGTAAATAGAGCCGAAAGAAAGATCAAAAGCATTGATCGATAAAAGCCATTTCGATGTCCTCGCTAACCACGAACAGACGTGGGATTGTTCGAGAGATATTTGTAAATATCCTTGAATATTCATAAGAAATAAGAATTAGTTTGCAGGTGAAAATGCAGACAGATATCAAAGGAATTCTTCTCGAGAGACGTTTCCGATTTCAAATCTTTTTGTTGAATTATCAGATTTTACACCTGACATTGTCTTACGGGGTCAGATTACTTACAAAAAACTAAATTCAGAACCAATTATTGGCAAAATTATTTTTTTTTAGGAACAGTGGATTAAGAATAATACTAGAAGGAAACGGTCTAATCCAACTTTCTTTGGATTAAAAGATTAGATCAGGAGTTGTGATTATAGAATGGATTAATATGAGGTTGGTGCAAAAATAATATCGTTTTCTCACATAGTAACATATGTTAGAAAACGACATTATTTTTGCACCAACCTAATAGTTTGGTTTGGTTTATTTTGTTTTACGGCATACCAACCACAATGGGTTATTTAATGCCGACAAAATCTTTATTGCTCGTAATATTTTTTTTTCAAAAATCTATTTCTGGCAATATTTTTCCTTCAAAAAAATCTATTTCTAGTAATATTTCTTCCTTCAAAAAATCTATTTCTGGTAATATTTTTCCTTCAAATATGTATGATAACATTTTCCCCAAAAAAATGTATAGCTGATAATATTTTTTTTCTTTTCAAAAATTTATTGCTGGTAATAATTTTTTACAATGTATTTCTGCTATTAAAACCTATTTTTACACTTTTATAGTGTTTTGACCTCAGTTTAGGGTTAACTATTTGCCCATAGATGGGACCCTAACAGGTTCTACCACCCCGGGTCAGGGTGGACCTGGGAACACCAGCAATTTAGAGTTGGTTCCACGCTCCTCAAAACCTCCTGATCAAAGTCCTTGCTCTTGGACGTACTTTATCGTCTTACCCAGGACGCGGATATAGTTTATCGTCAAACCGAAGACGGTCGATTAATAGAAGCATGAACAGATAATGGACATTGTTGTTGAAGATCATTTAGAGTAGTATGTACATCATGTGGGCAGGCATTATTCTGCTGAAATAGTGCATTGCCTTCCTATGTCTTTTTTTTTTATTGACCACCCCTCTACTTCTACCATTCTCATCTTTGAATATGAGCAACGAAAATACTCAGAACGTCACACACAATTTCGGTAAGTTCCCTTACAGGTTTCTTACCCCGCATCACACGACTTGTTCGACTCTAGGAAAAATATCATCAGAACACTTTACAGATTCTTCCTTCTATTTAACAAAATATATTTAGACGAATGATTGCTGACGAAATATATTAGGTTGGTGCAAAAATAATGACGTAATAATGTCTTTTTTTGACGTTAAAAAATACGTCCAAAAAAAAAAACGACATTATTACGTCATTATTTTTGCACCAACCTAATACTATAGTGATTTTCTAATCGTAGAAATGACACAAGGCTGAAAGAATGGATCACTCAGTGAGGATCGAACTCAGCCGTAATTGATCTAGCGAGACAAACTTGTTAACCATTACAGCACTTCGAGGTTCCCTAAAATGATTTTCTAAGCGTAGATTAAATGTGGCACAAGGCCGAAAGTATGGGCCAGCCAGTGAGGATCAAACTCGCTATTCAGACGTAACTGATCTAGCGAGACAAGCTTGTTAATCATTACGCCACATCGAAGTTCCCTGGTGATATTCTAAGCGTAACATTGATGTGGCACAAGGATGACAATGTGGAGCACCCAGTGAGTATCGGACTGACTACACAGTCGTAATTGTTTTAGCGAAGCAGACTTGTTGACCATTACACCACTTCGAAGTACTACTGCCTAAATATCCTATTTTTAAAATGTATGTGTATATGAGTGTACGCCATTTTTTTAATTTTATTTTACGATTAGGTTGGTGCAAAAATAATGACGTAATAATGTCGTTTTTTGACGTTACGTAAAAAACGACATTATTACGTCATTATTTTTGCACCAACCTAATAGTAAAACGTATTCTATATTCCATGTTCCTTCTGTACGTTGGCGACCATGGCTCTCCACACTTTTCCCTCTCTTTAGTATTTCTTAATATATTTTGTCTTTTTGTTATCTCTCCTAAACTTTGTTCCGCCATCCATTTACTCAAGGTCATTCTTCTTCTTCTATGTGCTGTGTCCATTCAGGACGTAAGCGATCATGGCTCTCCACAATTTCCTCTCCTTTCAAGCTCTTAATATATTTTGTCTTTTTCTTCTCTCTCCTAAACCTTGTTCCGCCATCCATTTATTCAAGCTCATTCTTCTTCTATGTGCCGTGTCCCTTCAGGGTGTTAGCGATCATGGCTCTCCACACTTTTTCCTCTCTTTAGTATTTCTTAATATATTTTGTCTTTCTGTTATCTCTCCTAAACTTTGTTCCATCATCCATTTAATCAAGTTTGCTACTTGCTAGGTAGGTGATGCGTTATTTTCATCTGTCCCCCTTGTCTTTAATCTTCCTTATGAGTATCAAATTTTCCAAGTCTTCTTTCCTCATTATGTGGCCGAGAAATGTCAACTGTCTCTTTCCCGATGTCAAGTATAAGTGTCCTTTTTGTTTCCATTTTCTCTAAAACTTCATCATTGCTCACATGTTCGGTCCAGGCTATTCTCAGCATCTTTCTGTAGAGACACATTTTTGTTGCATCAAGTCTATTCTTCCACTCTGAGGAGATTGTCCAGCATTCACTGGTATATAGAGCGACTTATATAACATAATAGTTCAGTACTCTTTTCTTTGTCTCTGTTGCTTCAAGTCTCTTTTTCATCTAGAAGGAGACTGTCCAGCATTTACTGCCATATAGGAGGACTGATATTACATAACAGTTCAGTACTTTTTTCTTTGTTTCTGTTGCTTCAAGTCTCTTCTTCATCTGTGAGGAGTTTGTTCAGCATTCACTGCCATATAAGAGGACTGATATTACGTAACAGTTCAGTACACTTTTCTCCGTTTCTATTGCCTCAAGTCTCTTCTTCATCTGTGAGGAGATTGCCCTGCATTCACTGCCATATAGGAGGACTGCTATTACATAACAGTTCAGTCCTCTTTTCTTTGTTTCTCTTGCTTCAAGTCTCTTCTTCATCTTTGAGGAGGTTGTCCAGCATTCACTGCCATATAAGAGGACTAATATTGTAGCGACTGCTATGTTTTTCCACGACCACAGTTTATTCGTCTGCGATTGGCTAGTAAATCAATACTGCCTTGCTATAGGACAACTTAGCAATCGCAGTCGTCACTTCGAATTTTTCGGTCATGGACTTGCTTACATGTTTTGTTAATACAAATTCAGCGAATTGTCATTTTTAACTAATCAAATATTTTAGTGTTAAATCAACTTTTCCCCCGGTTTCGCTGGAAGCCTACTACCAGTAGCTTTAAAAGAAGCAATTTTTCCACAAGCCGTTAGTAGAGTCCAGGAAATTTCGCCTGTCAACACAAACCTATGACTTTACTCACAACATTTCAAACGCAGACACATACACAGATTTCTGTAATACACACACACACACACATATATATATATATATCTGTGACTCAGCCAAGTTCATTCAACCAGGACTGTGTTGATTTTTCTTACACAACACAAGTTCTGATCAATTGTATTCTTGTGTTACCTATTCTAACAACAGACTCTATTTGACATAGATTCCTGAACATTCTCTCTCAAGAGAACCTCTTTCGAACCTTCAATCACAAACCAGAAATACAGTAAAAGGGGGGCAACTTCTTTTCCCTTAATCTATATATTTCATTGCATTTTTTGTATGTTATATTTTCAATATATACTTGTTGATCCACATTTGGAGTTTCGTTGTTTTTCTTGAATCATTAAATGTACAAAAGATATATGCTCTAAGAACACGCATCACAATATTACGTAACACTTCAGTACTTTTTCTTTGTTTCCTATGAAATTGTCCTGTTTTGTTTTTTTGTTGTTTTTTTTTAAATATTTTGCTTTGCTTTTTGTAAGGCATCTTTCACTATCCCAATGCGCTTTAGGATTTCTGTGTGTCACTTTTCATCGTCTGTTAAAACAGTTCCCAGATATTCAAATTGTTTACTTGTTAGATTTCGGTATCTTCAGTTAGTAATTTGCATGTTGGACTGTTACAGCTAAGTTCCTCATTATCCTCTTTACTTAACATTGTGTATTTTCCAAATATATACGGGGTGTCCATAAATTTCGTGTGCACTTTAAAAAATTTATAACTTTATTTGTCTTTGCGATAGAAATAATTTGCAAAAAGGATTAGAAAGAATTAAATCTATATTTTTTAAGGTTTTATTGAAATTTTATTTAAGTTTCCACATGTCCTCCATCATTAGCAATACAAATGTAATACGATTTTGCAGTTCCCGGAAAAATATTTGCCAACTGATTTACAGTAATGCCTGAAATCACATGTTATTTTAGCTATACTTAAAACTAGGTACATTAAACTTTATTAGATTTTTACAGATTATTTCTATCGCAAATACAAATAAAATTAGAATTGTTTTAAAGTGCACACGAACTTTATGGACACCCTGTATTTGCAAATATCTGTATATAGTTTATCTATCGTATTACAGTAAATTCTTGTCTTTCATAAACAGCTTTACTCCATCACATTTAAGTGCACGGACACGCATGCGCGTTTATCTGACTTCATACGCATGCGTACGTAGAAGCTGTTGCAAATGGCCGGCTACTCATAACCGGCCATTCACGATCGTCCATTACACTGACAAGCATCAAAGGAATGTTGCAGGCTGTAAACACGACGTTAAATAATGTCAGGAAACATTATTTGCGAATATGGATGCTTTCTCAGCAAGCAACAATGCAGATCTTATGATATTCTACGATTTTGAACGACGACGATGATATGTGCATTGTTGCCTTGACAACACACACACATACGAACACACAGGACGATAAAAGTAAAACGATAACAGTTGGCAGGAATTTATTGACCGCTTTTTTTCTTTTTCAATCATCTCACCCCAAGCAAGGCATTAAAGCCACTAAAACGTAGTGAGTTACTGAGTGAGAAAGAATACGAGAGAAAAAAAAAAGAAAAGAAAAAGAAAATCATTATTAAAGTGATAGAACAATAAAAGAAGAAAAATTAAGAAGACAGACGATTGTCATTGCATTTAAATTTTTTGGAGATAAAAGTGGACTGGACAGCAAATAGAAGAAGAGAGTTCTACAACCAAGACGTGCGATAGATGAAACTGTTATTATTACTTTTTTTAATCATTTAACCCCAGGCAAGGCAATAAAGCCGCTAAGACTCGAGTGGTTACTGTTAGAGAATATATGAAAATATGTTATTAAGGAGAGGTGACAATAAAAGAAGGGTAATTAAGAAGACAGAAGATAACGATTGACATTGCATTGAAATTCTTGAAGATCCAAATTGACTGGAAAGTAAGAACAGTGAAAGAGAATTAGAAGACTTTAGTGAGGGGAAAGGACAATAAAAGAAGAGGAATTAAGAAGACAGAAGATAACGATTGAGATTGCATTGAAATTTTTGAAGATCAAAATTGACTGGAAAGTAAGAAGAGCGAAAGAGAATTAGAAGACTTTAGTGAGGGGAAAGGACAATAAAAGAAGAGGAATTAAGAAGACAGAAGATAACGATTGACATTGCATTGACATTTTTGAAGATCAAAATTGACTGGAAAGTAAGAAGAGTGAAAGAGAATTAGAAGACTTTAGTGAGGGGAAAGGACAATAAAAGAAGGGGAATTAAGAAGACAGAAGATAACGATTGACATTGCATTGAAATTTTTGAAGATCAAAGTTGACTGGAAAGTAAGAAGGGTGAAAGAGAATTAGAAGACTTTAGTGAGGGGAAAGGACAATAAAAGAAGAGGAATTAAGAAGACAGAAGATAACGATTGACATTGCATTGACATTTTTGAAGATCAAAATTGACTGGAAAGTAAGAAGAGTGAAAGAGAATTAGAAGACTTTAGTGAGGGGAAAGGACAATAAAAGAAGGGGAATTAAGAAGACAGAAGATAACGATTGACATTGCATTGGAATTTTTGAAAATCAAAGTTGACTGGAAAGTAAGAAGAGTGAAAGAGAATTAGAAGACTTTAGTGAGGGGAAAGGACAATAAAAGAAGAGGAATTAAGAAGACAGAAGATAACGATTGAGATTGCATTGAAATTTTTGAAGATCAAAATTGACTGGAAAGTAAGAAGAGTGAAAGAGAATTAGAAGACTTTAGGGAGGGGAAAGGACAATAAAAGACGAGCAATTAAGAAGACAGAAGATAACGATTGACATTGCATTGACATTTTTGAAGATCAAAGTTGACTGGAAAGTAAGAAGGGTGAAAGAGAATTAGAAGACTTTAGTGAGGGGAAAGGACAATAAAAGACGAGCAATTAAGAAGACAGAAGATAACGATTGACTATGCATTGGAATTTTTGAAAATCAAAGTTGACTGGAAAGTAAGAAGAGTGAAAGAGAATTAGAAGACTTTAGTGAGGGGAAAGGACAATAAAAGAAGAGGAATTAAGAAGACAGAAGATAACGATTGACATTGCATTGAAATTTTTGAAGATCAAAATTGACTGGAAAGTAAGAAGAGTGAAAGAGAATTAGAAGACTTTAGTGAGGGGAAAGGACAATAAAAGAAGAGGAATTAAGAAGACAGAAGATAACGATTGAGATTGCATTGAAATTTTTGAAGATCAAAATTGACTGGAAAGTAAGAAGAGCGAAAGAGAATTAGAAGACTTTAGGGAGGGGAAAGGACAATAAAAGACGAGCAATTAAGAAGACAGAAGATAACGATTGACATTGCATTGACATTTTTGAAGATCAAAGTTGACTGGAAAGTAAGAAGGGTGAAAGAGAATTAGAAGACTTTAGTGAGGGGAAAGGACAATAAAAGACGAGCAATTAAGAAGACAGAAGATAACGATTGACTATGCATTGGAATTTTTGAAAATCAAAGTTGACTGGAAAGTAAGAAGAGTGAAAGAGAATTAGAAGACTTTAGTGAGGGGAAAGGACAATAAAAGAAGAGGAATTAAGAAGACAGAAGATAACGATTGAGATTGCATTGAAATTTTTGAAGATCAAAATTGACTGGAAAGTAAGAAGAGCGAAAGAGAATTAGAAGACTTTAGGGAGGGGAAAGGACAATAAAAGAAGAGGAATTAAGAAGACGGAAGATAACGATTGACATTGCATTGAAATTTTTGAAGATCAAAGTTGACTGGAAAGTAAGAAGAGTGAAAGAGAATTAGAAGACTTTAGTGAGGGGAAAGGACAATAAAAGATGCCAGAACGGAGTCCCACAAGGAAGAAGTGGAGAGAAGAAATTGTTAGAATAGAATTTGCTGTTGCATCTTGATAATTCAACTGGGAATTGATGAGACCTTGCCGCCACTCTAGTAATGCGCTTAAATTCATAAAGTCTAGGTATCTGTCTATATCTCTGAGATGAGGTATTATGACTACTTTCATTATTTACATGATTCAGACTGTTATCCTCATCTTCGTTGCTATATTCACAACGTTTCGGTCGCTGTACGCTCCGGCCTTCTTCAGGTGATTGGAATTTAGAAACGAACCCTTTATTTCGTTAACCGGGGTAGATTGTTCTTTTGAACTCACAAAAGGGAGAAAGAAGAACACACAAAAAAAAAAAAGAAAAAAAAGGAAGAAAAAGAAAAAAGAAAAAGCAGTATATAAAGAAGAAAACGGCTCTCTCACTCTTCTCTCTCTCATTCATTCTCTCTCCTTTCTCTCTCACATTTCTCTCTTCCTCTCAGTTCTCTCTCTGTCTCACTTTTATTTTTCTCTCTCTCACTCAGTCTTATTTTTCTCTCTCTTATTTCTCTCTTATTTTTTCTCTCTCTCATTTTTCTTTCTCTTATTTCCCTCTCTTATTTTTCACTCTCTCTCTCATTTTTCTCTTTCTCAATCTTGTTGCTCTCACTCTCTTATTTCTCTCTCTTTTATTTTTCTATCTCTCACTCTTATTACTCTCTCTATCACTCTTCTTTCTTTCTCTCTCCTTCTTATCTCTTTCTCATACTTTTTCTAAAGTTTACTAAATCAGAGAAATAGAAATTTTACTTAAATAATATTTTAATTAAATAAAGTATAAAATCTTTAAAAAAGATATATACTTGATACTTGATACTTGATACTTGATGTGATAATAATTCTACAAACTGTAAGGGATTCTAATTACATTTAATTGTTCTTGAAAGAAATATAGTATATTAAAAATTAAAAGTAAAAATATTTCAAATCGTAGTTAAATAAAAAGTATTCTGACGTAGACACCTCCCAAAAATCATTAAATATACGAACGAAAAAAATGCCGTAAGAATTTTAGCCGTCAACAAAAAAAAAAAAAAAAATCCAGGCGACACGCTTTTAACGGATGTTAGATTTCATTGAAAAATACATCCCTACCCACTACCAAAACGTAACAATAACTGATACATTAAAATATAAACATATTGAACATACTGACACCCCTAGTCTAGCAAAATAGATTTATCTGTAACCTTGGAAACATGAATTTTGTTTTAGCTGTGTATTTAAAACCCAGTAATTTTTAGAGTTACTCCAAAATTCGCTTGAGGATGAAATGGAACTAATGTCTTTAATTTAAGTACAAAATTAAATTCGGGGCTTTTAGCTTCCATTTTTGAAACATGGTTGGAACTGTGTAGCGAAAAACCATATTTTAAGTCTATTAACTTATAATATTAATGCTCTGTAAATTTACATTGAGCACTATTTTGTAAAAATAAAAATATCTATAAGAACACCGGATTATATATCTTACTGTTCTTTCTTTTTATTAATATATATATATATATATATATATATATATATATATATATATATATATATGTGTGTGTGTGTGTGTGTATGTGTACTAAAACAGGAGAAACTGCAAATATTTTGGTTATAATGTGGATTTGTTTTAATGTATGTATTATATTTTATTCTTTAGATTTTTGTTACACAGGTTTCCGGTTTCGTGACATTCTTCAGGCAAATTAAAGGACTAAAGTTTTAAAGGAATAAAATTTCTAAACGAATAATATATATATATATATATATATATATATATATATATATATATATATATATATACTAACAAAAATCATCACTATAGCCAAATCGTTTGTGCTTTCTTTCTTATTTTAAAGTATATGTTTTTCTTTCGTTGGAACAATTGTAACTTTTTCCATATATATATATTGTAAATTTAAAGATTTGATAGGGTTGAAGGGTGAAATATATTGTTTCATGATGCGTCGCATGGCGAATTCATCTTGTTTATAATTGCATCTGGTTGCAGTAAAACATATTAATTGTTTTTTAATCATCTTCATTGTCATATCCACAAAATTTCGGCTGCTGTACGTCGCAGCCTTCTTCAGGTGATTGGTATTTCGTACCGAACTCTTTATTTCTTCCACCGGGGTAGATTGTTCTAATTCCACATGTCATGCCTCGCCCGGATGTCTCAGTTATTTCCTTTTAACTCAACTTACCAATTTTTTGGTTCACCACTGCTGTGGTTGGTTAGATCCAGTGACTAAACTCAGTGTTCTGAGATCAATACCAGGCTACAGCAGTGGTGAGCCAAAAACTTGGAGATTTGAGTTAAAGGGAACTAAGTCAGACATCCGGAAGAGGCATGGCACGTGGAATTAGAACAATCTACACCGGTGCACGAAATGAAGTTCGAAATTCCAATCACCCGAAGAAGGTCATAGTGTACAACCGCCGAAACGTGACAATGAAGATGAGGATAACAGTCCGAATAATGTAAATATTGTAAGTAATCATAATACCTCATCTCAGAGATATAGACAACTATTATATCACTAGAAGCAAGTCACTGGATCTAACCAACGTCTTTATCCACTGGGCCATGTGTCCTTCTGAATATGGCAATGAAGATGAGGATAACAGTCCGAATAATGTAAATAATGTAAGTAATCATAATACCTCGTCTCGGAGATATAGACAGCCATTATATCACTAGAAGCTAGTCACTGGATTTAACCAACGTCTTTATCCACTGGGCCATGTGTCCTTCTGAATATGGCAATGAAGATGAGGATAACAGTCCGAATAATGTAAATAATGTAAGTAATCATAATACCTCATCTCAGCGATATAGACTGCCATTATATCACTAGAAGCTAGTCACTGGATCTAACCAACGTCTTTATCCACTGGGCCATGTGTCCTTGTGAATATGGCAATGAAGATGAGGATAACAGTCTGAATAATGTAAATAATATAAGTAATCATAATACCTCATCTCAGAGATATAGACAACCATTGTATCACTCGAAGCTAGTCACTGGATCTAACCAACGTCTTTATCCACTGGGCCATGTGTCCTTGTGAATATGGCAAGGAAGATGAGGATAACAGTCCGAATAATGTAAATAATATAAGTAATCATAATACCTCATCTCAGAGATATAGACAACCATTGTATCACTCGAAGCTAGTCACTGGATCTAACCAACGTCTTTATCCACTGGGCCATGTGTCCTTGTGAATATGGCAATGAAGATGAGGATAACAGTCGGAATAATGTAAATAATATAAGTAATCATAATACCTCATCTCAGAGATATAGACAGCCATTATATCACTAGAAGCTAGTCACTGGATCTAACCAACGTCTTTATTCACTGGGCCATGTGTCCTTGGGAATATGGCAATGAAGATGAGGATAACAGTCTGAATAATGTAAATAATATAAGTAATCATAATACCTCATCTCAGAGATATAGACAACCATTGTATCACTCGAAGCTAGTCACTGGATTTAACCAACGTCTTTATCCACTGGGCCATGTGTCCTTGTGAATATGGCAATGAAGATGAGGATAACAGTCGGAATAATGTAAATAATATAAGTAATCATAATACCTCATCTCAGAGATATAGACTGGTAGTATGACGTTTATGTATTCTATTATCAGCGTAATTTAGTTCCGTCAATGTTCAATATCTATGTCGTTTTTTTTTTTCAAATTTGAAAACAAAAAATTAGAACAGATAGAAAAAGCTGTTTAGAAATTTGAATTCAGCATATCAAAATTACTAGAAAAAAACATCTATTCACATGCTTGCCTCAGATAAAAACTGTAAATCAGTATTATGAAAATGTAGTTCGAGTTGATGCAATGGTTAGTAAGCATGTTTTACTAGATTCATCATGGCTTAGTAGTCAGTTCGATTCTCACTGGTGCTCCACACTTTAGCCCTTGTGCCACATTTAAGCTACACTTAGAAAATCATTTAAGAGAGACAGCAAAACCTCTGGGTTTGACAGTACTCAACTTGTCAAACTCTCAACCTTTGGGCAGGAAGGAACCCAGACAACGCTATGCCAAAGGGAAGTGTCTCGTCTGGCGAGATAGACAGCTACCCGGCCCCGTTTATATGGGATTTACGGGGAATTTTTGCTGGAACCTATGGGCTCGCAATGTCCCACGTTAAAAACCTTTGTGGGGAGGACTTCGGTATATACCAAACCTTATTATTATAGAAGATACTTATTTACCATTTTATAAATTTCGAATCTATTGGCAATTAGCCGAAGTTTTGCGAACCATTCAAATAAAGAGTATGATAAATAAATAGTGTGAATAAACAATCAAATAAATAAATCGTACATTATTTACATTATTCGGACTATTGTCCTCATCTTTGTCGACATATTTATTACAACGTTTCGGCCGTTGTACTCTCCGGCCTTCTTCAGGTGGTTGGAATGTCGAACTGAACCCTTTATTTCGCTCACTGGGGTAGACTGTTCTAGTTCCACGTGCCATGCCTAATGGATGTCAGTTATCAGTTATCTTTTTACCTATGAGAGTTCTCCACTCCCTTAGCTGGGTATTGAACTCATACTCTTTTGGATCTAACTAACGCCTTTATCCACTGTGCCACGTGTCTTCAACCCTAACCCTAACCCTAACGTCATCTCAGAAATATAGACAGATACTAAATAAATCGTGTTTATTATTTTTGTTGTCAATTCTCACAAAAAAAATGTATAAATTCACTTTCATCCATTGTTTATGCTTTATTACAATTTTCATCATCGGTTTTTAAAACAATAAACATTACCGAGGGAGTGAAGTTCGTTAAAATAATAGCGGTGTCATGGGAATAAGCGTCCTTTTGACACCACGTCTTACTGTGATCACGTTTATTCATCTTTGCCAAAAAGTTGATTATTATTGTTTTTTTAAATTTTATTTTCCAAGCATGATACACATGCAGACAAAATGAAAGTTCGGCGACCAATTAAACCACCGATAATCTTTATTTACTTTTTTCTTTCTTGTGTTTAAATTTGTGTTTTTATTACTCAGTCCTGGGTAAAGGTTATCCAGACGCATATAAAGGTGTGAAAGTTGTTAAAATAATAGCGGTCTTAATGGAAAAACCATTCTTTTGACAAACCGTTTTTTTTTTTTTTTTTTTTTTTTGTGCGGGACGAAGGTCCAAGTTTGTCTTCTCATGAATTCTACGATCAGCGAAATGATTAATATGGTTCCTAATTTCTTCCTCTTCTTTTCCTTTGATTCTTTAAGAATTTTAATTATTGTAATAAGATTATTCATTACTAAATCATTAACGGTGGCTTAATTATTCAAAGAATCCGTGGCTATTCCTTCCTTTCGCAAGCTTGTCATAAAACTGGCGGGATTCTGTCTGCCATATTTACTTTCTAATTAAACTAGCATTAACAATAAAGATGGCAGCGTAAAAATACCATAAAAGAAGCCGCATGAAGCAATTCATGACTAGACTATTTACACACGAACTATTGTCCTCATCTTTGTTGTTGTTATCACAACGTTTCGGCCGTTGTGCTCTCCGGTCCTCTTCAAGTGCTTTACTAAAAATTGCTATACCGACAAATTTGAGCGGTTTACGGCTACACCACACTGAAATACCGGTTTCCATACGATCACCGAATTTAAGCAACGTCGAACATGGCCAAGATCTAGATGAGTGACGCTTTGAATATACCAGGTGCTGTGATCTTGTGGCGTGTGTGTGTGTGTGTGTGTATGTATGTGTGTGTGTGTGTGTTGGGTGGGTGGTGTAAATGGATAAGAGATCGGAATTATGAAGCAGAGAACCGAGTTTCAATTCCAGTTGAGTTTGATATATACGAAAATACCCTTGAGAAAGCTATAAATCTACCTCTTCTCCGCCAGCAATGGATTAAATAGTAAGACCTGTATCACTAAATCGTTAGTATCTCAGTAAAATATTTTCTGGCTTTAAATAACCTGCAAAGTCATAAGTCATAGAAAATAAATGAATCAATTAATCAATGAAATACTGATTAGCTAGATAGGCATGTGTTTTAGATTTATTTACATTCTCTGGAATATAAATGTATAGAGTCTACCGAGGCCATAAAGTGAGGGATCAATTTATATATTGATTGTAATATAGAATTGATGCCTCACTTTATAGCCATATTATAATTTGTTGGCATGTCTTTTAGGTTTATTTACATTCTCTCGAATATAAATGTATAGAAACTAGCGTGGCCATAAAGTGAAGGATCAGCTTATATATTGAAAGTAGTATAGAAATCCCATTTATGATTGCTTGTCTGCTTATCAAATTCTGATTAGGTATGAAACCCTTCTTCCCCCATCTATGGGTTAATTAGTAAGACTTGTATCACTAAATCAATATTATCTCAAAAAAATTCTTACAATCTAAAAATATTTTCCTGCTTTAAAATTGCAAATGGTCGATAAACCATAGAAAACAAATCATTCAATCAATGAAATACTGATTAGCTACACAGGCAGGTCTTTTAGATTTATTTACATTCTCTGGAATATAAATCTATAGAAACTATGGTGGCCCAAAAGTGAGGGTTCAGTTTAATTATTGATTGTAATATAGAATTGATCCCCCACTTTATATCCACATTATAATTTCTTATCGGCATGTCTTTTAGATTTATTTATATTCTCTGGAATATAAATATATAGAAACTACTGGGGCCAAAAAGTGAGAGATCAGTTTACTTATTGATTTTAATATAGAATTGATCCCTCACTTTATATCCACATTATAATTTCTTGTAGGCATGTCTTTTAGATTTATTTTTATTCTCTGGAATATAAATGTATAGAAACTACCGTGACCACAAAGTGAGGGATCAGTTTTATATTGATCGTAGTATAGAATTGATCCCCCACGTTATATCCACATTATAATTTCTTGCTTGTTTAGCAAATTCTGATTCCTCCTCTTCTTCCTCCCCTGTTGTGGGTTAATAAGTATCATTAAATCATTATTATCCGCCCACAAAAATTCTTTCAGTCTAGAAATATTTTCTCGCTTTAAATAACCTGCAAAAAATTCAAAACCAATGATTTCATCCTCCAGGCTTTTGTCCGACGCGAGTGATATAGCGATCGTGAGTTCAATCCCTGGGCCAGGCAGTGTGTAGTACGGATAATAGAAACAGGGCAGCTCCAAAAGTAAGAACGAAACTAGATATCCCGAGACATGGGCTCAATAAATAAGTCACAGTGCACGTGTGTCCGTCTGTCCGTTCGTTTTTCGATCTCGACCAATCATAAACAATCTGTAGTAAAAGGTAAAAACTACTGTAGTTAAAAATGATTAAAAATTAAATAAATAACTCATTTAAAGTTAAATTTAAATATCGAACAGAGTGAAAGGGCTAAAATACAATTCTTTACGAAAAGTTTAAATTTAATCTCGTTTTTCGTCGCAATTGCAATTGATATCGTCTAATTAAACTGTAATTAAAACTTAAGCAGGGCATGGTACGTTGCTCATATGTTTTTTTTCTTTCTAGCACGCGTACTGTGACGTATTCGAAATATTATATAGTTTCGGTTCCCTACTATCTTTTAAGAGTGACTTTATGTGAAGAGATCATAAAGAATTGTGATTTTAAAAGAAAATAAAAATTACGCGCAAAATAAATGTAAAAAAATTACGGAGATCGGTTGCGTATACGAAGAAAGATTATGCCGAATTAAGGTATTGGCTAATGATAATTTTTTTTTAAATTTCTAAAGTCTTATAACTTTTACGTACATCGGAGACTGAAGGTAAAATGCCAAAACCCCTAAATTTTTAAGTCTTCCGTCCAAAGGGCGGCTTTTAGGATAGAAACGAATTAAAGTCATATTGATTTTTTAAAAGTAAATACTGGTCGCTTCACTGCTCGTCTCCGTAAATATTTGAACTAATAATTTCTTCTTTAGATTATTAATATTCGGCCGATACGTTCTCCGACTTTCCAAGTGTTGATTGGTATTCTAGCCCTCATCAAGTGTATATGTTTTATTGCCAACATTCATCATTGCTTTAATTACAATTTCCATGATAAAAATTGCGTCTTAGTGGCATTATTACCTTGCTTGGGATGAAATGATGAAAAAAAAAAGAAAAAAAAAGGAAAAAGAAGACTCCTACAACACATGCTTGTTAAAAAAAAAGAGGGTAAAGGCCCGAAATATCCACCCAGGTAGATTTCATCTTAACTTAACGCATCATTATGAAGGGTTTTACAAGCTGTGTAGTTGGCCCACCTGTCAGTGTTATTGGGGTACTCCGGCTGCCATCAAGTGTATATGCTTTATTGCCAACATTCATCATTGCTTTAATTACAATTTCCATGATAAAAAATTGAGCTGCAACCGGAGGTTCTATTCTAAGAGTTTCTTCTTTCACATTGCTTGGCCGTGGAAAAATCTTTTCCGATTTCTTGCAACTTCAATTGCAGTATACTGTTTTTTATTGTCTTTTCTCATCATTAAAATCTTCATTCTATTTCAGTCTCATTACGTCTTAACACATCTTCTGTCTTCCAGAAACCTGTTCTTTTATTGTCTTTTCCCTTCACTAAAGTTTTCTCGTTTTCTTTCACTCCCAGTAAGCTCTTACGTCTTAGTGGCTTTATCTCCATCTTCTGTCTTCCTGAATTCTGTTCTTCTGTTGTCCTTTCTCCTCATTAAAATTATCTCATTCTCTTTCACTCCCAGCAACCAATTTCGTCTTAGTGGCATTATTTCCTTGCTTGGGATGAAATGAAAAAAAAGAAGAAGAAAAAAAAAGAAAAGAAAGAAGACTCCTACAACACATGCTTGTTAAAAAAAGAGGGCAGACACCCGAAATATCCACCCAGGTAGATTTCATCTTAACTTACCGCATCATTATGAAGGGTTTTACAAGCTGTGTAGTTGGCCCACCCGTCAGTATTATTGGGGTACTCCGGCTGCCAGGTACCATTGATGGAACAATCTTTATATGCGTAGGCTGTGAAAAGAAAAAAAAAACATGGAACAATAATAATTGTATATAATTATATTGTTCTGTCAGTAACACTTAGAAGTCCTGAATGCAAACAATACCTATTAGCAAATCGACAATACATATATAGTAAAATCTTTCGTGATATTTTTTATAGGAAAACTAACATGAGATTTGAAATTTTCAGGCAATGGCTTAGTTCTGAGAAAAACATGATTTTTGGCACGCATTCTCATGGTAAAATTATTTACAATGCATTTTCATAAAATAATTTAATGCATTTTTATTATAAAATAAATTGCAATGCAACATTATAATAGTCTATTTTCAATGCATTTTTATAGTAAAATTGTTTGTAATACATTTAAAAAAAATTATTGGCAATGAATTTTTATATTAAAATATTTGCAATATATTTTCGCATTCTATTTTTATAGTAAAATCATTTGGAATGCATTTTTATAGTAAAATTATTTGCTATGCATTTTTATAGTAAAATCATTTGCTATGCTTTTTTATAGTAAAATCATTTGCAATGCATTTTTATAGTAAAATCATTTGCAATGTATTTTTATAGTAAAATCATTTGCAATGCATTTTTATAGAAAAATCATTTGCAATGTATTTTTTTATTAAAATCATTTGCTATACATTTTTATTGTAAAATCATTTGTTTTGCATTTTTATAGTAAAAATCATTTGCAATACATTTTTATAGTAAATTCATTTGTAATGCATTTTTATAGTGAAATCATTTGCAATGCATTTTTATAGGAAAATCATTTGCAGTTGACAACTGATTTTTACAGTAATTTTTGGAAAAGTATTTTACAATACATTTTTATAGCAAAAACCGTTTTTATTGATATTTGCTACAAAAATATTTTGCAAGGAATTTGCACTGCAAGAATTAACATTGGGAAACAATGAAATTTTCACCGGTACCCTTATTAAATATATATTTACATACTCTCTTCTAAAATGTAAACCAGTCAATGAGAAATTATGAGTTAAATAAATAAATACATGTAAACAAAAAGACAAAACATTCACATGGTGTTGTCGGTCTGTCAGTGAAGGAATTAATTTCCAAGATGATTTTTTGAAAAAAAGTGTTTTACAAGTCGATTTTTGAGAAGTAATTAAAATTCTACATCTCGACCGTAATTTTCTTTGGAATCTTTTATCCTCCATGTTCACCTAATCTGTAAAAGACGCGACAGTAATCTAAAATTGTGACAGATAAAACTAAAATAAATGACTAACGTAACTACTAATAAACAAGGAAGAATATATACTTAATTATTCATCAGAGAAAGTTTTAAATTTCTACGTGTTTGGCAGTGTGAATTTATTGATTATTTTACTTTGGTGGGGAAAATGACGTATCATTATATCCCAAAAAATGGCGTATAGGCTTACTGCAAAGCTGTATCACTTCAGTGGCTTACAGCCACATCACGGTGAAACTCCGGTTCCCGTACAAGCACCGAATGTAAGCAACGTCGAGCCTTGTCACTACTTAGATGGTTGACAAATTGGCGCTGCAAACTTGGATATATATATATATATATATATATATATATATATATATATATATATATATATATATATATATATATATATATATATATATATATATTATATTTATATATAAAAGCTAAATGACCGTTCCGTATAGGATACAGGTTCAAATCCTGTCGGAGGATGAATATTTTCTGTGAAAATTTCTCGGACACTCAGACAATAAACAGAGCATTTACTTAAATATTTGTATCTATAAAAAGAATGTATAAACATAAATATGCCTTAAAATAATATATATATATATATATATGTGTGTGTGTGTGTGTGTGTATTACATTCACTTACGTGCTAATACCCTTGGGAATTGGTAGTTTTCCAGTAAAATTATACGTCATTTTTGGGATATAACTCTACGTCATTTTCCCATCAATACTTAAATAATCATAATCATTCAATTGTATATATATATATTCAAGAAACTGAACTATATTCATTTACATTATTTTTTATATAATGAAAAAATATTTCCTTGAATATTACAAGCTTACTTTTGCCTTACCAGAGTTTAAATTATGGCAGTTTGTGTCCTTTAAATGTTTGGCTGACCTTTCAGCCATCCAACGAATATTCAGGAACATCTTCAGATTTTAAAATTCTTGAGAATGCCAGGTTCCGTAAGCTTGGATGTGCGAGTGGTGTAATGGATAATGGCTTGGAATTTTTAATCGAAGTGCCCGGTTTTAATTCCAATTGTGTTCGTTTTATTCACATACGCGCATATACCGTTGAGAAAGGCATAAATCCACCTTTTTTTTTCACCTTCCCCAATTATGGGTTAATTAATAAGACTTGCATCACTTAATATCACTTAACTATCATTATCTCCCCCACCCTACCAAAAAACATTCTTTTAATATAAAAATATTGTCTGGCTTTAAATAACTTACAAAAGTTGATAAGCCGCAGAAAACGAATCAGTTAATCAAAATACAGATCTGCTACATAGGCATGGCTTTTAAATTTATTTACATTTTTTGGCATATAAATATATAGAATCTACTGTGGTCACAAAGTGAGAGCTCAGTTTTTATATTACATGTAGTATAGAATTGATCCCCCACTTTATATCCACATTATAATTTCTTGTAGGCATGTCTTTTAGATTTATTTACATTCTCTGGAACATGAATGTGTAGAAACTGCTGTGGCCACAAAATAAGGGGTCAGTTTATATATTGCTTGTAATATAAAATTGATCCCCCACTTTATATCTACATTACAATTTCTTGTAGCCCTGTCTTTTAGATTTATTTACATTCTCTGGTGCATAAATGTATAGAAACTGCCGTGGCCACAAAATAAGGGGTCAGTTTATATATTGCTTGTAATATAAAATTGATCCCACACGTTATATCTACATTATAATTCATTGTTTGTTTATCAAATTCTGATTAGGTATGAATCTAACACTTCTCCAGCTTAATGGTTAATTAGTAAGATTTGTATCATTAATTCATTATTTCCAAAAAATAACGTAAAAGTACATACAAAAATATTTGGATCGCGGCATTGAAATAACCCATAGAGGTGTTGATATGCCGCTAACCAAAATCAAACAACCGGTCTCGGGAGTTTATGTTGTCGATGATGATGATGATGCTTCATTCCAAAATGCTCGTGGGTATTTTAATGTATAGTTCAACTTCGTGATTTGTGCACGCACATAACACTAGCATAAAATGCTTCCCGATAGAATTAATAGGCATACCTTTATTGTTGACCATCTTAATCAAGAGACAATGCCTTGGGCAGGACGATGTTGTCACGTAATTATCTGGTCTCTGTAAATGTCCATTCACACGATCTTGGTCGCTAATCTTGTTACAGCGAAGGCATTACTTTTCATTCTAGACGGTGACACTCAAACTTGCTGTTGCCTCTTCATGAGAAATAGGAAACTTTTGTCTTGCGGCGATAAAGTGCATTTGAAACAATGAAGTCTACGGAAATCTTATTTTTTTACAATAATTTTCACTCTAAATAAGTCCCAAGACGGCACTCGCGATAGAAGGTTACAGAATACGAATCAGGGATTATGAGGATATCTGAGGAAGATAACGGTTAACCCTAGACTTGAACAGGTTAAGATTGTAGTGATGGGGGAAGCATCCTCTTGGGAGTCGGTTACATCTATCGAAGTTGCTCAAATAGAACTTAGATCACACCAATGAAATACGAAGAGAATTAAGGTGGCTCACTACAATGGGGTGGCAAGGTGTTTTTTAGCCGTCATGGTTAGAACTGTTGGAATGTAGTTCGTCTGAGCACTTTCCATGAAAATAGTGATAGCGTAGCAGGAGGGGAAAAAGGGTTGAAGGGTGGAAAATAAATCAATCGAAAGGATGCGGAGATGCTTTTGAAGGGGTGCATAATAAATTGCAACTCGGAATTAATTTTAAACTCGGAACTAATTTCAACTCGGAACTAATTTCAACTCGGAATTAATTTCAACTCGGAATTAATTTCAACTCGGAGGAATTGTAAGGAGACACCATACTGAAGGGTGAAGGCACATGGCGGCCACAATCGAAGGGTCAAGGCACATGAAAGAAAAAGATTCAGTTCATACCGTCTTTACTAAAGCCAGTAGTATCTGAAGAGCAAAGATGTATGCCATCCTTAAATTCTCTATTGAAGCCAGAGGTATGGGAAAGGTCATGAAATAAACGCACGTTTTAAGATAAAGTATTCAATACTGTCTTTGTTGAAACAGTATGAAATGTACGCAATCTTTTACATAAAGTATGCATTAATCAACGTCTTATTGAAAAACACACTTTTCTTAAATATTTATCGTCATTATTGAAGCCAGAAATATGTGAAGGGCATGAAATATACGCACTTTTTTCATACAAATTATTCAATACATATCGTCATTACTGAAGCCAGGAATATGTGAAAGGTATGAAATATATGCATTTTTTGCATAAAACTTTTCATACTGATCGTCCTTGTAGAAGTTAGGCATATTTAAATGTTATCTAAAATATGCGTATTTTACATAAAATATTTTATACTTACCATCTCTATTGAAACCAGGAATATGTGACGGGCATGAAATATAGGCTCTTTTCCCTGCTAATGTGTAGTTCCAGCAGGCCAGATCGAAAGTGGCAGCGCAATATGTTTCGCCTGCAAGAAATGTAAACAATAATAAATGAAATAATTAGAATGAAATGAACATTTTCATTTTTCTCATCACGTGTCATGTTTATTCAAATTCCTTTTTTCATTCTTTATTATTATTAAAACTTAATGATTAACAAGAAAATGTCACGACAAATTCCTTGCATAGAGTCCTTTCCCACTTCCCAAAATGTCGTCTTACACTAATCTTTTTTCGAATTGGTATCACCCCAAGCAAGGCAGTAAAGCCACTAAGACACAATGGTTTACAGGATGTGGAAGAATTAGGAACAGAAACATTAATAATGAGCGGGAAGAGGAAACAATAATCAGGAGGACAGTAGACAGCGATTGACATTGCATTTAAATTTTTGAAGATTAAAGTTGGCTGAAAGCATGGAACTGGGAGCGGGTTCCACAAGTAAGAGAGTAAAGCCACTAAGACACAAGGGGTTACAGGGTGTGGAAGAATTAGGAACAGAAACATTAATAATGAGCGGGAAGAGAAAAGAGTAATCAGGAGGACAGTAGATAGCGATTGACATTGCATTTAAATTTTTGAAGATTAAAGTTGGCTGGAAAGCATGGAGCTGGGAGCGGGTTCCACAAGTAAGAGAGTAAAGCCACTAAGACACAAGGGGTTACAGGGTGTGGAAGAATTAGGAACAGAAACATTAATAATGAGCGGGAAGAGAAAAGAGTAATCAGGAGGACAGTAGATAGCAATTGACATTGCATTTAAATTTTTGAAGATTAAAGTTGGCTTGAAAGCATGGATCCGGAAGGAGTTCCACAAGTAAGAGAGTAAAGCCACTAAGACACAAGGGGTTACAGGGTGTGGAAGAATTAGGAACAGAAACATTAATCATGAGCGGGAAGAGAAAAGAGTAATCAGGAGGACAGTAGATAGCAATTGACATTGCATTTAAATTTTTGAAGATTAAAGTTGGCTTGAAAGCATGGAGCCGGAAGGAGTTCCACAAGTAAGAGAGTAAAGCCACTAAGACACAAGGGGTTACAGGGTGTGGAAGAATAAGGAACAGAAACATTAATAATGAGCGTGAAGAGAAAAGTGTAATCAGGAGGGCAGTAGACAGCTATTGACATTGCAGAAATTTTTGCAGATGAAAGTTGGCTGGAAAGCATTCAACCGGAAGGGACTTCCACAAGCGAAAAGTGCGAGAAAATAACTTGTTAGCATAGAAATTACGGATACAAATAGCCAGATCAACTGTAAATTGATGAGATCTCAACGACAGTATAGTACTGTGCTTAAATTCAAAAAGTTTAGTTACCATTGTGAAGATCACATCTGAACAATTAACATGCAAGTATTTATGTCTAAATCCTTTGCTTATATTCTGACTGATGTCCCTGTATATATATATATATATATATATATATATATATATATATATATAAGCGAAACCGATTGAAATAACGCACATATAAGCAAAATAATTTTAATTTTAATACTTCTGTGTAAACATATATCTTTCATAATATCTTTCATAATATATATATATATATATATATATATATATATATATATATATATATATATATATATATATATGTATCCTTGTGCAGGTATGCAGAAAATAGAAAAGAACACGTTGGGTGCATAATCCGGGGTTCCTTAGTATTTTTGTTTTTATTTTTAAAAAACAGTGCTCCATACAGAAGTAGAGCTTATATTATAATAATATTTTTTGTTTAAAAATATGATTCCTTCGCTACATAAGAGTTCTCATGTTTCAAAAACGTGAGCCGAAATCATCCAAATAATTAATAAAATTAAGTTGGATTGAGGTGTTTAGTCACGTTTCATCTTCAAGCGAAATTTTAGGAATAAGCTATCTCTCGGTTTACGTGTATTTTTACAGAATTTGTTATTGTGGGAGTGGCTATACTATTTTCATTCTTTAAGTGGTCAGGGAGTTAATTCTTATCAGTAGATTCATCATCCTCTGAGAGGTTTTGCTAAGGTTGGGTAGGGTATCCATTTCAAGGCTAATGTTTACGGTCATCCTTTAGTTGGTTCCCAGTGAAGGATATTTTTATGGCGCGCCTACAGTCGTTCTGTGTCTGGAGAATTGTCTCTTATTCTTGTCTATCTGATTATCTATTTATTTATTTGTTTATTTAAGTGGGTGTTTAATATACAGATCGCTTTGCATTGAATTTCGTTTTTTTTTTTTTTTTTTTTTTTGACGACGACAAAAAGGGGTTTTTCCTATTTAAGGGTTTGGCTGAGCTTTTTAGAATTTTACTTAGCTATGTTTTTTTTTTTTTTTTTTTTTTTATGCTAATTATCTAATGCGAAAGTCTGTTGATGTCGGCAAAAAACCGTTAACTCCTGCCTATGGTTTAATAATTTTTCATTATTTAGGAATTTAATGATGTGTAGTTTTTCCTGTAAGCATAAGAGGCATGGGTCATCCCAGGTTCTACAGGTTCTTGCTCTATTTACTATTTTCCATTTTACTTTTGGTGTTTTATTCATTTCATTTAGATGCCAGAAATATTTGGATAGAGATGTCTGATTTCTATTTTGAATATTGTTGAAAGAGCACTTGTGTTGTCTCCATCTAATTTTAAAATTATTCTTTGTTGATCCTATGTATATCCTATCAGTGTTAGGGCTCTCATCATTAAATTCCTAAATAATGAAAAATTATTAAACCATAGGCAGGAGTTAACACTGATAGGATATACATACTTATGTAGCGAAGGAATCATATTTTTAAACAAAAAATATTATTATAATATATATATATATATAAATTCGATGTTTTTCAAATCACATTTTCTGTATACAGCAAGCTATTCGAACAATTTCACTTTTTACATACACTCACACACACACATATATATATATGTATATGTGTGTGTGTGTGTGTGTGTGTGTGTGTATGTGTGTTTGAGTATATATATTGGTATAATAGGAAAAAACAGTTAGATTGATGATCCAACCTTCTTTGTCTTTATTTAAAAAAAAAAAAAAAAACAGTGCTCGATACACAAGCAGAGGCTAAATTATAATTATTATTTAAAGATATAATTCCATCGCTACACAGAAATTACTATGTTTCGAAACTGGGCTGCAGTATTCACGTTTAATTTCAATATTAAACCTTAACTGATGGATGGCAACTTCATCATCAAGCGATGTTTCGAATGCAGTTTTGAAACAGTAATCTCTGTGTCGCGATGGAATCACATTTTTAAAAAATAATTATAATTATATTGTAATTATTGAACAATATAGTTCATGCCACATTGACGGAAAACCTACCAGTAAAAAAGAATTCTCTTATTACTATATTTGTACAAAAACGCACAACCTTAAAATTTAAAATTCAAACTCAGCGTTGCGACCGCACGTTCCAAAAGAATAACACATTTCTCATAGCATTTTTTCGGATTACATCTCTATTTTCGTTGTCCTCTTATTACCGAGAAGTAAAAACAAGAACAAAATCTACTTCCATACCTGAGGATGTCTGTAGGAACAGACGAAAGCTTGTAAAAAATTAAAAAGACCTTATGCAACTGGAATTTATAAACAGGGATCATATCATTCATATTCAGGTTCGGGGTTGGTGTATCTTATTTATATTGTTTGCGAAGATGTATTCTCGCCATTTAAATAATTAACCTCCATATTTGTTTTTTTGTATGAATGATTCATGAATTTATATATATATATATAACTTTTTAATCTCTAGGCACCCTACCCCGTTGGGTAGGAAAAATCGATAAAACTGAAGGTGGTTACGACTTTTTGCAAAAATCAGGGCAAACTTACACGTGAACAAAATTTTTACTGGATGAACTGATGTTCTTTGTACCTAAACGTCCAACATGTGGCGAAAAATTCGTCATCATGCAAAAAATAAGATCGCTTCCTCACGAAAAACCACTAAACAAATTTTGTAAAAGTCTTTCGGCTTTTTCATCGGATGCTTTCCAAATTTACCATGTAAATTACATATGACATACAAATTGTCTAGCGTGAATGTTTGGTTTAGATTATTTCAGTTAAGTGGGCGAAATCTGCAATAAACTTGGTCCCAAATCGGCTTTTGCCATTTAGCCAATAGCAAAAAAAAATCCCGAAGAAGCTTTTATTAACCCCAGCTTTACAAGAAACGTTCGAAGAAGGAAGGGGGCGTTAATACGTTTGCACTTGCAGTTGAATCAAGATCTTACGCGTCATCCATGTTTTTGTTTGATGATTAGAGTTGTGGATAATGCCATACTATTTTAATGTTATTATGGCCATAGGAAATTTACTGAATATCTAAAACAAGGGTGCCTCGGCTAGTATATATATATATATATATATATATATATATATATATATATATATATATATATATATATATATATCATAATAATAACAATAATAAACAAACACTTAAGAAATCATATATGATATTTATTTCATTGAAGTCGATAAAAAATGGCTTCAAATCTTCAGACCCATAAACCAGATGTAAATGGAAAAATTTCGGTCAAAACTCCCTGGTTTTGCATCCGATCCTTGTAATAGAAAAGGAGGAGGGGGGATGTGAAAAAGAAGATTTTTACAATACACTTGCTTTCTTCTTCTTCTTCTTCTTCTTCTTCTTCTTCTTCTTCTTCACATTCTGCTCCTCTCTTTCTATATCACCTAACGTCGAGCGTTTGTTTATTTATTTTTGAAAATAATAATGTAGCGTTCTTTAGTTTTTTTTTTATTTATTTAAATAAAGCGTTGAGAGGTCATTTGATAAAAATCGACTGAAGATAGAGTAAGGTTGAAGCCAAGGTGGCGGATTCAACTGACTTCCTGATTTTAAAGTATCTATCTATCTATCTCCGTCTATTCATATCTATCTCCGTCTATTCATATCTATCTATCTATCTATCTACTATTTACATTATTCGGACTATTGTCCTCATCTTTGTCGCCATGTTTATCCCAACGTTCCGGCCGTTGTACGCTCCAGCCTTCTTCAGTTGGTTGGAATGTCAAACTGAACCCTTTATTTCACTCACTGGGGTAGACTGTTCTAGTTCCACGTGCCATGCCTAATGGATGTCAGTTATCAGTTATTTCCTGTTAATTCCCCTTTGAAAGTTCTCCACTATTGAACTCACACTCTTTGGATCCTGTCACTGGATCTAACTAACGCCTTTATCCACTGTGCCATGTGTCCTTGAGGACATCTGTGTATGAATTTCTGGGTATTATAAACCTGATGTCTTCAGCAACCATTTTTTACCAGTGTTCATATTGCAATTTTTGCTGTTATCATTGCAGTTTTTTTTTTACCAGAGCTCATATTCCAAATTTGTTGTTATCATTACTTTTCTCTGGTACTCCTTATTACTGGTTCCCATATTGTCATCATTTCTATGCTTGGTCGGCTCAGGAGATTATTATGTGCTGAATCTTAATTTTACGAATTTTCCAATGGTGTTCTTTGTTTATGATCTCAACCTGATCCCACAGAGGGCGGTGATCTCCCTTTTCTCCCCATATGTGGTCAGCCACGCCTGATTTTTCTACTTCCCCTCGTGTTACAGCTTTCTGGTTTTATGTAAGCCTTGCCTTAAAGGGGCGGTCTGTCTCCCCTTTATATTTCTTTCCGCAGCTGCACGGGATAGAGTACACAAAGTCTTTAGTCGTGTACTCCTCTATGTTGGGGGTTTTACTCGGGAGAGATATCTGCGAAGTGTCGTCCAGCGTTTGAAGGTTGTCCTGATGTTATATGGACCGCAAATCCTTTGTATTTTCTCTGATAACCCCGCTTCACATAAGGCAGGAAGATTGTTTTCTGAGTGCTGTTGTCCTCCTCTTCTTGTACCCGCCTATCCCAGTTGTTTTGAAGCTGCTATCATGAACCCAGGATAGTTGTTACGTTGTAAGGTACTTCTTATACTGACCAATTATTTAATGTCTCTGGGTCGCCACTTATGACTTTTGCTCGATGTTCTAAGCCGCGGACGATACCTTTCTTTACGCTGTA
This sequence comes from Acanthosepion lycidas, assembly GCA_963932145.1. NCBI lineage: Eukaryota > Metazoa > Mollusca > Cephalopoda > Sepiida > Sepiidae > Acanthosepion > Acanthosepion lycidas. The sequence continues at coordinate 72,049,532 of OZ010607.1, read as the reverse complement.
TGGATGGTGAGAGTTGAAATTGAGGCACTGTCCGGTGAATGTCGGTTTACGGTATACGGATGTCTTGAACCCATGCTCTGCTCGAGATATTAGAACGTACAAGAATAGGAGCGTGTTGTTACTTTCTTTCTCCATCGTGAACTATATCGAAGGTCTTATTGAGTTCACATGGTCCGGTAGAACCTGAATATCTTCCTGGTGTGGCCAGAGTACGGCGAAACGTTGTGATAAACATGGCGACAAAGAAGAGAACAATAGTCCGAATAATGTAAATAGTGTACATAATACCTCATCTCAGAAGTATAGACATATACTGAAAAGTGATAAATATGGTAGCAAATATGAAGACAATAGTCTGAATAATGTAAATAGTGTACATAATACCTCATCTCAGAAATATAGACAGATACTGAAGAGTGATAAATATGGCAAGAATCATGACGACAGTTGTCCGAATAATGTAAATAGTGTACATAATACCTCATCTCATATATATATATATATATATATATATATATATATATATATATTTCTTTTTTTATTCCTCATTTTTCCTTGGGAACTGGTTTGTTCAACTACAAGCCGAAATACCTAAGGTTTTTCCAAGCGAGTGCCACTATATATATATATATATATATATATATATATATATATATATATATATATATATATATATATATACGGAACACTTCATTGACAAAGTTAATTTATCCATTTTTTTTTATTATACTTTACCAGTTTGCGAATAAGCCGTTGTATATTGGGACGGAAATTGTCAATAAACTGACAAAAAAAAAAACAAAAAAAAAACAAATGAATGCTTTATTCATAATTTCGATCCCGATATGCACCCTTATATTGGGAAATTTGCACAAAACATAATTAAAGACTAAATAAACAAACATTTTCTCTTGAATTTAAAATAGCTCGTTTGAGTGACATTCATATAACGCATGTCATTGAGTGACTCTCGAGCCCTACATTATAGGGCAACTTATAGTAAAACACACACATACACATTGAGAATACTTACCATCATTTGGATAAGGAATATTAAGCACTGACGTCAGACATTCTTCGTAAGCTTTTCGGACCGGCATAAACATTTCCAGTTCCATCGTTTAAAAGTCAGATATCTGTCAAAGACAATTAATTCAATGAGTCGTCGGAATGGAATAATTATTCGTACAATTAATTCATATTTCTCAGACGAAAAGTTTCATTTTTCATTGAGATTTTAAAAACAAATCTTCGCGATAAGTTGATGCCTCTTGAATTTGTATTTTGTTAACTATTAAGACTTTATGTCCAAGTAAGTATCAATGAAGTTTATGCTACTTTTCACCCCCACCCCCTTCCATCACCAACGAGCCCAAGTAAGAGATAGTCGTCTGCTTTTCGGCCTCGGAAATCAAATTTCATTTTACAGTCGCTGTCGTTTAACAGCACCACTGAAATTAACTCAGCCTGCTCTGCCCGTAAAAAATGGCAATTTTAAATACAGTGGAATCACTCATATCCAGAATCCCTCATTTCCGGAAACTCTAGTATCCGGACATGATTTTGATGCTTATATCTGAACTATTTGGGTGATATGTAACTGATTTGAATTTTTTTGTTTTTCAGGAAATTTACTTTGGATAATTGTTTATGCTTATTTCACCCTAATGGCTTGTATTGGTGCAAAAGATGATGGGAATAAGAGGAAAGGATGACAATGAGACATATCTGCAACAAGATAGCGATGAGATGCATGATCGTGATGAAACCAGGACTGAAATTGAAAAAGCTATTGAAAAGGTTGTCAGTTTTATGGAAAGAAAGCCAGCATTCATCTATGACGCTTGCAATAACGCACGCAGAGTTAAAAAGTGTATTTTGTTTTAAAAAATTCAAGAACAAAAGCAAAACGAAATGCGGAAAAAGTTAAGAATGGCATTAGAAGAGAAAGAATCATCATGCAACAGCGATTAAAAAATCCTCGTTACATTATTTGTGTTGCATATGTGGCATACTTAATTTAATGAATTTTCATGAACAATACATAATTTATTTATTTTATATATATATATATATATATATATATGTGTGTGTGTGTGTGTGTGCGTGTGTTTGTGTGTGTGTATTGATCACTAATATTTCTTTTTCTTTAAAAGTCAATTCCGTTCTTTCACTCACCATTAACTTATTTTGTTTACAATAAAACATTGAAAATAAATGTTAAACCTGATTTCAGTTCCTTTATTTTAATCTAAATATAACACCTCATATCCGGACTTTGTAACCAATTCCTCATACCCGGAAGGCCTTCTTAGTCCGATTCTCAGGGAATCTACTGTATTGGGGGGGGGGGGAAGCTATTGAAATAGTTTTTATGGAAAAAGTGTAATATTAGTGTTTGAGCCTGATATATATATATATATATATATATATATATATATATATATATATATATATATATACAATACAAAAGTATGAGGAAAATTTTTTTAAATTGGCCCCAAAATTAGTTGTTTTAAAGAAGAGAAAAATATTATGCATGTGTAAAAAGGTGAGACATGATGTTTTATTAGAAATTTCATGAAAAAATGTAAAAAGCATTCTATGATTAAATTTTGCTCTCGTCAAAATATCCGCCTTTAGCCCTGATTACTGCAGCACAAATTTTTGGAATCAGTTGAAAAGGTTTCTCAAAGTATAAGTTTGATAATTGATCCCAGCTTTAAAAAAGGACTCGTAACTGGAAAAACCGAATGAAAAAAGAATGTTGGCAAGAAATACCTTTTCACACCCAAAACAGTTCTGCGGAATTAGAATCAACGTTAAGTTTAAGCAAGCGAATGAGACAATTGGTGTAAAGTGCCATGCAGATTTAAATTTTTCCCACTTGTGACGAATGCAGCTATCGATTTTTTGCATGCTAGTTAACATTCGTGTCAGTCAGATGTTGTCTCTCACGCTGGCCAATAGAATCTTCCTGCCTATTCGTAGCAGTCAGCCATAGGCTCTCACTGTGGCCAGTAGAAAATAGCAAATTACATGACAACTGCCGTAGAAGCATGAAAAAATTGATTATTTCCACTATCGATGGGAGTTGGGAAATGCAAAGTCGGTCTTGGCCTTCCCGCTAACTTGGAGCATATGCATATAAATTTTGGTGCAAATCCGTCGAAAATTGCGGCCGTGCATTCGTTACACACACACACACACACACACACACACACACACACACACACACACACACACAAACATCCTGCCTTATATATATATATATATATATATATACCGGCTGTAACAGCAAAATTGTCCATCCCACAAAATGTTTCATATCTAAAAACACTACACTAAAAGAGTTTCTTTTTACCAGGTTTTCAGATAAGACGTTCAGTCATCTCACTAGCGGTAAAGTGATCAATTAGAAAAGATCCAACTCAATCCTTAAGACGTTTGGTACGTGAGAGAACAGTTTCAGCTATGACAGTCCAAAGAGCAGTGAAAAAAGACTTGAAAATGAAATCATACATGAAATGTGTGAATTACTTTGTTACGCCAGGACGGAAAGTTAAAAGTTTAAAGATTGCGGAGATCACCTTAAATAAAATTTAATTTTAATTTAATTTAAATTTTAAATTCTGTCGATTGCAGGATGAATTATTCTCCCGATTTCTTTTCTGTCATGCGCAGGGCCAGAACGAGGCTTCGTTTAGACATCTTGGAGTCTATTATTATTAATATGCATCGTCCTGTCCTTTGTATACAGAGGGAAATGAAATTCAGGTTGTCAATATTCGGGGAGATTACTGCATAACCTAGAAAATATTTAAGACTCATAAGGTTTTTTTTTCTCTTCCTTTAATTTTCCCTCTTTTATTGATAATAATTTTTCTTTTTCAATGTCTTTGTTTTATACTGCCGACGATTATTTTCCTGAAGAAGTGTCGGCCAAAAGGTACCTTAAATCCCCCTTTTTTTTTTCTTAAACGAGATACTTTTTTATATATTTTAACAATAAAATGAAAAATATGATCATTTAAATATATTTATTAGTTTTTATTATATTTTTAAGTATTAACCTAACCTTTTATATATACACTTTTTTTTTTTTTTTTTTTATAAAACTCCCTTTTCGACCTTCTTTTAGTTTCAAATTAACACTGCATTCTTCATCTAACCTCAGTTTAATGTCAAATAAGGTTAATATCCAGGTTTGCTTTTAAAAAACTTCTTCTGTTTAAGTCTTACACCCACCCACCCCCCTAAGCACCGTCTCGGGCATTTAGTCAAAATGGATAAATTCTGTATCAATCTTTCGACGGCTGTCAAATTTAAATTTCTAATTCCGACACGAACTAAGTTCATACACCGGGGTTGAATAAGACTGACATAGTTTTCGTCGGTTGAAATAGATCTATCCCCCGCCCATATGACTAGGATCCACTTCGATTATATACCAACGATTTTATTACCTGTACTATATATATATATATATATATATATATATATATATATATATATATATATCCTCTTCCGTTAAGTTCCCCCCTTTATTACATCTGTGGCAATCTATTGTTTTTAACATAGGTCGTTGATAATAATTCTTTTTATCAATTTCTTTGTTTTATACTGTCGACGATTATTTTTCTGAAGAAATGTCGGTCGAAAGGTACCTTAAATCCCCACCCCTTTTTTTCTTAAACGAGATACTTTTGTATCTGTTTTAACAATGAAATGGGAAATATGATCCTTATATTTAAATCAATTTTGACTTGGTGTGGCAGTAAAAAGAACCTGTTTATATAATAATAATAATAATAATAATAATAATAATAATAATAATAATAATAATAATAATGGACTCTCCCGTCATTTTCGAGGTATGAGAATCCGAGAGCTTAATTGTTTCACGTTTGAAATTTTGTGCGATATCTTAAGTGTCACTTAAGATCAGCTAGTGATTTACAAAGGAGGCAACATATGGAGCAAGAGTGAGGATTGTGGGATGAGATCACTGTTACATTGGCTGACCTTTTAGATATTGCTCTCGCTTCCTGAAGATGATTCAGACAAGCAGATTGAAAACTGCTCAGTCCAATAAAACACGTCGATCTCAATTCTACCCGCTCCAAGGCTAAGCGCTTAAGGGTCTTATGTAGTATACTGACAGCTGATATATATATATATATATATATATATATATATATATATATATATATATGAACAAATATAGTGTTAAGGTGTGCTATATTTATGGGATAAAGTGCTCAATATCAGAGATAGAGTGTGTGTAAATATAAAAGTGAACATTTTCATGCTAGACGCAATCGTCGGTGGCCTGACGATTGCGTCTAGCATGAAACAGCCTGTCACCTCTAAGTGTGCACTTCTATGTTGACTTATATATATATATATATATATATATATATATATATATATATATATATATATATATATATATATATCTTCAGCTAAAAGCCGGAGATTTCCACATATTATTAAAAATAATTAATTTTTTCCTTATGTTTTTCAATGTTAAATATTCTCGATATGAGTCATTCTCATTTTTTGTGTTACTAATCCGAATGTCTTTCTTGAATTGGCCAAATTTTACCTGAAGACGGTCGCTAGACCAGAAACCCATGTACTAAAATTATGGAAAATAAACCATAATATTTAAAAAAAAAAATCCACATTACAACCAAAAACGTTTGCGGCACCTCTCTTCTCTTCTTTATATATATATATATATATATATATATATATATATATATATATATATATATATATATATATATTATTTACCAATTAACAATGTGTTTTACGCGCTGCAATTTTCAAAATGTACGTTTGTTTCTATTGGGAATACCCGTGGTCCATAATACAATTTTTTTTTTGTGCTGACAATTCAAAATAATTTCATACATTTTGTTTTTTAATCCATACACGTCCTGAAATTCTATGATTTTCAATTTCTTCTTCATTTCTTAGACCCCATTCTATTAGCATCGATTTGCATTTCATTTTTGGTCCCCAAATGTCGTTTGACAACATGGTGGTATTTCTGTATCATTCATGCTCGAATAATAGCAAATGGTTTGCACATCTTCCTTTAGATGCAAATTTTATCCCCCACCGATTTACATGTCTTTCTCTTGCAGCATGGCGCCAGGGATAACGGACAGAAATAAGAGCTCGAATTCCAGTCGGGTTAATTCCATACACTTAGGCAGAAAATTCCTCGCAGGATGCTACCGTTTGTTTCTGCGGTAGACTTGTGGATAACCAAGGCTATAGGACCCAGTCTTTCCTGTTATTCAACCCATAGCTGGAGGGGCAGAAGAGATTGATACATTCCTTTACCAGTCGTGCGAGGTCACGTTAAAAAGCCGCGTATTTTCCACCAGCAACAATAGTCTGGTTTCGATTTTATTTTCATAAGTATCAGATAGTTGAATGTCATACGCGAAGAAGAAACAGGATGCTCGTTAACCCCCACCACTGAGAAGATTCAGTAAGCTCGAAAGATAGTAATGGCGAACTGGCGAGTTATCCTCGATGATGTAGAATGTTCTCTGCAAATTCGGTTCACTGCTCTTTGTTCCTCCTTGGTGCACACTGCTCGCAGAGCGGGCATGTTTACACTGTAACAACAGCAAGAAAACTGATGTGATTAGGCTCAAACTTCGAT
>OZ010607.1:71995347-72032847 GCA_963932145.1 Acanthosepion lycidas | reverse complement strand
TGGGCTCTTTTGATAAGGCAAAGAAGTTGTAAAAGAATAGGATGAAGAAGAAGAAGGAGAAGAAGAAGAAGAAGGAGAAGAAGAGGAAGAAAAAAGGGGAAGAAGAAGAAGGTGAAGAAGAAGAAAAACAAGGAGGAGAAGAAAAGGATAAGACGAAACAGATGATGATGATGAAGAAGAAGAAAAATTAGACGAAGATGAAGGTGAAGAAGAAGAAGAAGAAGAAGAAGAAAAAAACAAGGAGGAGAAGACGAAGCAGATGATGAAGAAGAAGAGAAATTATACGAAGATGAAGGTGAAGAAGAAAAACAAGGAGGAGGAGAAAAGAAGAAGAAAACGCAGATGATGACGAAGAAGAAGATGCCGAGGAAGGAGAAGAAAGCAGAAGAAGCAGCAGCAGCAGCAGAAGAAGAAGAAGAAGAAGAAGAAGAAGGAGAAGAAGAAAAAAATTAGACGAAGATGAAGAAGAAGAAAAGTAAGGAGAAGAAAAAAGGAGGAGACGAAGGAGATGATGATGATGATGATGATGATGAAGAAGAAGAAAAAAATTAGACGAAGATGAAGGTGAAGAAGAAGAAGAAGAAGAAGAAGAAGAAAAAAACAAGGAGGAGAAGACGAAGCAGATGATGAAGAAGAAGAGAAATTATACGAAGATGAAGGTGAAGAAGAAAAACAAGGAGGAGGAGAAAAGAAGAAGAAAACGCAGATGATGACGAAGAAGAAGATGCCGAGGAAGGAGAAGAAAGCAGAAGAAGCAGCAGCAGCAGCAGAAGAAGAAGAAGAAGAAGAAGAAGAAGGAGAAGAAGAAAAAAATTAGACGAAGATGAAGAAGAAGAAAAGTAAGGAGAAGAAAAAAGGAGGAGACGAAGGAGATGATGATGATGATGATGATGAAGAAGAAGAAAAAAATTAGACGAAGATGAAGGTGAAGAAGAAGAAGAAGAAGAAAAACAAGGAGGGGAAAAAAAAGGAGAAGACGAAGCAGATGATGATGAAGAAGAAGAAGAAAAATTATACGAAGATGAAGGTAAAGTAGAAGAAAAACAAGGAGGAGGAGAAAAGAAGAAGAAGACGCAGATGATGAAGAAGTAGAAAAAAATGAAGGCCACAAACAAGAAGAAAGAGAAGATGCAGCAGAAGACGAAGAAGAAGCAAGAGAAAAAGAAGAAGAAAAAAAGATGACATCAATTAATGGTTGCTTCATAGCTGGTATCCATCTACCCAACCATGGCAATTATTCCCCAACAGGTGCAATAAGCAACGCGCACGTCGACGACAATTCTGTGAAAATAAATCGTGGCAAAAAACGATAAATATTAAACTACTCCCTTTAGGAATACATAGATCTATAACGAAACGTATTTTCCAAACGTCCTCACTTGCAGAATATATTCTTTGAAAACTTCGTAAAATGTTTTCATACTTGGAGAATGTGAATTCGTTTCACAAATAATGCAGGGCATTGACTCTAAATATTGAAAATACACCCGATATAAAAGTCATATATATATATATATATATATAATTTATTAAAAAATTATAACATATTTATGTTATAAAATCACTACAAAAATAGCCATTTTGATAGCTTATCAAGTGATGGTGTTGAATGTAGAATAAAGGGTTTTGAAAGGTTCAATTGTTTTGTTGATTTGAATCTTTTAAAACCCTTTATTCTACATTCAACACCGTCACTTGATAAGACACCAGAAGTGCTGAAACAAAATGGCTATTTTTGTAGTGATTTTATAACATAAATATTTTATAATTTTCGAATAAATTATATTTGCTCTCCTCTGTATTGAGTACTCTTTTAAGAATAATATTTTTTGCTTATTGGAACTTATTCCATATACACCAATCCTATACTTGTATATATATCTATATCTATCTATCTATCTATCTATCTATATATATATATATATATATATATATATAGCTTATCATGTGATGCCATTTACACCTGACTACCATCCTGTATTCCAATAGCAGTTGATTTAAACGGTTTACTTCTGGTTTAGAATTTTTCGTCTCCAAGATGGACTGCCTTCATTGCGGCTATGGTGTTCCATCTACCCTTACCAATAACAGGTTGTACTGGACTACGAGCAGGAACGATGTTATCTATTAAGTTTTTTTTTAAAGTAAGGTTCACCATGTACAAGGCCCGGGGGACACTCGAGGAAGAGGTTTACGTTAAGGGGGAGTTTATATGGATAGGAGGGAAAGATAGCGGTGGACTCTCTCAGACATGAACAGGTTAAAATTGTAGTGATCAGGGCAAATATCCTCTTGGGAATCTGTTCTGCAGGGCAGTAGTTCGTGGGAAGAAGCTGTTTGTGTGGAATATGGAGGTAACGTTGATGGTTTGCTACTATGTAAGAGGCCTGACGGGGCCTAGCCGGGAAGGTTGGACCTGGCGAAACCAAGAAATGCAGTTCGTCCGAGCACTTTCCATGTTAGTAGCGATAGAGCAATGAGAGAATCGTCACATTACGCCCGTGAGAGAAGGAGGTTGAATGGTGGAAAATAATTCGTCTCCAAAAATGACTCGCGGACGCTTTTGAACTTGAAGACTAGAAAGTGAGGAATGGGAACCCCCCACTCAAATATGGCTACAGTACTTCATTTTTTCCATAGAGCAATCACTTGCAGAAAGACGCTATTCATTGGAACTTACTTCTTGCCAATGGAATATGGAGGTAATGTGGGTGGTTTGCTACAGTGTAAGTGGTGTGAGGGTTACACCAGTTGGGGCTAAAAGATGTAGTTCATCTGAGCACTATCTATGGATTTAGCGATAAAGCAGTGAGAGGCTTGTCATATCCCGTCTGAGAGAGAGAGAGAGAGAGAGAGAGAGAGAGAGAGAGAGAGAGAGAGAAAGAAAGAAAGAAAGAGAGAGCAGTTGGAGGATAGAAAATAGTTTATCACCAACAAGGACGTGCACGCGCTTTTGGACTCTATCGATATAGGAAATTGAGGTTTTGTCACGTCCTGCCCGAATATGACAGCAGTACTCCATGTTAGGCCTGATCTGGATCTTGTAAAGCTAGTTCAGTACAGGGAACCGGCCATTTTTTCTGCATCATTATCGATGAATGGTATGTATGATTTCTATTTGAGATCTGGGGTGAGTTTGGAGCTCGAAACAAAGAGCCTCACCGAAGGGACCTATATTTATCCTGACTGGTAGTAGTTTGGGGTCCTATCGGCGATGTTGGCTTTAATTTGGTTTTCGAGGCATTGAATGTAACCAGCCAGTTCCCCTTCCCCCACTAGGTGGTTTGTGTTAGGTCGGGGGAGAAATCAGCTGCTAATCTCTAATTATCAAGAATTTTAGAGGTGCGCCCATATTTCATATGTTATTTATAGTCCATAGAGCAGTCACTTGCAAGAAGACGCTATTCATTGGAACTTACTTCTTGCCGATGGAATATGGAGGTAATGTGGGTGTTTTGCTACAATGTAAGTGGTGTGAGGGTTAGAACAGCTGGGGCTAAAGAATGTAGTTCATCTGAGCACTGACCATGGATTTAGTGATAAAGCAGTGAGAGGCTTGTCATATCCCGTCTGAGAGAGAGAGAGAGAGAGAGAGGGAGAGAGAAAGAGAGAGAGAGAGCGGTTGGAGGATGGAAAATAGTTTATCACCCACAAGGACGTGCAAGCGCTTTTGGACTCTATCGAGATTGGAAAGTGATGTTTTAGCGCCTCCTGCCCGAATATGACAGTAGTACTCCATTTTAGGACTGATCTGGCTTTTGCAAAAATAGAGGATTACACGAGGAGTCAGGTCCTTACTGGATCTGTAAAGGGAACCGGCCATTTTTCCTGCATTATTATCGATGAATAGCATGTACGATTTCTATTTGAGATCTGGGGTGAGTTTGGAGCTCGAAACAAAGGGCCTCACCTAAGAGACCTATATTCATCCTGACTGGTAGTAGTTTTGGGTCCGATCGGCGATGTTGGCTTTAATTTGGTTTTCGAGGCATTGAATATAACCAGCCAGTTCCCCTTCCCCCACTAGGTGTTTTGTGTTAGGTCGGAGGAGAGATCAGCTGCCAATCTCTGATCATCAAGAATTTTAGAGGTGCGCCCATATTTCATATGTTATTTATAGTCCATAGAGCAGTCACTTGCAGGAAGACGCTGTTCAAGTGGAACTTACTTATTGTCGATGGAATACTAAGGCAATGTGGGTGTTTTGCTACAATGTAAGTGGCATGCTGGGTCCTAGCCGTGAAGGTCTGATCTGGCGGATCCAAGGAATGTAGTTCTTCCGAACACTTTCCATGGAAATAGCGATAGAACGATGTGAAGCTCGCCACATCCTGCCTCTGTGTGTGTGTGTATGTGTGGGTGAGAGAGAGAGAGATTGAGAGAGTGAGTGAAAGAGAGAGAGAGAGAGAGGAAAATAATTCTTCTCCAAAAAGGACTCGGAGACACTTATCAAAACTGGAAAGTGAGGACCGGGCACCTCCCGCCCAAATATGGCTACCGTACTTCATCTTAGGCCTGATCTGGCTCTTATAAAGGATAGCATGAGGAGTCAGGCACTTACTGGAGCGGTATAGGGAGCCGATCATTTTACCTGCATATTTGCTGATAGGTCGTATATAAGAGCTCCACTTGAGGTCGTTTGTGAGTTTAAGGCCCAATAGTCCCTCAATGCTTGAAGCCTATGCATCTGTTCATCGTGACTGGCAGTAGTTCTGGGACTGATCAGCGGTGATGGAATGTAACCAGTTATTAATTAGTATAAGTTTAGTTATCCCCTATTTGGTAAAAAGTTTACCCTTACCCCGTAGGGATGTTCTGACGGTAAGGTAGAAATTTATGGTGAAAGTCAGTTTTGCTGATGTTTTTTATGGTTGGGAAAATCATTATCATAGTAGTAATGCGCTTTGCAGGACACAGCTGCCGAGCAAAACTAGAACTCACAAGTGATCTACTGTTCTGGACACCTACCCATGGAACAAGACGAGTTGGTCGCCCAGCATCCACTTACATTGACCAGCTATGTTATGACACAGAATGCTTCTTTAATGACCTTCATGCAGGACCATGATGGTTGGCGTAATAGACTCGACAATGCCCGAGCTTAACTCGACCGAATAAATAATATACACATTTATGCAAATTAATTGAAACAAACACTTTAGTTTCTTTTCATTCACCATTCAGTCATTTTCAGATTCACTGTAGTGATGGGGGTGTAATCGATTTCTATTTTTTTTTTCTTCAGATTAGGTCATTTGTAGTGGTGTGCAGTAATATAAATCTATTTTCGGGGTATATGATAAAATTTATTTGGCCTTGAAAAATATTGCGCCATCCGTGATTGCATCAGATTTCCATCACGCCTAAACGCTACTGTCTCGACTGTCGATTAGTTGTCCTACGGCCATTATCCGCGCTGGACGTTACTCCAAGGAAGCGTACGAAAAGTTTAACGCTGCACGAACACACTAGCAAGCCTTAGCAGTGGGTAAATCAAACTATAGACTGGCGCGGAAATTCTCCTGATTTAAATCCAATCGAGAATCTGTGGTCAATCTGAAAGGAACGACTATGCAGAATGGACATACGAAGTACTAACATGTGCACTGGGTCATGTTTCATTGAAAAAATAGGAAAAAAGTAAATAATAACGGAATTATTCGTTTTGTTTCAATTTGTACAAGGTATATATATATATATATATATATATATATATATATATATATATATATATAGCATAATGAGAACCACGTATACTTTCTTAATATGTATATATAGTAAAAGTTGCAAATTAAAAAAATAATAATGTTCTTTTATGAAAGTATTTATTTATTTGTATATATATTTGATATTTCAGATTGGCCTCAATCTTTCTTCAGAAATAACTGTTTGTTTACAAGTAGCGTCCGTCGCGAGATGCGGACGTCACGTGATATGGAACGAATATTCCTAACGTAAATCTAACTGTAATCTTAGATGTTGTTTAAAAAAAAAATTTAAAAAAAATAATATATATATATATATATATATATATATATATATATATATATATATATTTGTTTGAATAAAAAACAGACCACTTTAAGGTTCTATGTAATAAATTATTTCATCACAGCCCTTTTAAAGGGCTCTGGATAATCAGACTTTACTTCCAAAAGTTGAAATGAAAAAAAAAAACAAAAAAAAACATTGAGCTCTCCGGATATCATCCTCCTTAGGTTTACCCATACGGATTACCTAGTTTTGCATAAACTATATATATATATATATATATATATATATATATATATATATCAGTTATGAAAAACTTGGTAATCCGTATGGGTAGTCCCAAGGAGGATGAAATCCTGAGAGCTCAATGTAAATCCAGAGCTAATATTTTAAAGAAAAACAGACCACTTTAAGGTTCCATTATAATAATTTATTTCAACAGAGCCTTTTTAAAAGATGCCGGATCATTAGATCCAAAAAATGAAACGAAAAATGAAAAATATTAATATATATATATATATATATATATATATATATATATTCTGTGTATTTAGGCAGCAAATTTTTTATGGCAATTATTGTTAAAGACAACATATATTATTACATAAGAAAAAACACTTACAAATCACACCTTGCTACGTCACAACTTTCTTTGTCTGTCTCACAACACTCAGCATTTATTTTCAGTTCCTCTGATGACGAAAGTCAAAAGCGTCGATCCTATTTCTCCCGAAATGAACTTCTGATGGAATTTCCCCCTGAGAAGTTACGGATAATCCATTCGTACTTTGGAAAATTGATCAGTAAAATTAATCAACACAAAATGTCTCTTGTCTTTAATATTTGACTTAAATACAGGATGCGATGGATAAATTGTCGTCTAAATGACGCAAAAATGAAACTAACGCTGACATCTCATTTTAACATATATTTACCAAAATTACACAAAAAGATAAAAAAAAGGAGTAAATTTATTCAATAAAATCACCATTGGCTTCAACCACGGTCTCTGGACAACTTCGGAATCTCCTGCTACTCTTCTAAACGATTATATATGGTGTTACAACAAGTTTTGTTGATTCCTCGCTCAACTGCTCCACACGCATAATTATCAAGGGGGTTGCAGTCTGGAGAGTTAGGTGGTCAGATGTAAGGGGTGATGTGATCACAGAAATTATCTGACAGCTATGACTGGTTTCTCCTGCTTGACAACAGGACTCTGCATCATGCAGAGTCCTGTTGTCAGACGTAAGGTCTTCCAGCAGCCACCCACCTGGCTCAGAGCAGCACTATCCTGTAAAGCAATTAATGTAGGCCTCTGTGTTGAGTTTGAGACCCTGTGGGAAGATGAATGGAGGCCTAACGTCACCATCACTAGTGAACACACCAAATCACCATTAGATTCATCCAACTATTTCCGATTCCTGTGTTTTGTCCTCAGATTGACATCCAAACAACCCCGAAATGTCCGTATTGGTGTGCTAATGCCAAGCAGTACAGTATACAGTTTCCAAATTTCTGGCGGAGTAAATTGCGTCATGTTGCTCTTTTTCCCAGAGACGTTGCCCAACTGACCCGTATTGTATTGTGCAAAATCAAGAACAAACAGAGCACATGCGCGAAATTAAAAATATAAAATGACGACAATTTAGCCATCGCGCTATATATATTAGGTTGGTGCAAAAATAATGACGTAGTAATGTCGTTTTTTGACGTATTTTTAACGTCAAAAAACGACATTATTACGGCATTATTTTTGCACCAACCTAATATATATATATATATATATATATATATATATACGCGAATTTGTAAACAGTGACTGCTACTGCTGATAATGCAAAAAACTCTTTTATGAATTGAGAAAAAAATCACTACCTACTTTATTCAAAAATAAATACGTAAAAATATAAAATGGCGACAATTTACCCATCGCACCATATATATATATATATATATATATATATATATATATATATATATGTGTGTGTGTGTGTGTGTGTGTGTGTGTGTGTGTGTGTGTGTGTGTGTGTGGAAATATATAGAAAATAGGAAAGAACTGGTCAGGTAAATAATCCAAAGTTCTTTAGTATTTTTGTTATTATTTTAAAAAAATAGTGCTCGATATAAAAGTATAGCATAAATATAATTATTTCTTTAAAAATATGATTCCAACATGCTACATAAGAGTTCTCATGTTTCAAAACAAGAGCCGAAAACTTCAATATAATTATTTGAATTAAATTGAATTAAAGTAAGCTCTGTTCCATCTTCAAACGAAATTTTTTTGGAATAACTTATTTCTGAAATTTACGTGTTTTAATAGCATATTCATTATTGAAATCAAAATTTCCATGGTAACGGCTAGCGCGATTGTTTAAATAGAAAGGGGTGTAGGGTGTTAATAATTTGTATCAGTATTGAGTTAAATTCATAGATGTCAAATCAGGGTATGGTTGGGGTGTCTAAATTTAAAACGAAAGACGATTTCGTCTAGTCTGGTTTACGTGTCTATGGAGATTTATTTATTTTATTTTTTCTGTATATAAAAAAAAAACTGCCGTAACATTTGTTTTTTGACGACTTCATAAAGGGTCATCTTATTTTCTAGGGTATTTAAACTATTTATTAGGACTATGGATTAAAAAAAAAATATTTTAGTGTTTGTTTGTTTATATGCTAATTATTCAATGCAAAGATTTGATGATATCGGCATAAAACCATTAACTCATGTCTATTGTTTAATAGATTTTTATTATTTATAAACTAAATAATGTGTAGTTTTTCATGTAGGCATAAAGGGCATGGGTCAGCCCAAGTTTTACAAGTTCTAGTTTTGTTTATAATTTTCCATTTTACTTTTGGTGTTTTATTCATTTCCTTTAAACGCCAAAAATATTTAGATAGAGATCTCTGATTTCTTTTATTTATATTGTTGAAAGAGCACTTATGCTGCCTCCATCTGGCTTTAAATTCATTCTTCGTAGACCCAATGTATATCATATTAGTATTAAAACTCTCAGTGGATGACATAGTACATTGGTATACGACAGGTTTGGCGCAGCATTTATTTTCCAATGGGCAGTCTTCTGGGTTTCTACAATCACATAATTTTTCACTGTTTAAAATCTGTGGCATACCAATGTACTATCTCAAAATTATAAATATATGAATATATAAATTATATCTATCTATCTATCTATCTATCTATCTATCTATATATATATATATATATATATATATATATATATATATATACGCGAATTTGTAAAGATTGACTGCTACTACTGATAATGCAAAAAACTCTTCTATGAATTGAGCAAAGAGTCACTGGCTAGTTTCTTAAAAAATAAATACGTAAAAATTCACCTTCGTCTCTTGTCGGGAGCTGATGACTTAAAGGAAAAATCTCCGACTGATGCCAAATCAGTCGGGTTTCGATCTTGGCTTGAGGCAATCAGATGTCCAACACACTGATGAGCTGTGATACAGCGAAACAGTCTGTCTGGATGAGAATATATATATATATATATATATATATATATATATATATATATATATATAGGGTGTCTCATAATGATGGGACACAGAATGTATACTCAGTTATAAAAATGACACCAAAAAGAGTAACAATATATTTATCAAATTCTGGTTAGGTAAGAATTCACCTATTCTCCCCCAGCTATGAGTTAAATAGTAATAACTTGGATCACTCAATCATTATTATCTAACCACCCAGCACCAACCAAAAAAATTCTTACAATCTAAAATATTTCCCGGCTTTAACTAACTTGCAAAGGGTTGATAAGGGTTGATAAAGGTTTGACTCATACTATTCCTCGTTTATCATAACCTCCAATGATGCTAACTTCCAGGAGTGGCTTATAGTGCCCTTCTCGGTCTAACGATATCAGCTGATATGAAGTAAAAACAGTAGATTGAATCATTTGCTGCTAAGTCTGCAGCTAAGAAAGTTGCTTCACTATGTCGTGCCATACAATTTTTCTCTCCAAAAGCACGTAATGAGGAGAGACGGCTTGGAAAACCTGATACCCACAGGGCAGATTGAGGTAAAAAAGAGTGGAAATCAGTGCGTAGCATACATGATGTAAATCGATGTTAGAGCAGGTTTTGGGATAAATAACAAAAAAAATTTATTAAGAACAAGGAACCGGAAGATGTGGAGGGCCGTTATCGTCTGTGTCCTGAATGGACACAACACATAAAGAAGGTGATACTTTGAGTGTTAGAGACGTTAGCCGACCTTAGAGGGGACCGACTTTTCAAACAAAACTGAGCTTAGGAACATGTTTGGACAAAAGTTAATAATTAGAATCCAAATTGAATTTCCATTCTTTTTATCGCAGAATGACAAACGTTTTCAGTTGACATGAAGCGGAAAGAATCAATTGCTAAGTCTGCAGCTGAGAAAGTTGCTTAACTATGTCTGCCATTTGTTCATGTATTGAATATGGCTGTCACATCTGGCCCTCTTCTCTTGCTGCACCGAGTATAACAGCAAAATTGTCTAATTGTTACATTAATCTTTGAACCGTTGTATCTTAGAAATGATTAAAGATATCTTATTGGAATTCTCCGAGGTTTATAACACTATTGGACTCTACTTTGAACAATAAGAATATATTTAGCTCTATCTTGAAATGACGATCCCTATTCCTGTTGTGACCTTCTGATGCAGTTTTCCTTCGTATACTTCCCTCTTTCATACATTTATTCACCTTTTGCTTAATGGTTCTTGAATTGAATTATATTTGACCACTGTGAATTGCCATGGATTTAAAAAAAAAAAGTTAATGACATGTACCTTCAAGATGTCGGTGGTCATGGCTCTCCACTTTTATCATGTCAGGGTGTCTCGGGCTCAACTGAACTAAATGCCACCCCTTTCAATTGAATTCAGATTTTATCTTCTTTCTTACATCGGAAAAATTGACCCGTGTCTCCCGCCAATGAGAGATTTATAGCCTGTTCAGCGTAAATATATCAACTATGTTAATCTCCAGGAGAGTGGCTCATTGCATCTTCTCAAACTAATGCATTCAACTGAGATGAAGGGAAAAGAGTAGATTGAATCAATTGCTAAATCTGAAGCTAAGAAATTTTTCTCACAATCTCACCAGAATCTATCTTACATATTTATAAGTCTACCATTCATCCATGCTTTGAATATTGCTGCCACATATGGTCGGGTGCACCTGCTATATATTTAGAGACTCTTGATAAAATCCAAAGAGGAATCTGCAATGTTTCTCTCCAGAATCTATCTTACATATTTATAAGTCTACCATTCATCCATGCTTTGAATATTGCTGCCACATATGGTCCGGTGCTCCTGCTATATATTTAGAGATTCTTCATAAAATCCAAAGAGGAATCTACAATGTGTCTCTCCAGAATCTATCTTACATATTTATAAGTCTACCATTCATCCATGCTTTGAATATTGCTGCCATATATGGTCCGGTGTTCCTGCTATATATTTAGAGATTCTTGATAAAATCCAAAGAGGAATCTACAATGTTTCTCTCCAGAATCTATCTTACATATTTCTAAGTCTACCATCCATCCATGCTTTGAATATTGCTGCCACATATGGTCGGGTGCTCCTGCTATATATTTAGAGATTCTTGATAAAATCCAAAGATGCATATGCAATGTTTCTCTCCTGAATCTATCTTGCATATTTATAAATCTACCTTTCATCCATCCTTTGAATATTGCTGCCACATATGGTACTGTGCTCCTGCTATATATTTAGAGATTCTTGATAAAATCCAAAGCAGAATCTGCAATACCATTGGTATTGTCATCTATATCGCTTCCCTGTGCCTATTCTATAAATACTTTCATGGTAAGTATTCTTATGAGCTTTCCGTTATTGTACCTGATGCCGTGTATGTATTCTACACCCAGTTCACAACTGGAAATAATGCAAAGTTAATTTCCTTCTTTTTCGTTCTGATTGTACGCTACGAACGCAAATACTTTTTTCTTTCGTTATCACCCTTCGTATTTAATATCCAGTAACATGTCCTCCTCTGATGCCCACATAATGAGATGATTTGATCTGCTCGTCACACTTTAAGACTGTTTAAACTGGTTTCCTGTCAATATTTACTGAACTTAATTTAAAATCGGCGCGGTAAAGGATTTCACGTCGGGGAAATAAGCGTCTGTATACCTGTGGCTTGTAAATCGACCTCCATTACCTAAACTCGAACACCGGTTAGAAGTATGACGGGTACGCTACACTCAGTAGTCTTAGTCTGGCCGAGGGCTGAATGTATGGGACACACGAGAAGGATTGAACTCCCGAAACACTGGTAGCCGTCATCAGGACCAGGTGACAACCAATTGCTCAATGGCGAGGCCTCGGTAAAAAAAAGTAGATGCATCTGATGGGGACAGTTACCCCGATTAAAAAAAAATTGATTGCCCTCTATTGGTTAAGTTGGGTTTATTTTACGACATGTCAAGTTTTGTTGGGTTATTTAAAGTTGAATTTTAAATGGGCCACCTAGTGAGGATCTGATTTACTACGCAGGCAACCGCAGACTTCTTTTGCTAACCATTACGTCAGTGAGGATCGAACACGTTATGCAGTAGTAAACGTCATCCAGACTAGGCTCGTTAACCATTACTCTACACCGAAGCAGGTGAAGGACGGATTATTACAGCCCATCATGGTGGCGAGGAAAATAAATATGAAGATTGTGTTGCGTCAGGGGTGATATTGAATTGCATGCATATATATATATATATATATATATATATATATATATATATATATATATATACCGAGTGTAACAACAAAATTGTCCAATTGCTAAATTAAGCTTTGGAGCGTTGTATCTTAGAAATGATTAAAGATATCTTACTGGAATTCCCCGAGGTTTTTATAACACTATTGGATTCCACTTTCAACAGTAAGAATGTATAATTACTCTCCAAGTTTAACAGAAAAATCGTGATGAAATCGACCATAAACAAAAAAGATATGTTCATCATTAATTACTCATAGTTAAGGATTTGAATCTCACGAAGGATTGAAATACAGTTCATATATATATATATATATATATATATATATATATATATATATATATATATAATTATTTATTTAAAAATATGATACCAACGCTACATAAGAGTTCTCATGTTTCAAAACAAGAGCCGAAAACTTCAATATAATTATTTGAATTAAATTGAATTAAAGTACTAAGCTCTGTTCCATCTTCAAGGGAAATTTTTTTTGGAATAACTTATTCCTGAAATTTACGCGTTTTATAAGCATATTCATTATTGAAATTAAAATTACTATGGTAACGGCTAGAGCAATTGTTTAAAGAAAAGGGGCGTAAGGGTTAATAATTTGTATCAATATCTCAGTTACATTCAAAGACATCAAGTCAGGGTAAGGTTGGGGTGTCTAAATTCAAAGTGGAAGATGACATATGTCATTCGCAAACAGTATTGTTTCGCTGTATCACAGCTCGTCAGTGCAACTACCCAGGATCAAACATATATATATATATATATATATATATATATATATATATATATATATATATTCTAGGATCATTTTTCAATTTACGATCTTCACCCTCTCTAACCTTCTAACTTTCTGTTCTGGAGTAACAAGGTTCCTTACACGTTTCAAGTACGATTTCACTTTCAAGTTTTTTTTCACTGCTTTTTGGACCTCCATAGCTGAAATTCATCTGACACGTACCAAATGTCTTATGGATTGAGTTGGATCTTTTCAAATTGATCTCTTTAGTTCTATGCTGAACTGATGATCCCTCTTCCTGTTGTAAACTCATGATTCAGTTTTCCTCCTTACTGTTCCTTGTTTTTTTTTAAACTTATTCACCGTTCTCTTGATGGTTCTTGAATGGACTTTGAAGCCAGAGTATGAATGTTGGTACCATTACTGAAGGCCTGAATGATCTTTTTCCTCTCACCTTTGCTCAGTTGAGAAGACAGTAGAGCTGACACAGAATGATTTTAACCTGTTCTCTTTCTAGCTGAATAACTCAAAGGGTTTTCAGCAATTCTTAAGATAAACTGTCAAGATGGCTAAACGTCTTAACTGAAAACCTGAAAAAAAGAAACTCAATTAGTTTAGTGGTTTTTAGATATTAAACTCTTTGTGGAATGGACAATTATCCTATGTTGTAATATGATTTGGGGAATTTTACTGTTACACCCGGTATATGAACTTTTTGCTGCGTTGGGGTGGGGGAGATTGAACTCAGAACACAACTGTAATGTTCTTTTAATACAGTTCTCCCAATACACAGCTTAAGCGCCACTTGCGATAGAAGCTTACGGAATGAGGTGTGTGATATGAATGAGGGAGGAAATAGAAGACAGATTGTGAGGATAAGGAGGATAGATAAGGATTGATCCATCACTTGAAGACGTTATGATTGTATTGTTAATTCCCGAGAGAGTTTGTTCCACAAAGCATCAGTTTTCGTAGTAAAAAGCAACCTCATCCTTACAGTTGGTATACGGGGGAAATGTAGGTGATTTGGCTCCGTGGAAGTAGCAAGCCGAGTCCTAGCTGTAAAACTGCTGGAACTAAAAAGTGGAGATCGTCTGAACATGGATTTATCGAACTGAAGCCTTTATTTAATCTACGGGTATAGACTGTTTCCGTTCCACTGTCCATGTTTAGGGATATCTCGTCTAGTTCTTATTTTAGCACTGCTCAGTTATTGCTCGCCTGTTTCACTGTGTCCAAGTAAACACTGCACGGCCCAGGGATTGAACTCACAATTACTATGTCATCAAATTCACGAAGGAACGCTTTGCTTTACTAGGCTAATTTCCCGGATAAATGGTTCAGTTCAGAATTTCCTGTAGGTTACTCGGGTCGACATCCACGTGATGAAGGACGTGGAGGACAACGGTCAAAAAGTTGTGACAATAACAACAATGACAAGGATAATAGTCCTCATAGAAATACACCCTTGTGCAAATTAATTGAAACAACCGCTTTAAATTCCTTTCTTTCACGATACCGTCAATTTCAAATGCACTGTAGTAACAGGGTGTAATCAATTTCTTTTTTTCCCCTCAGATTAGGTCATTTACAGTGGTGTGCTGTAATATTAATCTATTTTGGGGGTGTATCAGGAAATTTGTTTAGCCTTGAAAAATATTGCGTCATCAGTGATTGCATCATATTTTCATCACAGCCAGACACTATTGTTTCCACTGTCGATTAGTTGTCCTATAACAATGGATGGACGTTACTCCAAGGAAGCATACGAAAATTGTAACGCTGCATGAACACAATGGCAAGCCTTACCAATGAGCAAATCAAAGTACTATAGACTGGCCCTGAAACTCTCTTAATTTAAATCCAATCAAATATATGTGGTCAATCTGCAAGGAAAGACTTCGTGGAATGGACATACAAAGTACTAAGATGTGCACTGGGTCATGTTTCATTGGAAACATACGAAAAAGTAAATAATAACGGAATTATTCGTTTTGTTTAAATTAATTTGCACAAGAGTGTAGTTTAAATGCCCATTCGCTGTTTACATGGCAAATGTTCAGATGATCGATTCATCAGTTCAGACTTTTATTGCCAGGAGTCGCCATTCTACCTCCACTGAGTCGAATCATCCACGTTTCCCCCTATTCAATTCGTAAAGATGAAGTTCTACTACGAAAGTTTTTCTCCGAGAACTGCTACTTTGTGAAACAAATATTACAATCTTGACATCTTCAAGTCAAGGGTAAATCGTTATCTAACCTCCTTATTCTCATAATCTTTTCTTCCGTTTACTTCCTCACGCACCTAATTCTTTATTTTTCTACCATGAGTGGCTTTTGAGCCTTGTAGAACCTTTCTAAAAAATCATTAAAACGACTGTTCATCCCAGAAATTCGGGCAAAAATTAGCGAGAGAGTAGTTTTATAAATTTACGTCTTTGGGGAAAGAGAATGTATAGTGGAAAATGCCATCGCCTACAAGACCGCGTGAACGAGTCTGAATTTTGCTACGGTTGAAAAGTATGGATTCAGCAGCACCAGCCCAGTTTGGGTCTAATCTGACTCTTGTAAAGATGAAGCAGGTCAGAAGGGCTCTAACAAGGCTGGAAAGTGAAGATTGTGCAGCTCCAAACAAGATATGGCACTAATACTCCATTTTTTTGTGGGGTTACCTGACCTCTACAGAAAGTAGCTGACTTTTTATGACAGAAGGGGCCAGGTACTTTCTAAAAAAGTTAGAATCAGCCGAACATTTTTTACAGCATCTTTAGCAAGCTCAAATCCCCAAAGAGGCTTAAGGCACGGACTCTCATTTGGAGTGCAGAGGTTCATTGTGAACGGAGAAAGATCAATGCATGTCCGATGACGAAGGAATACAAGCTCGGGTTTAGAGTTATTCAAATTTACAAGCAGGTTTTACCCCTTTGAGCTGTTCGAACAAGAATCCTTAAACTAAGCTCGAACCCCAAAAGAGGATTACGGCAAGGATTATTATTTATAGTACAGTCTTTCATTGTGACTGAAGAAAGCTCAATGTCTGACCGGTGACGATGAAAGAATACAAGCTTGGCTTTAGAGTTATTGAAATTTACAAGCCAGTTTTACTCCATTGAGCCGTTAGAACAAGAATCTTTAAATTAAGCTACCCAGGACTTTGAACACTGCAGTGTGTTGAATCAGGTCATGAAGATCCAATCAGCCCAATCAGGGATACATAATTTATCTGTCATAGATACCGAGTGTCATCTTAGTGGACATGGACGCCGAAACGATACGGAGAGTATGTTATATATAAAAGTAAACATTGAAGTCAACACCCAGTCTTGGAAAGGTGGTGTGAGCGCAAGCCAGTTTTACTCCATTGAGCCGTTAGAACAAGAATCTTTAAATTAAGCTACCCAGGACTTTGCACACTGCAGTGTGTTGAATCACATGTGCACAATCTGCTATAGGCAATGAGTGTTTGATGTTAATGAATGTATGTATTAGTAAAATATGGAAAACATATCAGAGGCAAAGATGCTGTGAGCGAAAGCCTGTTTTACTCCATTGAGCCGTTAGAACAAGAATCTTTATATTATGCTACCCAGGATCCTGAACAATGGAGTGAGTTGAATAACATGTGCACAAGCTGAGTCAAAGGTGGTTTGAGCGTAGGCTGTAGTCAAGATCAGGTTGTGTAAAATATCTGAAAGGTCTTCATAACAAATAGAAACAAAACAAATATGCCAACCTGGATTATTGAAAGGACGTTAAGACACATCATCCTGCCAGTAATTCATGTGTTATTTGCAATAAGTTTTGCAGACCATCATCTGGAGTGGGAAGGCCGATGGTGGTACACAGAAGAGTTGTAGGTCATGAAGATCCAATCAGCCCAATCAGGGATACAGAATTTATCTGTCATAGATACCGAGTGTCATCTTAGGGGACATGGACGCCGAAACGACACGGAGCGTATGTTATATATAAAAGTAGACATTGAAGTCAACACCCAGTCTTGGGAAGGTGGTGTGAGCGCAAGTCAGTTTTACCCCATTGAGCCTTTAGAACAATAATCTTTATATTATGCTACTGAACAATGGAGTGAGTTGAATAACGTGTGCACAATCTGCTATAGGCGATGAGAGTGTTCACTGTTGATGAATATATGTATTAGTAAAATATGGACAGCATATCGGAGGCAAAGGTGATGTGAGCGCAAGCCAGTTTTACCCCATTGTGCCGTTAGAACAAGTTCAGCGGACTTTTCGTCTAATTACAACATATACTAGCTCCAGTAAGTACCAAACTCCTCATACTATCCTTTATATAGTATAAGAGCCAGATCAGGTCGAAAATGGAGTACTCTTGGCATATTCGAGCAGGAGCTGCCCAGACCACACTTTTCAGTCTTGATAGAGTTCAAAACGTCCGTGAGTCCTTATGGGAGAAGAATTATTTTCCACCCTCCAAACTCTCTCTCACGAACGGGATGTGGCGAGAATCTCGCTGCACTATTGCTACTATCATGGAAAGGGCTTGAACGAACTGCATCTCCTGATTCCATCAGATCTAACCTTCAAGGATAGGACCCGCCAAGCCCCTTACATATTAACAAACCAGCCACATTCACTCTGTATTCCATCGGCAAGAAGTAAGTTCCGCTCAAACAGCTTCTTCCAGTGAACAACAGAATTGGGGAACAGACTCCCTAGAGGATGTTTTCCCGATCACTACAATCTTAATCTGTTCGGGTCTAGAGTCAACCGTTTTCTTCTCTTCCTATCCATACAAACTACCCTTTATCGTAACCCTCTACTTCGAGTGGCCCCGGGGCCTTGTACATGGTGAACCTTATTGTAAAAAAAATACATTACGTCTATATATTATCTATATCTATAATTCTCAAAATATCTGTGTGTATGTGTGTGTGTGTGTGTGAGTGGATGTCGTTTATGCGTTTCCACAGTTTTTATCCGATTTCGATGAAATTTTTTGTTTGATAGATAATTCTTCAGTGCCGATTTTGAGTCCAAATTGTTGGCGACAATGGTTCTCCACTACTTCCTGTCCATTATAACTCTCAGCAAAGTTTTACTATTTACTATCTGTTCTTGGATATATCTCGTTCATAACAACTTTAATAAAAATAAATTGTTTAAATTATTACAGTAATCTGTATCTTTAATTCTCAAAATGTGTGTGTGTGTATGCATGTGTGTTTGGGTACGTGTGCGTGAGCGGATGTTGTTCATGTGTTTCCACAGTTTTCATCCGATTTCGATTATTTTTTTTTTCATAGATAATTCTTCAGTGCCAGTTTTGAGTCCAAATTGGCTGGGAAAAAATTACAACTTTGAAGGTGAAAAATCGAAAAAACTGATTTTTTACACTTAGCACAAAAATCAAAGGCAAAATTTAATGTCTGTAAAAAACAGCGTGCAATCAATTTAGAAAGTTGAAATCTAACGCAAAAGATTATTAGAATTATACAAAAATTATGTCATAAATAAAAATGATCGTATATTATTATTAGGACGGTCCATGGAAGAGGTTCCTTCTTTGCAAGATTGAAAACGCAAAAACGGTCCTTTTCAGGGCCACCCCCTATTCAAATTGTTATCCACCATTTTGGGATGTGCCTCAGTTGAACCCAATTGTTGTTACCTAATATTGATTTTCGGGTGGGATGACTTTAAACTTAAACTGCTCCAATTGAACGGCAAAGATTTCCATTAATGAAACACCCTATCGAAGACCGTTATACAGTTAGTATTAAGTATGACGTAGTTTGATACGACGCCAGAATAGAGGCGCGCTTGTGAGAAGTGAATTCATTATATTATTAATTTGAACTGGGAGACTGGCTTGAAAACTACAGTGATTATTTATTTAAGTAGAGTTTGGTCTGGTACAAGGCCAAAATATCGGAATACCCCGTGAGGATTGAACTCACAGGATTAGCTTGTTAATAGTTATTTCACAACGGCGACAATGGCTGGCAAGAGACATTTTTGTTTTTCATTATTTCTGAAAAACAATTCCATTAATTCACAAATTCGAAGTGAGAAAAGATCCGTTTGTTTATATAATTTGCTTCAGCAACGACATTGTCATTTCTTGCTTAATTTTTAACAGACAAACATTTTTTTTAGATTAATGAGTAACCATGGTAACCGCCAATTGTTGTTTAAAATCTTTTCATGAGAAGAGGCGAACAAACATTTTAGGGGAAAAAATATGCAGCAATTTAAACAAGAAAAGCAGAAATTTAAAGAAGATATAAAAAAGAAAAACAAGAAATAAAAATGTTACTTCCCAATACATACATACATACACACACACACACACACACACACACACACACACACATATATATATATATATATATATATATATATATATATTAAAAAGAAGAGAGAAACCTCCAACGTTTTTGGTTGTAATGGGGATTTGTTTTTAGAATATAATCCCTTATTTTCCATAATTTTACTACACGAGTTTCCTGTCTCGCGACCGTCATCTGGCAAACTGTGGAGATTTCCACATATTATTAAAAATAATTAATTTTTTTCTTTATGTTTTTCTCGATGTTAAATATTCTCGATATGAGACATTCTCTTTTTTGGGAGTTAGTGACCCAAATGTCTTTCTTGAACTGACAGTGAAAAGTTCTCCGTGAAATGCCGATAACTACTCCACTATTTCTCGGACCAATCATTTAAAAAAAATCCACATTACAACCAAAAACGTTTGAGGTTTCTCTCTCTCTCTCTCTCTTTTTTTTTTTTTTTTTTTAAATATACACACTTTTCTCTCGTTGGAAATACTATAACCTCTTCCTTATATATATATATATATATATATATATATATATATATATATATATAATAAATGCGAATGTCTGTGTGTCCCTGTATAACACTTTTTCAAGTTAAAGGGACGCAAGACTCTAACTTTCAATAGCTCATGTTCAAATGAAAAAATTACTGTTCTCAAATTACAGTGATTTAAAGTAGAATTGTTCGTGTTTTCAACTTTAACTCCTAGAGGCCGTAGCCCAACATATCATACCATTTTGGAATCAGGACGACTCCGTGAGCAAATTAAAAACATCCCGAGCTGGATCCGGACCCGCAATCCTAAAATTTTGGGATTCCCAAGTTTTCATTACTGCCATTGTTTCCGCTGATTTTTTATGTGATTTTTTTGCGACGAATTTATTTCTACGATAATATCTTTTATAACTTGGAAATAATTTTTGGAATAATCGAAATTAATTGCGAAACCCAGCGAAAGTTACCCACGAAATAAAAATAATTGTTTGTACAGAAAGTAAGGACCTACGTACATCAAATTGTCTTTAAATTAAGCGGCGGCAGAAGAATTATCATTGAACTTTTAAAAGGTAAGCTTAAATATTAATGCAATTCTTAAATGCAGCGATCAATTTTGATTTCTTCCGTGTTTATTGTTGCCTATCGCATCTACATCTCCGTACCTATTGTGATGAAGTGCCAGTCAAGAGACCTCTGCAGAAGTTAGTTTAAATGCCGCCCGATATATATAAAGTACAATCCCTCATATCCGAAATCCCTCATATCCGGAATCCCTCATATCCGGAGTGCCTCATATCCGGACATTATTTTGATGTGTATATTTGAACTATTTAGGTGATACGCCACTGTTTATAAATTTCTGTTTTTCAGGAAATTTACTTTGGATAATTGCATATGTTTGTTTCACCCTAATGGCTTGTATTGGTGAAAAAGATGATGGGAATAAGAGGAAAAGAACAACTTTGGAGTTATCGCAAAAAGTGGAAATTTTAAACAGACTAGACACTGGTGAAAGTTTATTGTAACTAATGGCTGAGTTCAACATAGGAAATTCAACATTGTATGATATAAAATCTTCCAAAGAAACTATTCTCCAGCGTTCACACTGTCACAATGAACAAGGAAATAAAAAAGCATGATTGTGATAAAACCTGAACTGAAATTGAAATGTTTGTCAGTTTTATGGAAAGAAAACTAGCATTCAGCTATGGCAATTGCAATAACGCACGCAGAGTTCAAAAATGTCTTTTGTTTAAAAAATTTCAAGAACAAAAGCAAAACGAAATGCAGAAAAAGTTAAGAATGGCATTAGAAGAGAAAGAATCATCATGAAACAGCGATTAAAAAAATCTCGTTACATTATTTGTTTTGCATACGTGGCAGACTTAATTTAAGGAATTTTCATGAACAATACATAATTTATTTCTTTTTCCTTAAAAGTCAATTCCGTTATATTTCACTCACCATTATCTTATTTTGTTTACTATAAAACATTGAAAATAAATGTTAAACCTGATTTCAGTTCTTTTATTTTAATCTAAATATAATCTCTCATATCCGGACTTTGTAAGCAATTCTCCATATCCGGAAGCTTTTAATAAGCTCTAAGAAACATCATATATATATATATACGAAATTCCGACATCTTCAGAGTCGTTATACGGACTTATAAAGAAAGATATGCGCCATGAAAGATGATATTCTGTTATGTTGACATAGATGATTACTATGCAACGATAACAGTCGCTGAATAACTATTCTGAAGAGGGCTCATGTGAGTCGAAAGCTCAGATCAAGGAACAGATTAATAAAAAAAATAGACAAATGTTGCATAATTTTTGTCTTTATTTTCACCTGAAATTAAAGCAATCACAGGAAGTTGAGAACATCTCATGATCAAACATAATAAACATTCATTCTGTTATATTTAACAATATATATATACATATATATATGTGTGTGTGTGTGTGTGTGTGTGTGCGTGTGTGTGAAAAGTGTGTGTACACTTCCGATCTTTTGATTTCAACATACAAATGCGTATGTATATACACAACAGCACACATATACTTACATATGTCAAGTCCTATATTGTCCCCAATATGTCTGTATGTGCCCCGGCGGGCGAGCGAGTGTGTATGTGTGTCTGCGTACCTCAATGGGTGTATGGACATGCATCTATGAATCAGCAATGTTTCTCTCCTGAATCGATCTTACATATTTATAAGTATACCATTCATCTATGCTTCGAAAATAGCTGTCACATATGGTCCGGTGCTGCTGCTATATATTTAGAGATTCTTGGTAAAATCCAAAGAGGAATCTGCAATGTTTCTCTCCTGAATCTATCTTACATATTTATAAGTCTATCATTCATCCATGCTTTGAATATTGCTGCCACATATGGTCTGATGCTCCTGCTATATATTTAGAGATTCTTGATAAAATCTATAGGAAGAATCTGCAATGTTTCTCTCTAGAATCTATCTTACATATTTATAAGTCTACCATTCATTCATGCTTTGAATATTGCTGCTACATATGGTCCGGTGCTCCTGCTATATATTTAGAGATTCTTGATAAAATCCAAAGGGGAAGCTAAAATGTTTCTCTCCAGAATCTATCTTACATATTTATAAGTCTACCATTCAACCATGCTTTGAATATTGCTGCCACATATGGTCCGGTGCTCCTATTATATATTTAGAGATTCTTGATAAAATCTAATGGAAGAATCTGCAATGTTTCTCGCCTGAATCTATCTGACATATTTATAAGTCTACCATTCAACCATGGTTTGAATATTGCTGCCACATATGGTCCGGTGCTCTTATTATATATTTAGAGATTCTTGATAAAATCTAAAGGAAGAATCTGCAATGTTTCTCTCCTGAATCTATCTTACATATCTATAAGTCTACCATTCATCCATGCTTTCAATATTACTGCCACATATGGTCCGGTGCTCCTGCTATATATTTAGAGATTCTTGATAAAATCCAAAGCAGAATCTGCAATGCCATTAGCATATATCTCGTCCTTATGCCTATTCTATAAATACTCTCATGATTTCGTTTTTATGAGCTTTCAATTATGGCACATAATGCTGTTGTCGTATTCTATACCCAGTTCACAAGATTATACCACGTTGGTAATAATACCACAACTAGAAATAATGTAAATTTAATTTCCTTCTTTTTCGTCCTGATTGTACGTTAAGACCGCAAATACTTTTTTCTTTTGTTAGCACCCTTCGTATTTAATTTCCAGTAAAATGTCCTCCGATGATAATCAGCTTTTATGCATATATATTATTGTGAGGACATAATGTCTAGAGGAGGTGTTATGTGTTTGTTTTTGTAGTAGTTTTGTTGAAGTTAAATTTTGATTTCTTGAAGAAATTCTAAGATATGTGAGTTAATGCACTGGTAATTTCCCTGTAAATATGTATAGTTGCTAATTTTTTATATACAAAAATATATTCCTGGTTTCTGTACTATAAAAATGTATTTTGTTTTTGTTTTTGGATTCACTATTTGTGACCGTAACAGGTGAAACCTAGGAACAACAGCAATTAAGCGGTAATTCTACGCTCCTCAAAACCTCCAATCTCCCGAACGGTGTTCTTGCTGCCGGATGTAGTTTATCGTCATACACAGGATTATCGCAAAAAAAAAAAGAATTATTCTTACAATTGATATAACCTACAAAGGATTGATGATCCATAAAATAAAACAAATCAAAACTTCAAAAAAAAAAAAAAAATCTTGCTAAAAATGCCAATATGGAAAAAGATGTTCTGGCCTTAGCGGCAGCTTCTGCAATTTCCCTTGAAAAGGGAATATGCAAGACTCTTGGATTTGCTTTGATTTAGTTTGATTTATTATATTTTTTTACAGCATATCAAGCCCAGTGGTTTATTTAATGTCGACAAGATTTTTAGGATAGGTTCGTATAAATAGAATATTTATTCTTTGTAAGAAATCAGTTTATAGATCAGCTTTCATTGACGTATTTTTGTAAAAAGCGTATGTCTAGAGAGTTTGCTTTGGTTTTGTTGTGGATTCCGAGATGAAATTCGGTCTCGAATGAATGACAAACGCAAGAATTAAAGATAGGGAATTAAATGTATTTACACAATAATACAATGGGTAATACTGTTAGTAAATCCAGGAACGCGGTTAGTAGCAATAATAATAATATATATATATATATATATATATATATATATATATATATATACAGTCTCGAAGTAGGACTTCCTTAGAGTCTACGTGCTTGTAACTGTATTAGGGTGGTGCAAAAATAATGACGTAATAATGTCGTTTTTTGACGTACTTTTTAACGTAAAAAACGACATTATTACGTCATTATTTTTGCACCAACCTAATACAAGCGGTTACCTCACACTATTACTCTACCTCCAACTCAATCACAATCTCTGCCCACTCGAATACAGAGAGTGGGCAGAGATTGTCTGACTCTGGGTATTTAACGGCAGCAGTCCAAGTAATACTCTTGTCGAGTCCACTTATATGAAAAAGGGGTGGACCCCATAACAGCTTTGGTTTATTTTGTTTTACAGAATATCAAGCTCAACGGGTTATTTAATGCTGACAAGATTTTTTAAGGTAGGTTCGTATAAATAGAATATGTATTCTTTGTAAGAAATCACTTTGTAGATCAGGTTTTATTGACGTATTTTTCCAAAAAGGGTTTTTGTCGAGCGTCAAATGTATTGCTGGTAATTTTTTTTTTTCAAAAATGTATTGTTACTATTTTTACTATAAAACCTATTTTTATACTTTCATGGTGTTTTGACCTCAGTTTCGGGGTTAACTATTTGCCCATAGAAGGGATCCTAACGGGTGCTACCACCCCGGGGCAGGGTGGAACTGGGAACAGCAGCAGTTAATATGTGATTTGTCGCTCCTCAAAACCTCTCGATCAGCGGCCTTGCTGCCGGATGTAGTTTATCGTCATACCCAGGACGAGAAAAAACAAATTTAAAAGAAATTCCGACAGAAAGGTAAAGTAGATAATATTTAATATTTCAACCATATTGCAAGCCTTCTTCACCGAAATCTTGTTATTTTTCTCTTCTTATTTGGCGTCACAAAAGAAATTTGCTTGCTAAGGCTATCATTTTTAACAATGGAAGTTGCATTTTCATACTCAAGACGAAAGCTTTTGGGACAGACGTCATTCTTCCGCCCTCTATGGATAAAATTGTAAGGTAGACTGGGTTCTCTAACACTGATTGGTAAACAATCTAAGAATAGGAGAAATTCAAGTTAAAAACCGTGACCTTGTGCCAAACTAGCATTATCTTTGTAAATAACGTAATGAATGTTACATTTTCTGTGAAAGTATCTGTGAACAAGACTGCGTTTCAGTTTCCCGCCATTTTGAGATCCGAAGCTTTTAAGAACATTGTTGTTAAGATGTTAAAAATATGCGGACATTTTTTCGCTGTAATGATTTGATAAGCGAACGAGAAAAGACAGCTGCTTCAGTTCACAGCAGCAACGCGTTTAATAAAACCATTTCATGCCATATTCCAAGAGACCGTTTTTGCGGAAGCTGACCAGGAGGCACGTACCTCTTGGAACACAGCGTATCAGCAGCTACCTACCAATTAATATCCAATCAACAAAACAGGTGCGTTTTTATTGCAGTCGTCCCAATTTGGTCTTGGTAACCTGCTATAAAAACTGAAGAGTTTATCGAAGACTTTTTCTTTTTCTTTTTTTTTTTACAGTGGTATTCACTCTGTACAATGCCCGGCGGCCACTCGAGGTAGAGGGTTACAGAGTAAAAGGTATAACGTTTATGAGTGGAAGATAACGTTTAACACTAGATTTGAACATGTTAAGAGTGTAGGGATCGGAGAAGCAACTTCTTGGCAGTCAGTTCCACAAGGCAGTGGTTGGGGGAAAGAAGCTACTTGAGTGGAACTTACATCTCACCCGGGGAATATGAAGGAAATGAAGGTGGTTCGCTACAATTTGATTGACATGGCGGGTCTTAGACGTGAAATTTCTGACACATAACGCTTAGAAAGAAACAGTTGAAATTTCTGGGACAGATAACACATAGAAAGGGTTGAAGTTTTTGGGATACTTAACGCTTAGGAATATTTGAAATTTCTGTGACTCATAACGCTTAGAAAGAAACAGTTGAAATTTCTGGAACGCAAAATGAGGAAAGTAGGTTTGGAGAATTTGAAACTCAGATGACATTTTGAAGGCAAAAGAGGCAGAAGGATAACGCGCGTAATATGCCAAAGGAACTTTTGTGAATTGACTGGAAAGGATAGTAAGGGAACAAAGTTGTTAACAATAGGAAGCTGTGAAGATCCATGACCGACCACGTCCTGAAACAAAGCAGTGACATTTTAATGCAATATCTCTCTCTGTCCACCTGTTTAGGAAAAAGCGGAGTTTTATTGGCAATAAGATGGTGTGATTGCCCCAAACCACGATAGAGACTTTACAATTCTTAAGAGAAATGTCGGGAGAATGTTTAAGGTCAAGAACTGCAGAATTCAACTGACCAACCAATTCGCCTGGTTTAACAACTCCTAACTTTTTCCCTTTGGGGCTATCTCAAGTACTGCGTTTACATTCGACCAGCATTATTCAACAGCTGACGAAAAAGGTAGAAAAGGTAATTTCAGCAAAACAAGCGGATAGACTGACTCAGGTGGTATAAAATACACTGACTATGAATGCAGTATTTTTTATAGTCAATTCTAATGGAAATGGTAATATTAGATATTCCCATATATGGAAACATTTATCATTCATTGACCGAGCAGCCAGTGCTATTCGAATTGCGATGTTCTACATTCTCAGGCCATCGAATTGGGATCAAAGTTTAGTATCTGTTCTTAGCATCTATAATTGTAATATTATCTTTTCTTTATAAAGAAATATTCGGTATCCATTGATCTAGCAGCCAGTGCTACTGTATTTGCGCTTCCCTTCATTCCCAGACTATCAAGTTAGGATCAAAATGTAGTATCTGTTCTAATGGTAATGATAATATTAGCCATTTCCTTATAAGGAAACATTCGGTATTCATTGACAGAGCAGCCAGTGCTAATCCAATTATGCATTCCTTTATTCCCAGGCCATCGGTATGAGATCAAACTATAGTATCTGTTCCCATGTTCTATAATGGTAATATTAAATGTTTCCTTATGAGGAAGCATTTGATATTCATCGACCGAATAGCCATGCAACTCTCGGTTGAAATTGATAAAATCTTCCTGTTAAAATGTTATTTTCGGGAAGATAGGTTTCTCAAGTCCACTAACTGTTATCGCTCTATTATTGATGGCAGTTTCTTTGCTAATTTTTTGTTCGAAGTAGTGTAGAACGTAAACATCTTGAGTATGTCATTATTTTCTCTTCGAGTTTATGAACTAACGATTAAAAATGGTTCGTGCGTTGAAAGTCTTCGCGTGATTGGATTATTTAAGTATGGATCGATAATTTTTTTATTACCTCGGATCAGAGCACAATAGCCGGGAATATCCATCTAGAATCACGGGGTTATTTTTTTTTAAACGATTTCACCAAAAGCAAGGCAATAAAACCACTAAGACGCAATGGGTTACTGAGTGTTACAGAATATGAGAAAAAAAAACAAGAAGAAAGGACAATAAAAGAAGAGGAATTAAGAAGACAGAAGATAACGATTGACATTGCATTGAAATTTTTGAACATCAAAGTTGAATGGAAAGTAAGAAGAGTGAAAGAGAATTAGAAGACTTTAGTGAGGGGAAAGGACAATAAAAGAAGAGGAATTAAGAAGACAGAAGATAACGATTGATATTGCATTGAAATTTTTGAAGATCAAAGTTGACTGGAAAGTAAGAAGAGTGAAAGAGAATTACAAGACTTTAGTGAGGGGAAAGGACAATAAAAGAAGAGGAATTAAGAAGACAGAAGATAACGATTGACATTGCATTGAAATTTTTAAACATCAAAGTTGAATGGAAAGTAAGAAGAGTGAAAGAGAATTAGAAGACGTCAGTGAGGGGAAAGGACAATAAAAGAAGAGGAATTAAGAAGACAGAAGATAACGATTGATATTGCATTGAAATTTTTGAAGATCAAAGTTGACTGGAAAGTAAGAAGTGTGAAAGAGAATTAGAAGACGTCGGTGAGGGGAAAGGACAATAAAAGAAGAGGATTTAAGAAGACAGAAGATAGCGATTGATATTGCGTTTAATGTTTTAGAAAATTAAAATTTACTAGGAGAAAGTATCCGGAACAGAGTTTCACAAACGAGAAGTGCGAGAGAAGAAACTGTTAGCATAGAACTTACGGTTGCATCTAGACATTTCAACGATAAATCTAGTACTGCGCTTGAATTCATAAAGTCTAGGAACCATAGAGGAAAGTAATATTGCTTTTAGAAATACAAAACTTTGGCACAAGGCCAAAAGGGTGAGGGATAGAGAATTACTGGTTTTCAGTCGGTCTTATGTTAAACTTAGCTAGCAACAATTATTGACCCAAAACATGCTAGAGTATCCCTTACACTAAAACAGGACATTCTTACTTACCATTTTTACTACAGTCACCATAATACCTCGAGTCTCTATGAAGTCCTAACTAGTTTCCCTCTGTGCAATTTGCCTGAACCGCATTTAAAAATAAAATCTCAATGAATATTAAAATGATTACAATTTATTCATAGAGGAAAGTTTATTGGAACAATTACCATAAAAGTATTTATAGACAAACCTATATTACGACGGTGGGAAAGGGACTGAAGCCGAGATCCCAGGTGAGGACCTACAACATGGCGGGTTTTTACGCTATACTGTGAGTCTTTTGCGATTCAGGCCTTAACGATGGTCCTGAGGATTCCGTCTCTGTCAATACCTCCCTCGTTGCACCAAGCATTGGTTTACTCTGGGCGGATTCAGAAAATGCTCTACTTAGCCCAAATATACGCGAATGAGAACGTAAAACGAACAAGGGGTCACATCCTACCATCGTCGAGTGGAGGCTGTTAGATTTTTAAATTGTTATTTTTATTGCACTCTCCCACCACAGAGAATGAATTGTGTATATGGGAACAAGTTAGGACTTCATAGAGTTTCTGAGGCATTATGGTGGATGAGGTAAGAATGGTAAGTAAAAATGTGTTGCTTTGGTGGAAGGAATATTGCTTGCATGTTTGTGGCAGAAGAATACTGTCCTTTTTTCTCCACTCCACATTTTTGGCCTTGTGTAACATTGTGTAAATATTTATAAATAAACATTGCTCTTCACTATTGTTATTTTATTCCTCTCCCCGCCCCCCACAGACAATGAATAGTACATATGAGGACTAGTTAGGACTTTCATAGAGACAATGAGGTATTATGGTGATTGTAGTAAGAAAGGTAAGTAAGAATGTGTTGTTTGGGTGTAAGGAATATTGTTTGTATGTTTGGGTCAGTGTTTGTGGCTAGCTAAGTTTAACGTTAAGACCGTTCTTTTTCCCAATTCCCCTTTTTGGCCTTGTGCCACATTTGTATTTTCATGTACAATAAATATTATCGTCGAGTGGATAAGTAACGTAGCAATCAATGCAGGTTTCCCCAGGGGTCGCTTCTCGGACCAACCCTCTTTTTACATAAATAATTTGCTTAAATATATACTCCGATCATTCGTGAATATCTATGCCGATGATACAAATGTACGTGGGTGTTACCTCCAAAATTTAGGATGATCAGAGATTGTCAGCTGATCTCTTTTCTGATCTAGCTCAGTAGGGGAAAAATTGGCTGGTTACATTCAACGCCTCGAAAAACAGACTAATTACATTCCATCATCGCGATTGACTCTTGAACTACCACCGTTCACGACGAAAGGGTGTGTGTCTTCCCAGAGATGTCCCATGCCTTGAGCGACTATTGTCAACTTAGACGTCAAGTGGAACTCGATCGATCGCTAAGGATACAGGAAAAAAGTCGGCTGTATCTCTCTAGTAAATACCCGACTCCTTTCACTATTCTTTACCTTTACAAGACACAGATCAGATCGAAAATGGAGGACTGCTGCCATATCAGGAAAGCGTCCTCTTGGGAGTCGGTTCCACAAAGCAGGTAGAGTTTTACAGAGTAAGAGGCACAGTTTAGGTGATTCAGTTTTCTCTTTCCAGTTTCGATAGAGTCCAAAAGCATCCCCGCGTCAAATACGTATACCCACCAAAATAACGTTTATACTAATAAGAGATGTAATAATATGAATATATAATGTACAAGAAAAGTTATATTAAAGAAGCGCTTAAGATTAAGTTGTCATAATAGATAG
This sequence comes from Acanthosepion lycidas, assembly GCA_963932145.1. NCBI lineage: Eukaryota > Metazoa > Mollusca > Cephalopoda > Sepiida > Sepiidae > Acanthosepion > Acanthosepion lycidas. The sequence continues at coordinate 72,002,186 of OZ010607.1, read as the reverse complement.
GGTGGAGTAATAGATAGCGGATCGGATTAAGGAATCGTAGAGCCGAGTTCGAATTCCAGTGAAATCCATTGCATTCACTTATGTGCTAATATCCTTGTGAAAGGTATGAATCCTCTTCTTTTCTCCCCAGCTATGGGTTCTGTTTATAAATATATGTTATGAAACATTTGACATTTGCCTTGATACAGTTCACCAGAAGACGAAACGAGTCGGTAAAGAAAAAGTGGAAATGATGTTTTGAAAAAAAAATAATAGAAAAACGCTCAAACGATTTTCAGTCGTGCGGAGGCTCGGAATAAACGCTTTTACCAGTATATTCAAAACAAGACAAAAATAAATTAGTCAAAACATGAAGAGAATTTAATAAAACATAAAAGAACCCCCTCGAAAATCGTGGGTCATAAAACGTCTGGGAGAATGGACAATACGGACCATTTTCCTTTCTCCCATCAAACGGAAAAAAAATGTAAGAATATAGGTAAAACTAACTAAAAAATAAAATTTTCCTTCTTAGTCAAGGAAACATGAAAGAAACGTTGCTATCCCAATATATATATATATATATATATATATATATATATATGTATATATATAATTTATTCGAAAATTATAAGATGAATATGTTATAAAATCGCTACAAAATAGCCATTTTGTTTCAACACTTCTGGGATCTTATCAAGTCATGGTGTTGAATGTAGAGTTAAAAAAAGATTATTTCTTCTACATTCAACACTACCACTTGATAAGACACTAGAAGTGTTGAAACAAAATGGCTATTTTTATAGTGATTTTATAACATATTTATGCTATAATTTTCGAATAAATTATATTTGCTTTACTCTGTATTGAGCACTCTAAGAATAGTATTTTTGGTTATTGGAATTTTTTCAGTATACACCAATCCTATACTATATAGGATAAATCCTAAGGAGCCAGGCAAACCTATCTAGTTTCTAGTTTATCGCTCTACCGTGCGTATTGAGCATTCTACGTTTTAGTCTCTCTACTCTTTTGTGTTTATTTTTTCTTTGAACTAAGGACTTAAAGCATTTGGCGATTTGTTTCGTCTTGTTCTGATGTTTTTAGTTCTTTCCTTTTTATTTCCAATTTTTTCCTTTCGTACCGATTTGTCCTGACATATCTGCAAGTTGAGCTATCCGTGGTTTTCCAAACAAGTACTACTATTAATATATATATATATATATATATATATATATATATATATATATATATATATATATATATATATATATATATGTAATGGATAAATTCCGACAATTATTTTAATATATTTATCCGTTATTTTTATAGATACAAATATTTAAGTAAATGCTATTTATAATAAACAGTATTAACTACATTTACCGCCTGAATGTCCGTGAAATCTCAAAGAAAATATGTCTCCATCAACAGGAATCGAACCTGTATTCTAAGGATACGGTGAACTCCAATAATTTTGACACGGGGTGGTAGGGTATTCATTTTCACTGACAACTATTGTATCAAAATATGAGTTACTTTCAAAAAGAGGTTAAGTCAAGGTAGGGTAGGGATGCCTTTTTCAACGAATGTTGACATCCGTTCAACGCATGTCGTCTGGTCTTTATCAACGACAAAATGTTTTTCGGCACTTTTGTTCCGCCGTTAAATTTGTACTTGCCTAAATGAAGATTTTTTCTAAAAAGGTTGTTTGTATATGAATACGTCGTATTGAACTACAATTTAAAAATATTATTCTTAATTTAAATTACTAATACACTACTTTTAAAACAAATAAATGTAATAAAAACTAATATTATGAATGTATGTGCTTACAAAACTCAGTAAATTTCAAAATAAGCTATTCAAAAATTCGCTTGAAAACGAAACAGGACTAGGGATTTTAATTTAATTTTGTAATTAAATTTGAAGTTTTTAGTTTCCATTTTTGAAACACGGTAATTCCCGTGTAGCGATTGAACCATATTTTAAAATTAGTGTATATATATATATATATATATATATATATATATATATATATATATATGTATTACTGACACACACCTGAGGAGTAGACAGAGTGATTGTTGAAGTGTCCGTCTACGAAACTTTGGAGTCGGTATGGTAGCATCAATCAGCTAAGTGACAAACCTTTTACTTATTCTCTCTCTTTCTCTCTTTATATATATATATATATATATATATATATATATATATATATATATATATATATATATATATGGTTTTAAGATTGCTTTATTGAATTTCATCAATCAGAAAAAATATATATAAAAAATATAATGGGGAAGATTTATGGATTTTTATAAACAAAACTTGCTTAAATGTACATTTCGCTCCAAGGAAGGTTATAAAGCCACTCAGGCGCAAGGGGTTATAGGAAGTGGAGAAGAAGAGAAGAAGACTTTAGTGAGGAGAAGCGGGGGGAAAGACACTAAAGGAACCGGTTTCAGGAAGACAGAAGAGGGCGGTGGACGTTGCATTTAATTTTTTGAAGGTTGTAGTTGCCTCGGAAGGAAGAAATGGGGATGGATTTCCGGAGGAGATGAGTTTGAGAAGAGAAATTATTAGATTGGTGCAAAAATAATGTCTTTTCTTGACGTTAAAAATACGTCAAAAAACGACATTATTTTTGCACCAACCTGATATTAGAATAGAAATGACGATTACATCTCTCTCGTTTAAACAGGAAAACAACGGGACCTAATTGCCAATCTAGTAGCACACTTAAGTTCATGCAGTCTCGGCAGTAAGGTAAAAAGCTCATCAGAACAATTGCCATGAAAATATTTGTAGAAAAGACAAACGGAAATGAAATGAAGATTGTAGTTGGCAGGGAAGCAAGAAATCTGAAGGGAATTCTACAGACATGAAAAGAAACTATTAGAATAGAACAAACAGTTGCATTTAGTTTGTTAAACAGCAAAACCCACTTAACACACTTAAGTTCATGCTGTCTAGGCAGTAAGGGAAAAAGCTCATCAGAACAATTACCATGAAAATATTTGTAGAAAAAACAGAGGAAAGCCACGTCAGGTTGGTGAGAAAGTGACTGACGTCAAGATGCCAAATCAGGATCGATTACATTACAGACCCTTTTTTGATATGATATATTATAATTATTAATACAATAATATCAAAATACGTTACTCGCTTTTATTCTGTAACATTATTGTTGTGGTGTCCTCCCTCTAAAGAGTCAATGTTGGACTCTTCCGCCTACTATAAGATTAGTAGGAGAGAAGGCTTTGGGGGAACAGTCGAATAGATTGACCGCTGGGTCAACCGACCCACACTCACTAGTCGTGTAATACTCTTCTGTTGTATTTACTGTTTAACATATAATATATCTGTAACCCTTGATTTGTTATTTCTTAAACCATTTACTTGGTCACAACAATTATCATCAGACGGATAAAAATGGGTTGTGGTATGGAACATTAAGTAGCGAATTTTCATATCCCTCTCTCACCCTCCCTCCCTCCATCTCTCTCTCTCTCTTTCTCTCTCTCTCTCTCTTTCTCTCTCTCTCTCTATATATATATGTATATATATATATATGAAGAAATATATAAAGTTATGGTATATTTATGAGATAAAGTACTCAATATCAGAGATAGATCGTGTGAAAAAAAGGTGGCCTGACGATTGCATCTAGCATGAAACAGACTGTCGCCTCTAAGTGTTGACTTCTATGTTCACTTATATATATATATATATATATATATATATATATATATATATATATATGTTATGGGATCTTACCCATAATAATAATAATGGACTATTCCATATTTAATAAATACTGCGCCTCAGGAGTGGGCTGGGAATCAGTCGCTCACCTCCTGACCGGCTCTTCGGTTTATACGGGTTCAATGGGCATATTTTTGGCCGAGCCCACGGGCTCGGAGATCCCACGGTCTCGGAGATCCTACGTTAAAAAAGCCTTGTGCCACATGACGCCCTCGTGGGGGGGGGGGGTGACTGAATATCATCAGTCGTTCACCTCCTGACCGGCTGTTCGGTTGAACTCTCTGCCTTCGGGCGGGGAGGAACCCAAACGAGGCTACGCCGAAGGGCGGAGTCCCTTTCGGGGAGGTAAACCGGCCCTGAACCCGTTTATACGGGTTCAATGGGCACATTTTTGGGCCGAGCCCACGGGCTCGGAGATCCCATATTAAACAACCGGCCTTGTGCCACATGATGCCCCAGTGGGGTGGAGGTGACTGAATATCGTCAGTCGTTCAAGTCGAGTCAGTAGTTCAAGTCGAGTCAAGAGTCGAGTCAGAAGCAGTCCGAAACAAAGTCGCGTTCAGACAATTACTGCAATACATTGGAATAGTTATAATGGTCGAGACTACATTGTTCTCTCTACTAAACCTGATTGTTCATACTAACACTTTTATATTTATATATATATATATATTTATATATATTTATTTATATATATATATATATATATAGATAGATAGATAGATTTATTTATATATAGATTTATTTATATATATACTTATTTATATATATATATAAAGTATTTATTTATTTATATATATATAAATAAATACTTTCATAAAAACATTATTATTTTTTTAATTTGCAACTTTTTCTATATATACATATTAAGAAAGTATACGTGCCTTCTCATTATGCTATATATATATATATATATATATATATGTGTAATTATTTTTTATATAAATATTTGCAATAGAATTATCATATATATATATATATATATATATATATATATATAGATATATATTTCTTTTAAAAAAATATTAAAAAATTTAAATTTTCAGACACTCTGGGTTGTATATAAATAGTTTTTTGTTTTATTATTTCAATTCGTTTCCTTGACTAGCTTCGTTCAGCATAGCCATCATCAGGAGAAAAAATCCCTGATTGTTAGTAGCTGTGAACTAGAGGAGAGAATGGCTGTTTCTGAAGAAAGGGAACTTTATCTGTAGTTTTCAATTGTATTTCTTCTTTATCGTTAATTTTGGTCAGTCCTTGTTTGGTCAAACGGCCTCTTTCAAGTCGTTTTAAGTCAGAGGATGGGAGATTCCTGTCTTTAAGAATTCCTTCATTGGTCATTTTGATCGTTTTATTGATTGCTGGGAATGGGATGTGGTTAAGCTCGTCTGAATGAAGTGTTTTGAGGCGTAAAATCCATTTGTTCCTCTAGTATTTTTCTAAGGTTATCTTTTTTAAAATTTCTATTTCATTTATAGTGAATTTTGCATGACTTTTAAAATCATATATATATATATATATATATATATATATATATATATTCAAATTTATAACATTCGCATATTATAAGATCCCTACAAAAGTTCTAATTTTGTTTCTGTTATAGCATACCTACGGACGATAATGGATATGTCCCCATTCACATTCAGTAGTAAATACTGTATGGTGGTCTGCAGTTGGAGATTCATTGTGGAATTCACTTGACTCACTTCTAGCAGTTGACTACTTCTTCTACGCGCCGCTGGCGAATCTTATATGCGTTGTTCGTGTCCTAAGTATTATCGTTCTTTACAAACCTTCGTGTGATTATTCTATTCAGTAAACTTCCCTAGGTTACAACAGTTTTAACACTTCTGGTGTATTATCACGTGAAGATGTTGAATGGAAAATAAACGATTTTTAAGAGTTCAAAAACCAGGCAAAGCTTTCCCACCATTAGGGGAAACATTGTTACGTGACCTATGATGACCAATCAGAATACAAGCATATAATAATTTTAAATAACATGCCAAGATATTCTGGCATAAATACAAATTATTAGAGTATTAAAGTTAAGATTAGATTAAATTAGAAGCCAATATAAAAAAAATTAAGTTAACAGTAAATTTAAAATGAAAAATTTAAAATGTCAAATTCTAAAGTTAACCGAGCATCATATTTAAAATTATTTCAGGATTATTTAGAAATGAAACTAGGAGAAAAAATATATTTTATTGTTCTTAGCGAAGTGCCGGTTCATCAGTTCTTCGACGATGATGTAAAAAGTATCTCTGATCGCTAGACATTAGATACATCGAAGTCCGAATTCTAATCATAGTACACAAAGACGTATATATAAGCAAATATATGAGTACGCAAATGCAAGGATGTATATTCACACAGGCGATAGAGGAAGGAAAATTCAAAAAGTATATATATATATATATATATATATATATATATATATATATATATATATAATTATTTATTTAAAAAAATTTATAACATAAATATGTTATAAAATCACTACAAAAATAGCCATTTTGTTTCAACACCCTCGGTGTCTTATCAAGTGATGACGTTGAATGTAAAATAAATGGTTTTCAAAGTTTCAAATTAGTTAACAATCCTTCGCAATATATATATTGAACAATGAAAAATATTAAAAAATTAAAATCTTCAGACACACTGGGTTGTATATTTATATTCCTTCGTTTTTATTATTATTTCATTTAGATTCCTCGACTAGTTTCGGCCAACATGGCCATCATCAGGAGAAAAATAATTTTCTGCTTCCGAGTACCAGTGAACTACAGAAATGGATGTCTTGATGGAGAAAATGAACTTTTGTCTGCAGTTTTCATTTGTTTTTTTATTTTTTTATCTTTTCACAGCAATTTTAGTCAGCCTTTGTGTTGGTCAAACAGAGATATGCCATATATATATATATATATATATATATATATATATATATATATAGGATTAGGTAAATGAGATAACTAGATATTAGCGACTGTACACGCGTATGCTGGCATGTATACATTGGTAAGCAAATAAATAATTACTAAATTTAGCCAAAAGTGATTAGACAGAGCTATGATATATATATA
>OZ010607.1:71957847-71985347 GCA_963932145.1 Acanthosepion lycidas | reverse complement strand
AATGTCTTTGAGAGAGTGAAGGTCTAGGTGAAGACGACACATCTTCGAACTTTGTGTACTGACGCTATAGAATCACGAAGAACTGTACTAGATAATAGAAATCATGTCGCTTGTAGACTACCAACAGCAGCAACAGCTAAAATGGATAGTACATGTAACGTGAAGAGAAAATAATGGCATAATAATGTTAACATTCCACATCACTTCAAATAGAAGCTTCTGATAGAAACCCTCATCAGTACTGGAAAGATCGATAACAGTTACTGGACTTAAGAAACCTGTTTTCCTTAAAACAAAGTATATTTAAGAAAATATTTTAAGAGAAAGATTTAATTTTTCATCGAGTGAAACCTGAGGGTCTTAGCAAAGGCCATCCTTCTTTGAGCTTTATGAACTGGCACTACATAATCAAAGAACTGTACCCTCTTTAGTACTGGAAAGAGCGATAACAGCTATTGGACTTGAGAATCTTATTTTCCTTTAAAAAAAAGTGTTTTTAAGAAAAAGATTTTAAGAGAAAGAATTAATTTCAACCAAAAACGGAATTGGCTCTTCGGTCACTGAATGCTAAATGTTTCCTTGGAGGGAAACGGATAATGTTACTGCTACTATTATTAGGTTGGTGCAAAAATAATGACGTAATAATGTCGTTTTTTGACGTATTTTTTAACGTCAAAAAACGACATTCTTACGTCATTATTTTTGCACCAACCTAAAACCATCTAACTTGTCGTGTATTTTACAAAAGCTTCCTCAGATTAATGATTAAAAATATTTTCAACCGAATAAAGCCTGAGGGTTATAACGACGACCATTATTCTTTGGATACATTACAGAATCACAAAGATCCGTACTAAGTAACAGAAACCACATCGCTTGAGGACTACCAACAGCAGCAACAACTAAAATGGATAACACAGTTAACTTGGAGAGAAAATAAAGACGTGGTCTAGATGTTGACATTCCAAACTACTTCAAAGAAAAGGTTAGGAAGGAAACCTCCATAAATAATGGAAAGAGTAATAACAGCTACTGGGCTTGAGAAGAGAAAAAATGACATAATCTAGATGTTGACATTCCACACTACTTCAAATAAAAGGTTAGCAAGGAAACCTCCATAAATACTGGAAAGAACGATAACATCTACTGGGCTTGAGAAGAGAAAAAAAATGACATAATCTAGATGTTGACGTTCCACACTACTTCAAATAAAAGGTTAGGAAGGAAACTTCCATAAATAATGGAAAGAGTAATAACAGCTAATGGGCTTGAGAAGAGAAAAAAAATGACATAATCTAGATGTTGACATTCCACACTACTTCAAATAAAAGGTTAGCAAGGAAACCTCCATAAATAATTGAAAGAGTAATAACAGCTAATGGGCTTGAGAAGAGAAAAAATGACATAATCTAGATGTTGACGTTCCACACTACTTCAAAGAAAAGGTTAGGAAGGAAACCGCCATTAATACTTGAAAGAGCGATAACAGTTAATCTATTCTCCTGATAAATTTAAAAAAAAATGATTTTATGAGCTTTATAAACCGAAAGTGGTACTGATTGCTCGGTCACTGAATACTGAATGTTTCCTTATAAGGAAACGGCTAATATTAACATTAGCAATACATTTTCAGATTTCGATATGACATTTTTATCATCTGGTATAGCTCTTCCCAGATATTTAAAAGCAAGAAAAATGAGATGAAACAAAAAATTAGCCAAAAACAAAACAAAACAAAAAAATAAAATAAAATAAAAATAAAAAATAAAAATGATTGATGAGGCTTCATCTAAGAAATTCAGACAACATTAAATCTACATGTAGTTTAAGTCTTAAGATTAATATAATCAGTAAATCAATGGTTAAAAACGGCTTTGATCTGGAATCTGAGGTTCTTGCCAAAGACCAACCTTCTTCAAACGTTGTAAACTGGCGCGACTGAATCACAAACAAAGAACTGCAACAAATAACAGGAACCTCATCGCGTGAGGATTTTCAGCAGGCGCAACATCTAAAATGGATAGCACATGTAACTCAAAAAGAAAATGATGACATAATCAAGATGTTGACATTACACACCACTTTAAGTAAAAGGTTAGGAAGGAAACGCCCCCATCAATACTGGAAAGAGTTACTGGACTTGACTAACCTATTTTCCTGAAATATTTTTAATGGCGAATATTTCTTTGTAGGGATATGATTAATATTGCCATTACGATGACGCATTCGGATTTCTGAATAATATTTCCATTTGAACATCTATATAAATAAATGCTAATGGCAGTGTCTCACTGTGTCACAATTTTTCACCTTTTCTCCGAGTGATCGTAGCACAACATATACCATTTTGGAATCAGGCCGACTCCGTGAGCCAATTAAAAACATACCAGGCCGGAGCCGGGACTGCAATCCTGAAATTTTGGTTTCCCAAGTTTTCATTACAGCGATTGTTTTTGGATTCTGCCATCTTGGCTTCTACTGATACAAAAATTAAAGGGACACAACTCTCTAACTTTCAATAGCTCATGTTCAAATGTAAAAATTACTGTTCTCAAATTACAGTGTTTCAAAATAAAATTGCCTGTATTTTCAACTTTACTCCTAGAGGCCGTGATCAAATTAAAAACATTCTGTGCCCGATCCGGACCCACAATGGATTCCCAAGTTTTTATTAACGCGATTGCTTTCGGCGATTTTTACATGTTTTTTTTTTTGTTTTGTTTTTTATAACTTGGATATAGATTTGGGAATAATCGAAATTGCAAAATCCTTGTGGGGTGGGGGGTGACTAAATACTGTTCCGTCTGAAGTCTAGAGTTCAGCCTGAAGTCTGGAGTGAAGTCCGTCAGGAGTCTGTCAGTCAGTCAGAGCGAGTGAGTCAGTCGAGTCAGAGGCAGTCCGAAACAGAGTCGCGTTCAGACAATTACTACTAAACCTGATTGTTCGTACTAACACTTTTCTACATCTCTGTATATATTCCTGTTTGTAATATATCTGTGTTATTCCATATCCGCCTTCGAGCTCTTCTTTATTGGTTCTACCTTGGACTATCACCATGGTACAAGGAACCGGACCATGACAATATGTGTCAGCACATTATAATGAAGATGGAAATCCTGGGAATAACGATAAACTGCATCCGCGTCCTGGGTAAGACGACAAACTACATCCACGTCCTGGGTATGACGACAAACTACATCCGCATCTTGGGTATGACGATAAACTACATCCGCGTCCTGGGTAAGATGACAAACTACATCCGCATCTTGGGTAAGACGACAAACTACATCCACGTCCTGGGTAAAACGACAAACTACATCCGCATCTTGGGTATGACGATAAACTACATCCACGTCCTGGGTAAGACGACAAACTACATCCGCATCTTGGGTAAGACGACAAACTACATCCACGTCCTGGGTATGACGACAAACTACATCCGCATCTTGGGTATGACGATAAACTACATCCGCGTCCTGGGTAAGACGATAAACTACGTCCAACAGCAAGGCTTCTGATAATACGTTTTTGAAAAAATAATGTTGCCAGCTGTATGCTTTTGAAAAATAGATTTTCAACAAATCAAAAATATTACCAGGAGAAAAAAAAGTTGTAGGCATTAAATGACTCATTGAGGGTGATATGCCGCAAAACAAACCAAACCAAACCAAACCAAAGATGGAAGAGATGTATTAAAAATTCTTATCAGGCCAAAGATTTGGTATTTTTGGGATTGAGACCATTACCTAGATTTGAATTTTAGCCCAATCCAAATAGATTTTTTCTATTAGTTCGCCTTACTCTCGACCACTTCTTTTCTATTTAATTATTTACTATTTTATTTTTGACACTCAGAATGCATCATACTTATTATAAAACCCAGGTTGTGTGTGTGTGTGTGTCTGTACGTTTATATATTGGATCGGATTTCCTACATTTTTCAACCGATTTCAACAAAACTTCACAGAACTACGTAAAATTACCCTGCGGTGGTTCTGACAATTGTTTTTGCACGAAATCAATTTGAAAACACGATTAAGAGGCATCGCGAGAATGAAAGGGGGACAGCTCATATCGAGTTATACTTATTATAAAACCCAGGTTGTTTTTTTTTTGTGTGTGTGTGTGTGTGTGTGTTCGTTTATATATGGGATCGGATTTCCTACATTTTTCAACCGATTTCAACAAAACTTCACTTTTTTTTGGCAGGTAGTGTTTCTTATTGTCTTGCACACTTTTTTCTTTATTTTTACATTCAAAATGCTTTAAAAATTCCATTTACAAGACAATTGTTTATAATAAAATTCTATTCAATCGGTAGACTCATAACGATTGAAAACAATGTTTTTGTTTGAGTTTGGGTTTGACCAATTCGTAAAAAAAACAAAACAAACAAAAAAAAAAAAGAAGCTAATTAAGACATGCGTGTCCATCAACCTTAAACAATAATCTTTGTCAATTTTATTTTTCAGTCTTTATGATGGTCGATACTTGATCTATCTCTTACTGTTACATCCCCGGGCAACGCCGGGCTCTACTGCTAGTATATATATATATATAGATATAGATATAGAAGGCACCACGGACAGGAAAACAGAGACGAGCTTGTGTAAATGGATGAAAAATCAAGTATTGAAGGGACACGAAAAAAAGATACTTGCATTTAAAATGTGTCCCAGCGACTGGAAACTTTCAATGTCCGGTTTGTGTTCACTTGTTTCCAAATGTTTTCATTTATTTATCTATTATTTTACTTTCGTTTAGTCAAGTGGGTGGCTGCTTTTGAAGACCCTATTTCACAGACTTTATCGCTGAGCATAAAAAATACGAAACACTTTAGATAAAACACCACACCACCCCTTTTTTATTAGGACTACTGTCACAGATCATATTTTAGCAATTCAATTAAAATTATAACGGCCAATTCCACTTCTTTAGGTTTGACGACAGACGTTGATGGGGATTATTATACAACTGGAGAGGACAGTGTGGGTGTGCTAATGTGGTTGAATTAGGAACAGGTGCTGTTTATTTTCTGCTAGAAGGTCCAACTACAAGAAAATGGCGGACTCAAGCTGAATCCAACCGAAGATATAAAGAAGATAAACAAAACCGATACATATATATGTCAACAAATATATATATTAAATAACAAATTTACAAGTGACAAAGATATTGACATCTGTGTTTGTGTGTGGACGTAAAGAGTTTGTTCTTTGGTTCGTACGTACGTGTATGTGTGTTTCATGGCGTTTCCTCAAAAGTGGGCGAAACGCTGATTTCTACGAGAGATTACATTTTTAAATGTGTCCGCTGAACTGCGAAGTGAAAAAGAGTGACGTCAGTTCTCTCTCCCAGAGATCTCGTGCCAAAAGCGAACGAGGCAAGAAGTCGTCCAGTATTTATAGTGTAGTGAGAGCGACCCCTAGTGAACAATTAGGAAATTAAGGAGGAGCTAACTCCGACAATAGTTTCTGTTTTGGAAAGGTTTATCTCAGTGACGTCAGTTCTCTCTCCCAGAGATCTTGTGCCAAAAGAGAACGAGGCAAGAAGTCGCCCAGTATTTATAGTGTAGGGAGAGCGACCCCTAGTGAACAATTAGGGAATTAAGGAGGAGCTAACTCCGACAATAGTTTCCGTTTTGGAAAGGTTTATCTCAGTGACGTCAGTTCTCTCTCCCAGAGATCTTGTGCCAAAAGAGAACGAGGCAAGAAGTCGCCCAGTATTTATAGTGTAAGGAGAGCGACCCCTAGTGAACAATTAGGGAATTAAGGAGGAGCTAACTGCGACAATAGTTTCTGTTTTGGAAAGGTTTATCTCAGTGACGTCAGTTCTCTCTCCCAGAGATCTTGTACCAAAAGAGAACGAGGCAAGAAGTCGGCCAGTATTTATAGTGTAGGGAGAGCAACCCCTAGTGAACAATTAGGGAATTAAGGAGGAGCTAACTCCGACAATAGTTTCCGTTTTGGAAAGGTTTATCTGAGTGAGGTCAGTTCTCTCTCACAGAGATCTCGTGCTAAAAGAGAACGAGGCAAGTAGTCGCCCAGTATTTATAGTGTAGGGAGAGCGACCCCTAGTGAACAATTAGGGAATTAAGGAGGAGCTAACTCCGACACAACCATCTCAGCCACCAAGAAGGTCTGGCGTTGTTTGATGATATTTTCGCTTAACGACACTGGATTAAATGGGGGTGAAAGTAAAATCGGGAAGACTCTGTACCACCAATCATTAGAATCTTTTATTTAACTATGGACTTGAAGATTAGAGAGGAAAATCTTGACTTTTACCTTTTGATGAATACCGATTTATGACGTCAGCCAGTAATATGAAACTGTCTTTCCTACGAGGACGCACATATTAAAATCAGTTTTTCTTCCCCGGTTCAGAATTCATACAAGACAAAACCATTTTTCTCACCTACAGACAATTTCCGTTGAGTCGTTGATATACTGGAATGAGCGGTAAGAGCAGAAGAAAGGCGACCTAACGGCTTGAGGTTCTCTCCTGAAATGATATAACTACAATAGCAAAGAAAATGAATTTCCATTATTAAAAGATATAAAAAAAAAAACAAAAAAAACGCCTTTGCGCAAATCATCAGACAATTTTTTTTATTGAATCTGAATTAAAGACAAAAAAGATGAATTTTTTGTTTTGTTTTTGTTTTCCAATCCTGTCGAAGAGCAAATATGAGTTTAATGCACGTGGCAATCGTCAGGCAAAAATTAGAAACATTCAAAGAATTTTTCATTTGTGCCTAAAGATCCCGATGTACATCTTTAGTATATGTATATATATATATATATATATATATATATATATACAGAGAGAGAGACAGAGACAGAGAGAGAGATGGAGAGAGAGAGACAGATGGAGAGAGAGAGACAGATGGAGAGAGAGAGAGAGATGGAGAGAGCGAGTGAGAGAGAAACAAGGAATAAAGATAAATGTCTTTCCGTCCCTTCCTCCCTGTACGCACCGAGAAATACCTTTGCTCCTATTGCAACAAAAGCTCGACATCTTGGGGGTTCAAATTTCAATTGCATTAATATTCCGTTCGTCTTCCTTAAACGGAATTATTTTTTTTTCTTTTGTCAGACTTTGACGAAACCATTTTTTAATTCAATTTATGCGATGCGTATGTGAATGTCTACATTTGAGGTAAACGAGTATAGACCAATGATGCATATTTCAATCCACCAACGCAGCAGATATTTTTCAAGTCAAAGATTGTTTAATAGTTTAATAGTTTAATAGTTATATATATATATATATATATATATATATATATATATATATATATACTAGCCAAGGTACCCGCTGTTGCCCGCGTATACATGACTGCAATTGTATAACCGCACCTCTCTGTATACAAACAGCCCGTGTCTAGAAAAATCTACTTGAATCCCCGCTTGCATGCATCATCCGTTGATATACTAATCTCCTCCCCACTCATCTTTTTTACTATATGTCTTTCGCAAGTGCTTGATTGTTCTTAAAGAAATTCCACCAATAAGACTTTCTTGCATCAAATGTTGTTCGAATACCAATTTAGAATGGAATCATATGAAGAAACTATTGGCTAAATGGCAAAAGCCGATTTGGGACCAAGTTTATTGCAGATTTCGTCCACTTAACTGAAATAATCTAAACCAAACATTCACGCTAGACAATTTGTATGTCATATGTAATTCACATGGTAAATTTGGAAAGCATCCGAAGAAAAAGCACGGTGTTATAGCCGAAAGACTTTTACAAAATTTTTTAGTGGTTTTTCGTGAGGAAGCGAGCTTATTTTTTGCACGATGACGAATTTTTCGCCACATGTTGGACGTTTAGGTACAAAGAATATCAGTTCATCCAGTAAAAATTTTGTTCCCGTGTAAGTTTGCCCTGATTTTTGCAAAAAGTCGTAATCACCTTCAGTTTTATCGATTTTTCCTACCCAACGGGGTAGGGTGCCTAGAGATTAAAAAGTTATATATATATATATATATATATATATATATATATATATATATATATATATATAAATTCATGAAATATGAGCTCTGGTAAAAAAAAAAAACTGCAATGATAACAGCAAAAATTGCAATGTGAACACTGGTAAAAAATGGTTGCTGAAGACATTAGGTTTATAATACCCAGAAATTCATACACAGATGTCCTCAAGGACACATGGCACAGTGGATAAAGGCGTTGGTTAGATCCAGTGACAGGATCCAAAGAGTGTGAGTTCAATAGTGGAGAACTTTCAGAGGGGAATTAACAGGAACTAACTGATAACTGACATCCATTAAGACATGGCACGTGGAACTAGAACAGTCTACCCCAGTGAGTGAAATAAAGGGTTCAGTTCGACATTCCAACCAACTGAAGAAGGCTGGAGCGTACAACGGCCGGAACGTTGGGATAAACATGGCGACAAAGATGAGGATAATAGTCCGAATAATGTAAATAGTAGATAGATAGATAGATAGATATGAATAGACGGAGATAGATAGATAGATAGATAGATAGATAGATAGATAGATACTTTAAAATCAGGAAGTCAGTTGAATCCGCCACCTTGGCTTCAACCTTACTCTATCTTCAGTCAATTTTTATCAAATGACCTCTCAACGCTTTATTTAAATAAAGAAAAAAAAAACTAAAGATCGCTACATTATTATTTTCAAAAATAAATAAACAAACGCTCGACGTTAGGTGATATAGAAAGAGAGGAGCAGAATGTGAAGAAGAAGAAGAAGAAGAAGAAGAAGAAGAAGAAGAAGAAAGCAAGTGTATTGTAAAAATCTTCTTCTTTTTCACATCCTCCCCCTCCTCCTTTTCTATTACAAGGATCGGATGCAAAACCAGGGAGTTTTGGCCGAAATTTTTCCATTTACATTTGGTTTATAGGTCTGAAGATTTGAAGCCATTTTTTATCGACTTCAATGAAATAAATATCACCTATGATTTATTAAGTGTTTGTTTATTATTGTTATTATTATGATATATATATATATATATATATATATATATATATATATACTAGCCGAGGCACCCTTGTTTTAGATATTCAGTAAATTTCCTATGGCCATAATAACAATAAAATATTATGGCATTATCCACAACTCTAATCATCAAACAAAAACATGGATGACGCGTAAGATCTTGATTCAACTGCAAGTGCAAACGTATTAACGCCCCCTTCCTTCTTCGAACGTTTCTTGTAAAGCTGTGGTTAATAAAAGCTTCTTCGGGATTTTTTTTGCTATTGGCTAAATGGCAAAAGCCGATTTGGGACCAAGTTTATTGCAGATTTCGTCCACTTAACTGAAATAATCTAAACCAAACATTCACGCTAGACAATTTGTATGTCATATGTAATTCACATGGTAAATTTGGAAAGCATCCGAAGAAAAAGCCGAAAGAATTTTACAAAATTTGTTTAGTGGTTTTTCGTGAGGAAGCGATCTTATTTTTTGCATGATGACGAATTTTTCGCCACATGTTGGACGTTTAGGTACAAAGAATATCAGTTCATCCAGTACAAATTTTGTTCACGTGTAAGTTTGCCCTGATTTTTGCAAAAAGTCGTAACCAACTTCAGTTTTATCGATTTTTCTACCCAACGGGGTAAGGTGCCTAGAGATTAAAAAGTTAATCTTCATTTATCTTCATAAATTTGAAATATTAGTGTACAATTTCAGCAAGATAGGTCTAGTAATGTGGACGTGCATAAATAACATAGACACACAGAGATAGACATCTTCTGTAATATATATATATATATATATATATATATATATATATATATATATATATGAAATGGACAAAGTCCGACAATTATTAGGTTGGTGCAAAAATAATATCGGTTTTTGACGTTAAAAAATACGTCAAAAACAACATTATTTTTGCACCAACCTAATATTTTAAGACCTTTTCATATTAAGACATTCTTTTTTATAGATACAAATATTTAAGTAAATGCTCTGTTTTATAATAAACAGCAGTATTACATTTACCGGCCTGAACGCCCGCTTTCTTCTTCGCACGTTTACTGTAAAGCTGGGGTTAATAAGAGGTTCTTCGGGATTCTTTTCCCCCTTTTAACTTTTCAATAATCCTTCTCAAACAATCTTTGCATCAAATGTTTTTCGAAAGCCAATTTAGAATGGAATCGTATGCAGAAACTATTGGCCAAATGGGAAAAGCGGATTTTGGACCAAGTTTGTAGCAGATTTCGTCCACTTAACTGAAATAATCTAAACCCGACATTCACGCTAGACAATTATTGTGTCTTATGTAATTTGGAAAGAATCAGATGAAAAACCATGGAGTTATGGCTGAAAAACGGGTTTTTTGAACAGTTTTTTATGGAGATGCGAGCAGGACTACAACCACACTATCTTATTTTCTGCTCCATGGCAAATTTTTTTTACATGTTTGAAGAAAATCGAATAAAAAACGCGTAAGTTATTCAAGTTTTTATTTTAAGTCGTACGAAAAACCAGATTTTTCCCACTTTTTTGCGATTTTTTTGTGTGAAGTTAACGTTGCAGGAAAACAATCAAACAATCTACATAATCCCCGTATGTTTTGCATTAAGCGCAAACAAAAAAAATGAACTCATCCACTAAAAATTTTATTCGCGTCTAACTTTCCCTTGTTTTGAGGAGGTGGAGATTGAAACGTTAATCTAGACTTTATAAATTTGCAATATGTGTATACAATCTCATCCAAATCGTTCAAGAAATGTGGACGTGTATAAAGAGCATACATACACACAGACAGATATATTCTGTTTTACACACACACACACACACACACACACACACACACACACACACACGCTCACACACATATATATATATATATCTATGTGTGTGCGTGTGTGTGTGGATTTTATGGAAAACCCTACTACAAGAATAATTAACCCTACCTGACCCGACATAGGTAAGATCAGCAAAAGAATCCTGGAACGAATTACTTGCCAAATTAAAAACCACCATGGATTAAAATTATGGATCAATACCAAAGATGTAATCAATTGGTTTACCAATATTGATAATAAACCTGATTGCACCCTATTACAGTTCGATATCGTTGATTACTACCCGTCAATATCGAAGGATCTATTCACGACTGCCCTGGAGTTTGCTGCTTCCTGACAAAGGAAGAAATAGATATAATTCTCAGTGCAAAAAAATCTGTCCTCATTCATAATGGGGACCAATGGACAAAAAACAATAATGACAATTTTGACATCACTATCGTATCTTTAGACTCTGCAGAGTCTACTGACCTTGTTGGTCTTTTAATACTGTACAACTTGACCGCGCGCCGTGAAAGAGAAATTAAGGACATCGGACTGTATAGTGATGACGGGCTCATGGTAATGAGGAGTTCTACTAATTTTAAAATAGAGAAAATTGGGAAGATTGTATTTAGTGAATTTAAAAATCTAAACTGAAAAATAAGTCTGTACTAAATTGAAAAGGTAAACTTCCTCGACGTAACTCTAGATTTAACAAACAACACATACCAACCTTATAAAAAACCAAATACTAACCCCTTATACTTACACCCGAAGTCAAACCACCCTCTATCCATAATTAAACATATACCCTCATCAATAGAGAATAGAATCAGCATAAACTCCGCTAATAAAGAAATATTCCAACAACACAGTAACTTTTATAACGCAGCCCTAAAAAATAGTGGATACAAAAATGCTAACATCAATTATAGAAACAATTGTACTAGCCAGAAAAAAAAACAGGAAAAGAAAAATCATTTGGTATACCCCTCCGTTCAACCAAATGGTTAGTGTTAAGCTAGGACAGAAATTCCTAGCTTTAATTGAAAAACACTTTCCTACCAATAGTAGACTTAGTAAAATATTTAATAAAAACACCCTAAAATTAAGTTACAGCTGCACTGAAAATCTAGAAAGTATAATAAAAAAACACAATAATAAAATCCTGAACAAGCCCCCATGCTTGAATAGTATTAAAAAAAAAACTACACTTAAATTAGACAAAAATAGTGAAAAATTATGTAATTGTAGAAAGCCAGAAGACTGCCCATTGGAAAATAAATGCCGCGTAAAATCTGTGGTATACCAATGTACTATCTCATCCACTGAGAGTCCTAATACTAATAGGATATATATTGGGTCTACGAAGAATGAATTTAAAACCAGATGGAGGCAGCATAAGTGCTCTTTCAACAATATAAATAAAAGAAATCAGAGATTTCTATCTAAATATTTTTGGCATTTGAAGGAAATGAATAAAACAGCAAAAGTAAAATTGAAAATTATAAACAAAACTAGAACTTGTAAAACTTGGGATGACCCATGCCCTTTATGCCTACATGAAAAAGTACATATTAAGTTTCTAAATAATAAAAATCTATTAAACAATAGACATGAGCTAACGGTTTTTCCCGACATCATCAAATTTTTGCATTGAATAATTAGCATAAAAACAAACAAACAATAAAATAATTTATAGATAGATAGATAGATAGATAGATAGATAGAGAGAGAGAGAGAGAGAGAGAGAGAGAGAGAAGAATAAGGAAATAGTTTGAGGTAGATAGGAACAAATTGAGATCAATGTTAGCAGACTGACGTAGGTAGGTGAATATCTACATTCAAACAAACGTATAAATTTTAGCGATACTCGGGTATAGATTATTGTAATTACGCTAATTAAGTAGTCTTAATCAGTATTCACTTCGAACAAATCCGTTTATAAGCACATACACACACGAGCACCCTACTCCGACACACATGTGTTTATTTACACTGGTGTACCAAAACCCATATGAAAGCATATTTAAAAGCAATGGTCGATGGCACCACCGTACCCTGTCATAGAAATACCCAGACCTATATCGATTGTACTTTGGCCAGTCAGTGTGTGAACATCGATCGTTCTCAATTTACGTGTAAAAGAAATACCTGATGGTAGGCATTGCGGCCCCTGTAGACAGTGCATTGACCAAACATCAGTACTTATCGAATATTTGTTTAATCATTTCACACCAAGGAAGGCATTGAAGAACAAAGATGGTACGTGTTACTGTGTGTGAGAGAATATGAGGAAAAGAAAACATTATTAAGGAGAGGAAACTCTAAAAAAAAAATAGGATTTTTTTAAGCATTTTATCCCAAGCAAGGCGGGAGTGCCACTAGCACTCAAGGGGTTACAGAGAATGGGAGCAAGAGTAAAGAGTCGTGATAGAAGAAAGGATGAAGAGAAGGACGGGGAATAGATCAAGGCATCTGGAGATGTTGATTTACATTACATTTGAATATTAGGATATTATAGCTATTAGGGAAGCAAGTAAGAGGAAGGGAGTTCATCGGAAGGGAAGTGCGAGAAATGAAGCTATTGGAGTAAAAGAAACAGCTACATTTAACCGTTTCTACAGTGAAAAGGGTGGGACTGAGATGCCAACCTAGTAGCACGTTTAAATTCATGCAGTTTGGGAACCAGCGAAAGTAGCTCGTCGGAGCAGTTACCGTGAAAGTATTTGTAGAAAAGACAGAGGGAAGCCATGACACGTCTGTAAGATAGCAACTGTAAACAAGATGCCAGATGGAGCCAATCACATTACATTTTTTAAACTAATTATTCCCCCAAATATAAGGCTCGAAATCCACTCAAATTAAAGTTGTTGTGTGAATATAAGAAGAACAGGTAAGAGGTTCATGCTTTGAATTGTTATGATCCAGAATGATAATGATATTTCATCATTCTAAAAATAACCTTGCTATCAGCAATGATAGAAAATAAGGATACTTCCTCATCCCTGAAATAAAGATAAAAAACTTCATCATCCTAAAAATTGAAACCAGTGATGAAACATGAGAAAGAAAAGTTTCATCATTTTAAAATCTGATTATAAAAACGACCTTTCCACCACAAGCGCGTTTAGTCAGGAAAGTAGGGTCAATAGAGTACCAAGTGCCAATTGCGGTAGTAAAAGGCCCAGCACACACGTATTCTCATCCCTCCGGAAAATCGAAAACTGACGATTTCAAACGTTATCCTCACCAACGAAATTCTTGGAACAAGCAAAAAAGCACAAACTTTTAAAGAAAGAAAGGATATAGTAACACTGAAAACATTTTTAATCCACACCGCACCAATATCTGTAATGCACATCATGAAAAAGAAAAATGCAAATTCTTGTAATTAATGTCAATATGTGTCTCGAGTCAAATCGTTGTACGCTTTATGCATTTTATTTTCAGTATATAAAAAAGTAAAAAGCATTCCTCTATCAACTACTTGCTATTTAACTTGAGCTCCTTGATAAAATGCAAAAAAGAATCATTGGTCTTGATCTGGCGGCTCAGCTCCAGTCACTTTCTCGGTGTCGTAAGGCTGCCTATCTGTGTCGTTTTCTATAAACATTTTCATGGTAATTGATTGAAAGAGCTTTCCTCTATGGTACCTAGACCTTATGAATTTAAGCGCAACACTAAACTGTTGTCGAGATCTCATCAATTTACAGTTGATTTGCATAAATGTTACCGTAAGTTCTATGCTAACAGTTTCTTCTCTCACAGTTCTCGATTGTAGAACTCCCTTCCGACTCCATGCTTTCCAGCCAACTTTAATCTGCAAAACTTTAAATGCAATGTCAATCGTTATTTTTCGTCTTTTTGTTATCTCTCCTAAACCTTGTTCCGCCAACCATTTACTCAAGCTCATTCTTCTTCTATGTGCCGTGTCCCTTCAGGACGTAGGCGATCATGGCTCTCCACAATGTCCTCTCCTTTTTAGCTCATAATTTTGTATTTTTCTTATCTCTCCTAAACTTTGTTCGGCCATCCATTTAAACAAGCTTATTCGTCTTCTTCTATGTGCCGTGTTCCTTCAGGACATTGGCGATCATGGCTCTCCACAATTTCCTCAGTGATCAGGAATGAATGCAAGCATTACTGATAGAATAGGGCTATTATATGTATAATGGAAATGCATTGCTAATGATTTTTACTATAAAAATGCATTGAAAATCAGGAAGGAAGGGATTGTCAGTGGTCAGGAATGAATGCAAGCATTACTGATAGAATAGGGCTATTATATGTATGATGGAAATGCATTGCCAATGATTTTACTATAAAAATGCATTGAAAATCAGGAAGAAAGGGATTGTCAGTGGTCAGGAATGAATGCAAGCATTACTGATAGAATAGGGCTATTATATGTATAATGGAAATGCATTGCTAATGATTTTACTATCAATAATGCATTGAAAATCAGGAAGAAGAGGGATTGTCAGTGGTCAGGAATGAATGCAAGCATTACTGATAGAATAGGGCTATTATATGTACAATGGAAATGCATTGCTAATGATTTTACTATAAAAATGCATTGACATTCAGGAAGAAAGGGATTGTCAGTGGTCAGGAATGAATGCAAGCATTACTGATAGAATAGGGCTATTATATGTACAATGGAAATGCATTGCTACTGATTTTACTATAAAAATGCATTGACATTCAAAATGAAAGGGATTGTCAGTGGTCAGGAATGAATGTGTCAGAGTTAGCTCCTCCTTAATTCCTTAATTGTCACTTGTGGTCATTCTCCCTTTACTATAAATACTGGTCGATTTCTCGCCGAGTCCTGTTTTTCCTTCAGGCCTCGTGCCACATCCCACCTCACGTGGAGATGAGTTAACTCCTCTTTTTCATTTCTTCATTTCAGCGACTACAGTATAAACTCTCTTAGAAAATCTGCGTCTTCCCATTAGTGGAAGACGCCGCACAAATACTCGTACGTACGAACATTCACCAAAGAACAAACACAAATGTTCACACACACACGCTAATGTCATTGTCTGTGTCTATTGTAAAATTGTTTTGTTTAATACATATATTTGTTTATATATATATATATATATATATATATATATATATATATACACATATATATATATGTAATTTTCTTATAGTTGGACCTTTTAATATTCTACCAGGAGTTACACACATGTTTTTAATACAACAACACGTAAATACACACACTGTCCTCTACAAATGCAAACATTATTGATGCAATAAGGCTATTATATGAAATAGGTAAAATTTCTTAAGCTGTAAGCATTTTCATTAAACTACTAAAAGTCCCCTCTTGTTTATACCTACGTAAATTCTAGGTAACTGTTCCTTCTCTCTTGTTGGTTGCAACACGGGCTTCCAATATCGTGAATATATTACATATACAGGACTTGGCGTTATTATAAGATCTTTTGGGTGTTTGAATAATTTGTCAATATTATTTTTACGGATGAATCCAGTAAGCCTCTTATGGCTAATGACTGCTTTCTCTGACTCTCCTGCAAAGAAGGAAAAAAAAAAAAAAAAAAAAAAGATGGAGGAATTATTTCAAGCGAAATATTTCCACAGGGAATATGGCGGATGGTGTTAAATGTTGTATTCGCCTGACAAATGTCTTTTCTTGCTAAAGCAGACTAATTGTTTTCTCGAAATTGAAGCTGAAAAAAAAATGAATACATTTTATCGGCAGGTTTACGCTAAAGTTACTCTGGAAATAGCTAAGGTAGTCGACGTGAATTAAACTTAATATTTTTTGTATTAAATCACTTGTTTTGCAGTCAGCGGTTATTTCAGCCGACTCTATTGATACAGAAACTGTAAAGTGAAATTTTAGTTTGTAATGGATTATTCTCAATATTTTTTTCCTCTTTGGGTTATGTAATTTGAGTGTAATCTTAGAGTGTAAATCTTAGAGGTCTGGTTTCAAATCATGGTTCAGTTATTGCAGTTCAATTTGACCAACTTTTTTAAATATCAATTTTTTAATTTCACCCTAAGTAAGGCAATAAAACCACTAAGACGCAAGGGGGCTACTAAGTGTGAGAGACTCTATATATAAAATTCTGTGACTTTCGTTAGTCTGTCCGTCACACCGTCTAAAATAGCCATACATTGACTGATCGAAAGCAAATTTTGTGGAGAAGTGCAAAACAGTTAGTGGAGTACAAAGTACAGTAGGTTTTACTAGAGTGTGTAGCTTAGTACAATAAATTTTCATCAATTTTATTTTTTTTGGGGGGAATTATAAGTTTCTCTATTTAACATCCAAAATACTCCCACTATTTTAAAAACTATTTAATGATAAAAATAAGTAAAAATGCAATATTGTTTTTTGCATATGTTTTCTTTAAGGTTTTATATATATATATATATATATATATATATATATATATATATATATATATATATATATATATATATATATTAACTGATTTAAAATATGATTTTTTCGCTACACTGTAATATCCATGTTTCAAAAATGGAAGCTAAAAACTTTAAATTTAATTATATAATTAAATTAAAAGCATTATTTCCGTTTCATCTTCAAGCGAATATTGGAATGACTTATTTTTAAATTTACTGAGTTTTAAACGCACATATAAATTCATAATTTCTGTTAACAAGGATACAGAGAAATCCAATCATTCAGACAGGGGCGGTAACGTGTTCATTTTTATTATCTATTGTTGTATCAATTATGAGTTACGTTCGAAAAAAAGGTTCTTTCATGGACACTCTATAAACATCAGCTAAAACTTCTTGAGGGCTTCCATCAACGGTGTCTGAGACAAATACTTCATATCACATGGCAGTCCCATGTCTCAGATACAGAAGTATTAGAGAAATCAGGGCTACTAAGCATTCAGTCGATGGTAATGAAAAATTGTCTCCGATGGATCGGTCACATTGCGCGTATGGATGACAGTCGTCTGCCAAAACAGCGGTTCTATGGTGAAATGAGAGAAGGAAAGAGAAATGCATCAAAGTCGAAGAAGAGATTTAAGGACACAATAAAATCTTATCTGAAATAATCTGGACTATCTGTAGACCAATGGGAAAAAATGGCTTTGGATAGAAGTAAGTGGCGGAAACTAATTCACGAAAGCATTGAGTCCTTTGAGAATAGCCGTATGCAGTACAGTGCCTACAAACGTCTGATTCGTAAAGGCGAACAGGGTCCAGCAATGGGTCCACAAATTCATCACGTTAATTGTGACTTATGCGGAAAATTGTGCCTATCTTTTGCCGGCTTCAAATGCCATTTGCGTAAATGTGCAAAACCTACTGTGCACCCGAATAATGTCACTGTAAACAAAACTGATCGGGTATGCAAAATTTGTCGCAGTTTGGCTGGCCTGAAGTGTCAACTGCGAATACATAGAATTTGAGGGGAGTGGGAGGTGGGGTGAGGACATGAAATAAAGGAGGTGGTCACGCTCGAACCGAGAGGATAGAAACTACAATATATATATAATTTTGGTAAAATATAGTTCACATTCATAGCACTGTAAATATAAATACAATAGAATGTGTAGAGTTTGTAAATCTCGACAAAAAATATTAGCGATAACTTCAACAATACAAACAGATGGCGATATCTATCAAAGAGATGAAATTTAAATTTTTATTATTGCATTATTCAAAAATTTCATACCCACAGAACAGATTAAAGGTAAGAATGCCAAAAGGGAAACAATGCCCATCCTACCTGGCAAGCTTGAGCAAATAAATCGTAGAGTGGGATTTGGGAGAGATAGCAAGAAGACAAAAGTTATTAAGAGCTACAAAGGAAAGGACTTTGTGGAGAGCCAGGATAGCCTATATCCTGAAGGAATACAGCACAAAGAATTTTATCTGGGGGGCCGTTATACTTAGAATATAACACAAATGAGAGTTAGAAATTTATTCTCTTAATTTCCATAAAGAATTCTAAGAATCATTTCGTGTTTACAGTTCGCCACATCTATCAGAGAGATGAAATTTAAATTTTATTATTGCATCATTCCAAATTTGTGCTATGGTATAATGCTTATTACCTAAACTATAATAATACTGAATAATTTTTTTAAACATTTAAAGTATATTTAATCAGATCTTCCTAATAGCTGTCGCGATCTGTAAATGCTTTGAGGATTTTAAAATGTGTCAGCGAGTTGCAAAAAAATTCTAGTAGATAAAAAAATCATGAGAAAAGATGCTTAATTCACCCTAATGGCTTGTATTGGTGCAAAAGATGATGGGAATAAGAGGAAAGGATGACAACGAGACACATCTTCAATAAGAGAGAGACGAGATGCATGATTGGGATGAAACCTGGACTGAAATTGAAAAAGCTATTGAAAAGTTTGTCAGTTTTATGGAAAGAAGCTATGACGATTTCAATAACGCACACAGAGTTAAAAAAAATTTTCAAAAAAATTTCAAGAACAAAAGCAAAACGAAATGCGGAAAAAGTTGAGAATGACATTAGAAGAGAAAGAATCATCATACAACAGCGATTAAAAAATCCTCGATACATTATTTGTTTTGCATATGTGGCAGACTTAATTTAAGGAATTTTCATGAACATTACATAATTTATTTCTTTTTCCTTAAAAGTCAATTCCGTTATATTTCACTCACCATTAGCTCATTTTGTTTACTATAAAACATTGAAAATAAATGTTAAACCTGATTTCAGTTCTTTTATTTTAATCTAAATATAACCTCTCATATCCGGACTTTGTAACTAATTCCTCATATCCGGAAGGCCTTCTTAGTCCGGTTGTCAGGGATTCTATTGTAAATATTGGCATAAATGCGATATGTGAAACCCAAATTTGATTCGATAGAAATGGAAGTCATGTTGAAGGTTAAACGAAATCTTTGAGAAAAACAAAAGCTTTCATAGGGAATCGGAAAAATTGAGTTATTATTTAAATGAACCCCGTTCGTTTTGCAAATCTAATTTATTGGTCTCTGAAATAAGTCAGCAGACGTGATATTTTTATTAACCTTCTCGCGTGTAGAATATTGCTTTTTGGTAGCACTCTATTCAAAAGGAATAGAACAACGTCAGAATTTTGAAAAACAATTTACTCCGAGCAAATACGAATTTACGCCTGACTTCAAATGACGTCATATTCTGTTAAGTCCTTAGTGTCATTATTTTATTTTAACATTTTCCAAATCATTATTATATAGTAAATAATGGGGGATATGTTTATTACTTAATGACAATAGAAAAATGATCACCCACTTTTTGTCCATCAGAATCTCATACTAATACTAGTTTACTATGTCAATAAAAATGATAGCTTATTTTGTTAGGTCCTTACATTAGTTTTTCTTTTACGTATTCCAAATGATTTTTATTATTTAATAAATAATGGGGGATCAGTTTATTACTTAATGACAATAGAAAAATGATCACCCACTTTTTGTCCATCAGAATCTCATACTAATACTAGTTTACTATGTCAATAAAAATGATAGCTTATTTTGTTAGGTCCTTACATTAGTTTTTCTTTTACGTATTCCAAATGATTTTTATTATTTAATAAATAATGGGGGATCAGTTTATTACTTAATGACAATAGGAAAATGATCACTCACTTTATCTTTATCAGAATCCTATACTAATACTAATTTACTATAGCAATAAAAATGATAGCTTATTCTGTTAAGTCATTACTAACATTACTTTTTCTTTTACGTTTTCCAAATTATTATGTAATAAATAACGGGGGATCAGTTTATTGCTTAGTAACCATCAAAAATCGCTCCCTTTATGTTTTTTAGTATCCAATATTAATACTAGTTTACTATGTTAATACACTTGATTTCATGACCTTACTCTGCGGCATATATGGAAAGACACATACAGAATCCAGTTATGAAACTACAACGGACTGCCATTGACTCTGTTAAAATTTCAAGTGATGCCTTCTGTAGCATATCTGTCAGGCGTAGCCCTCTTCATTCGCTGGTTCAACCATTGAGATCTGTTGTAATCGTCATCCGCTTGTTCCACCGTTGGGGTATCTGGAGTTGGTCGCGCTTAGCCTGGGTACTCGTCTTCGTCCATGGTGACTCTACCAGGTGTTTAGAACTCCCGACGGCATCGCTCTCAGAATAATTGGACCACGCAAGCCTCTCCACCACGACAAAGAGTGACCATCAGAAGTCACTACCTAGCAAGTTGCGGAAACCATAAAATAAATTCACGCCATCGGCACTTTATTCTATTCTGATTTTGTTTCATCTCCAACCAACTCTTGCAAAGCCAAACGGCGATAGGAAATGGATGACGAGAACAGGTGAAACTTGAAGCTTGTTATCCTGAACCTACACGTTGGCGGCGAATGTAGTCATCAACGCCATCATCATAAAGGAAGCGATCTGCGAAGAAGAAATTAAAGTCATATATAATTTTCGTTTTTTGCTATCGACTCAAAAAATGAAGTTCAATATTATTTCATTCAATGATATGTCCACCATTATTTGCAAAGATCTCTTGGCACGTATCCAGAACCTCTTTGATACCTTTTCAGTAAAATTCCGCAGATTTGGATGTTGAAGGTATTCGACGAACTCTTCGTTCTGGTTTCATGAAAGAAAACTTTTGATAAGCTTACGGCAATGTCAGGTGAATTGGTGACAAATTTAGTCATCAACGCCGTCATCATAAAGGAAGCGATCTGCGAAGAAGAAATTCAATTCTTGGATACGAGATAAAACCGATGATGGCGATACGTTATATCTCGTCTGAAAATAGACAGTCTTAGGATTTTAAAACTAGTCTTTGTCCAACCTTTATCAAGTTCGCATCTCAAACCGAACGTACTTAGTGTAATCTTTGTTTTAACTCCAGATATTTGTCAAGTTGTGATCGTTTGAATTTAATCAAGACTTGCACATATTCTGGATAGTTGCCTCTTTTCCCTGGGAAATGTCTTTGGAACTTTGTTGAAATGAATAGCGTAAGTGATAGAAAGGTTTTAGGGAATTGATGACGGGGACAGGTTTTGGTGAAATTGGAAGCTTCTAGTTCTAAACCTGGACGTTGGCGGCGAATTTAGTCATCAACGCTATCATCGTAAAGGAAACGGTCAGCAAAGAAGACATTTAATTCTTACATACGATATAAAGATGACGAATATCCTCTGCATATATTATTACTTAAGGAACTGAAAAAAAATACATTAAACAAACATTATTAAACAAATATGAAGGCAAGAATCAGTTTTCTATTTTTATTAAGTTAAAATATGACACCCATTTAATTACAACGTCGCGGTTTTACTTAGTTTACTTATTATTTTACGCGGTTTATCGCTATGAATCTATTTCAAAATTTTGTTGGCATTAAATGACCCACTGCTATTGATATGCCATAAAACAAAACCAACCAACCAACCAACCAACCAACCAACCAACCAACCAACCTTTATGATGATGGCGTTGATGACTAAATTTGCTGCCTAATTCATTTGACATTACAGCAGCTGGTATTCACAAGCGGTCACCTATCTAGGTACTGTTCTGGCTGTTCCGATCTGGTTCTCTTAATTGAACAGACGAAAGCTTGTAAAAAATTAAAAAGACCTTATGCAACTGGAATTTATAAACGGGGATCATATCATTCATATACTGGTTCGGGGTTGATGTATCTTATATAGTTTGCGACGATGTATTCTCGCCATTTAAATCATTAACCTCTATAATTGTTTTTTGTATGAATGATTCATGAATATATATATATATATATATATATATATATATATATATATATATATATATATATATAAAAGAAGAGACTTGAAGTAACAGAAACATGGTTATACAGAAGGATGTTGAGAATACCATGGACCAAACATGTGAGCAATGATGATATTTTAGAGACAATGGAAACAAAAAGGATACATACATAACATCGCATGTGCGTGGGTGGTGTAAAGGATATCGGCTAGGAGAGCCGTGTTCGAATTCTATTCGAATTCGTTATATTAACTTACGCACAAATACCCTTGGAAAAGATAAGAATATGTATGGTCTTAATAGCAGGACAGACTGGGTTCTTTAGCTTTGGTTGGCAACCTGTCTACCACAGAAAGAAATGGAAACCAACAATCAAAAGATACATGATCGCCCTAGCGTGTATCACGTGTGGCGCTTAACTGACTGATATATAACATCAGAATGAAACAGTAGGGCGCATAATGAGGAAAGAGAGCTTGGAAAATTTGACACTCAAGGGACAGATTGAAGGTAAGACAGAGGAAAAACGAATAATCTACTTGGCCAGCTTGAATAAATGGAAAGCGATGAAGGGTTTAGGAGAGATGGTATAAAGTCAAAATTTATTAAGAGCTACAAAGGACAGGAAATTGTGGAGAGTCATGATCGCCAACGTCCTGACGGGACACAACACATAGAAGAAGAAGAATGAGAATGAATAAATGGACATCAGTGCAGGGTTTGACAGAGATGCCATAAAAGTCAAAATTTGTTAAGAGCTACAAATGACAGGAAATTGTGGAGGGCAATGATCGCCAACGTTCTGAAGGGACATGATACATAGAGGAAGAATGAGCATGAATAAAGGGAATGCAGTGCAGGGTTTGTGAGAGATGGCATAAATGTCAAAAAATTTTAAGAGCTACAAATGTGGAGGAAATGAGGAAATTGTGGAGGGATACGGCATATGCAAAAAAATACTTGGGGAATTCAGTTTATTAGTTAATAAGAATGGCTGGTTCACATGTCTAATATCTTCATATATCGTCAAATATTGTCATCTATCATCAGGTGCCGTCTAATATCGTGATATATCGTCAAATATTGTCATCTATCATCAGGTTCCGTCTAATATCTTCATATATCGTCAAATATTGTCATCTATCATCAGGTGCCGTCTAATATCTTCATATATCATCAAATATTGTCATATATCATCAGGTGCCGTCTAATATCTTCATATATCATCAAATATTGTCATCTATCACCAAGTGTCGTCTAATATCTTCATATATCGACAAATATTGTCATCTATCATCCGGTGCCGTCTAATATCTTCATATATCGTCAAATATTGTCATCTATCATCAGGTGTCGTCTAATATCTTCATATATCATCAAATATTGTCATCTATCATCAGGTGTCGTCTAATATCGTGATATATCATCAAGTGTCATCCAATATCTTCATATACCATTAAATATTTTGATCTACCATCAGATGTCGTATAATATATTCATATATCATCAAATATTGTTATCTATCATCAGGTGCCGTCTAATATCTTCATATATCATCAAATATTGTCATCTATCATCGGGTGCCGTCTAATATCTTCATATATCGTCAAATATTGTCATCTATCATCAGGTGCCGTCTAATATCTTCATATATTGTCATCTATCATCAGGTGCCGTCTAATATCTTCATATATCATCAAATATTGTCATCTATCATCGGGTGCCGTCTAATATCTTCATATATCTTCAAATATTGTCATCTATCATCAGGTGTCGTCTAATATCGTGATATATCATCAAGTGTCATCCAATATCTTCATATACCCTTAAATATTTTTATCTACCATCAGATGTCGTATAATATCTTCATATATCGTCAAATATTGTCATCTATCATCCGGTGCCGTCTAATATCTTCATATATCGTCAAATATTGTCATCTATCATCAGGTGTCGTCTAATATCTTCATATATCATCAAATATTGTTATCTATCATCAGGTGCCGTCTAATATCTTCATGTATCATCAAATATTGTCATCTATCATCAGGTGCCGTCTAATATCTTCATGTATCATCAAATATTGTCATCTATCATCAGGTGTCGTCTAATATCTTCATATATCATCAAATATTGTCATCTATCATCAGGTGCTGTCTAATATCTTTATATATCATCAAATATTGTCATCTATCATCGGGTGCCGCCTAATATCTTCATATATCGTCAAATATTGTCATCTATCATCAGGTGCCGTCTAATATCTTCATATATCGTCAAATATTGTCATCTATCATCGGGTGCCGTCTAATATCTTCATATATCGTCAAATATTGTCATATATCATCGGGTGCCGTCTAATATCTTCATATATCTTCAAATATTGTCATCTATCATCAGGTGTCGTCTAATATCGTGATATATCATCAAGTGTCATCCAATATCTTCATATACCCTTAAATATTTTTATCTAACATCAGATGTCGTATAATATATTCATATATCATCAAATATTGTCATCTATCATCCGGAGCCGTCTAATATCTTCATATATCGTCAAATATTGTCATCTATCATCAGGTGTCGTCTAATATCTTCATATATCATCAAATATTGTTATCTATCATCAGGTGCCGTCTAATATCTTCATGTATCATCAAATATTGTCATCTATCATCAGGTGCCGTCTAATATCTTCATATGTCATCAAATATTGTCATCTATCATCAGGTGTCGTCTAATATCTTCATATATCATCAAATATTGTCATCTATCATCAGGTGCTGTCTAATATCTTTATATATCATCAAATATTGTCATCTATCATCGGGTGCCGCCTAATATCTTCATATATCGTCAAATATTGTCATCTATCATCAGGTGCCGTCTAATATCTTCATATATCGTCAAATATTGTCATCTATCATCGGGTGCCGTCTAATATCTTCATATATCGTCAAATATTGTCATATATCATCGGGTGCCGTCTAATATCTTCATATATCGTCAAATATTGTCATCTATTGTCAGGTGCCGTGTAATATCTTCATATATCATCAAATATTGTCATCTATCATCGGGTGCCGTTTATATCTTCATATATCTTCAAATATTGTCATGTATCATCAGGTGTCGTCTAATATCGTGATATATCATCAAGTGTCATCCAATATCTTCATATACCCTTAAATATTTTTATCTGCCATCAGATGTCGTATAATATATTCATATATCATCAAATATTGTCATCTATCATCAGGTGCCGTCTAATATCTTCATATATCGTCAAATATTGCCATCTATCATCAGGTGCCGTCTAATATCTTCATATACTATCAAATATTGTCATCTATCATCGGGTGCCGTCTAATATCTTCATATATCGTCAAATATTGTCATCTGTCATCTGGTGCCGTCTAATATCTTCATACATCGTCAAATATTGTCATCTATCATCAGGTGCCGTCAAATATCTTCATATATCGTCAAATATTGTCATCTATCATCTGGTGCCGTCTAATATCTTCATATATCGTGAAATATTGTCATCTATCATCTGGTGCCGTCTAACATCTTCATATATCGTCAAATATTGTCATCTATCCTCTGGTGTCGTCTAATATCTTCATATATCGTCAAATATTGTCATCTACCATCGGGTGCCGTGTAATATCTTCATATATCGTCAAATATTGTCATCTATCATCAGGTGCCGTCTAATATCTTCATATATCGTCAAATATTGTCATCTATCATCTGGTGCCGTCTAATATCTTCATATATCGACAAATATTGTCATCTATCATCGGGTGCCGTCTAATATCTTCATATATCGTCAAATATTGTCATCTATCATCGGGTGCCGTCTAATATCTTCATATATCTTCAAATATTGTCATATATCATCGGGTGCCGTCTAATATCTTCATATATCGTCAAATATTGTCATCTATCATCAGGTGCCGTCTAATATCTTCATATATCATCAAATATTGTCATATATCATCAGGTGCCGTCTAATATCTTCATATATCATCAAATATTGTCATATATCATCGGGTGCCGTCTAATATCTTCATATATCGTCAAATATTGTCATATATCATCGGGTGCCGTCTAATATCCTCATATATCATCAAATATTGTCATCTATCATCAGGTGCCGTCTAATATCTTCATATATCGCCAAATATTTTCATCTATCATCGGGTGCCGTCTAATATCTTCATACATCGTCAAATATTGTCATCTATCATCAGGTGCCGTCAAATATCTTCATATATCATCACATATTGTCATCTATCATCGGGTGCCGTCTAATGTCTTCATATATCGTTAAATATTGTCATCTATCATCAGGTGCTGTCTAATATCTTACTATATCGTCAAATATTGTCATCTATCATCGGTTGCCGTCAAATATCATCATATATCGTCAAATATTGTCATCTATCATCGGGTGCCGTCTAATATCTTCATATATCGTCAAATATTATCATCTATCATCAGGTGCCGTCTAATATCTTTATATATCATCAAATATTGTCATCTATCTTCAGATCTCGTATAATATCTTCATATATCATCAAATATTGTCATCTATCAGCAGGTGTCGTCTAATATCTTCATATATCATCAAATATTGTCATCTATCATCGGGTGCCGTCTAATATCTTCATATATCAAATATTGTCATCTATCATCAGGTGTCGTCTAATATCTTCATATATCGTCAAATATTGTCATCTATCATCAGATGTCGTATAATATCTTCATATATCATCAAATATTGTCATCTATCATCAGGTGTCATCTAATATCTTCATATATCATCAAATATTGTCATCTATCATCAGGTGTCGTCTAATATCGTGATATATCATCAAGTGTCATCCAATATCTTCATATATCATTA
>OZ010607.1:71925347-71952847 GCA_963932145.1 Acanthosepion lycidas | reverse complement strand
TGAGCTCTCCCTGGATTTATATCCTTATATTTTAAATAATATATATATATATATATACATTTATTTTAGTTTTAAATAATATATATATATATACATTTATTTTAATTTTAAATAATATATGTATATTTATACATTTATTTTAGTTTTAAATAATATATATATATACATTTATTTTAGTTTTAAATAATATACATATATATATATATATATATATATATATACATTTATTTTAGTTTTAAATTTTTCAAATTAATTCGAGGATATAGATATAACACGCCTAAATTATTTAACCAAATATGCTTGAATGAAAATATGCTGCCTAAATACACACACACGTACAGGCACACACACACGTACGCGCACACACACACGTACGCGCGCACACACACATACGTACGTATATATATATATATATATATATATCCTTGTGCAGGTATGCAGAAAATAGAAAAGAACACGTTGGGTGCATAATCCGGGGTTCCTTAGTATTTTTGTTTTTATTTTTAAAAAACAGTGCTCCATACAGAAGTAGAGCTTATATTATAATAATATTTTTTGTTTAAAAATATGATTCCTTCGCTACATAAGAGTTTTCATGTTTCAAAAACGTGAGCCGAAATCATCCAAATAATTAATAAAATTAAGTTGGATTGAGGTGTTTAGTCACGTTTCATCTTCAAGCGAAATTTTAGGACCCTAAAATTTCGGATTTTAGGACCCTAAGATTCCTAAAATTTCGCTTGAAGATGAAACGTGACTAAACACCTCAATCCAACTTAATTTTATTAATTATTTGGATGATTTCGGCTCACGTTTTTGAAACATGAGAACTCTTATGTAGCGAAGGAATCATATTTTTAAACAAAAAATATTATTATATTATATATATATATATATATATATTGTCAAATGAATAAATAAAAATAAATGTACGTGTAAGTGTTCACGTACAAATATATACATATATCCTTTGGTGTATAAAGGAACAGTGCTCAACGGTCAATAACATCGCTATGCAGCATAAATTAGTAAAAAATACATAGTACTCTATGTACTAGATCGGTACTAGAAGATTGCATTAGCATGATATGTGTGTGTGTGTGTGCGCGCCCGCGCGTGTGTATATGTGTGCATGTATGTATTGATTAGAATATAATACCGGATGTATCCGTATACATTTAACAATTATAAAAATCATATAACAAGTTTTTCGTTTTGTTTGATGCGCCTTTGATATGATGAAAAGGATAATAACAGGAAAATGTTCTTTTATGTCTGTGAGTAGCAGACAAAGTAAGGAAGTATTCTAGGAAGAAGACAACAGATAGGTCAACAGAAGACGGTGTCCGTTGTCTTGGACTGACTGCCAGAAACAAAGGAATTTATTTTTTTTTTTTTTGTCATCAGCCTCAAAGCAGAAAAGAGAGTGGTGAAAAAAAAAGAAACAGTAACCTGTAAAAGATCCTTGGAGAAATGATCGTCAAGTCAGAAAAACAACTGACAAGCTATCAAGTTGCCCCTTCTGTAAAATCGAAACACAAAACCTTCGCAGTTGATATCTTGAGGGATATTAACAAAAGATAAGCAAAGCAAAGAAGAAAGGACGAAATATAAATTGCAAAAGCAGAATTTATGTTATCAGCCCAACATGCAAGTCAGAAATAATTTTAGTATCGGAGAGTATTTTAACATAGGACGTGAATATGGAATTGAATGCTGGACAATCTCCATAAGATGAAGAAGCAACAGAAACAAAGAAAAAAGAAAACTGAACTATTATGTAATATCAATCCTCCTATATTGCAGTGAATGCTTGACAATCTCCTCAAAGATCAGGAAGAGACTTGAAGCAAGAGAAACAAAGAAAAAAGGACTTCATTTTTATGTAATAGCAGCCCTCTTATATGGCAGTTAATGCTGGACAATCTCCTCACAGATGAAAAAGAGACTTGAAGCAACAGAAACAAAGAAAAGAGTACAGAACTGTTATATAATATCAGTCCTCCTATATGGTAGTGAATGCTGGACAATCTCCTCACAGATGAAGAAGAGACTTGAAACAACGGAAACAAAGAAAAGAGTACGGAACTGTTATGTAATATCAGTCCTCCTATATAGTAGTGAATACTGGACAATCTCCTCAAAGATGAAGAAGAGACTTGATGCAACAGAAACAAAGAAAAGAGTAATGAATTGTTATATAATATCAGTCCTCCTATATGGCAGTGAATGCTGGACAATCTCCTCACAGATGAAGAAGAGACTTGAAGCAATGAAAACAAAGAAAAGAGTAATGAATTGTTATGTAATATCAGTCCTCCTATATGGCAGTGAATGCTGGACAATCTCTTCACAGATCAAGTACCAAGTTGAAGCAACTGAAATGTGGTTCTACAGAAGAATGAATGGAACAAACATATGAGTTAGTCTTATGATTGGTCCTTGTCAAGGTTAACTATGGCGGTAACAGATGTTCGTTGCTATTGCCTGGTTAGGTAAAGTTATTATGGGAGAGTGGTTTGTCCGAGTATTCAATATAAACCATCTTTTTATTGACCCTTGTCAAAGTTGAGAACAAAAAAATCAAATAACTAATCGCCTGAAAGGTATTTATTGAAGAATGGTTTGACAAATGGCGAACTCACAGCTCTCTCGCTTCACTTTTGTCAAAGTTGAAGATAAAGTTAACAGCGTTTGGCTGCTACTGCTCGGTGAGGTGGAGTATGGTTTGT
This sequence comes from Acanthosepion lycidas, assembly GCA_963932145.1. NCBI lineage: Eukaryota > Metazoa > Mollusca > Cephalopoda > Sepiida > Sepiidae > Acanthosepion > Acanthosepion lycidas. Next base: position 71,950,115 of record OZ010607.1, on the reverse strand, counting down.
GATATGCCATATAGATATACCAGGTGTAAAACCAAAATTGTCCAAAACGTGTAATAGCACACATAAACACACATACAAAGAAACATATATATATATATATATATATATATATATATATATATATATATATATATATATATACTCAATTTCAAACCTTCATGAGCTTCTGATCCAAAGCTATGATTAATTAATGATGAACGTGTCATTTTCGTTCATGACAGATTTTACCACAGTTCTTCTGTTAAGCTTAGAGAGTAATTAGACATTCTTATTACTCAAAATAGAGTTAAGCAGTATTATAAAACCACGGAGAATTCCAGTAAGATATCTTTAATCATTTCTAAGATACTACAGTTCAAAGTTAAACGTAAAATTTGGACAAATTTGGTGTTACACAGTTTGGACAATTTTGGTGTTAGCAATATCTATATATATATCTATATATATATATCTATCTATCTATATATATATATATATATATATATATATATATATATATATATATATGTGTGTGTGTGTGTGTGTATGTATATATATATATATATATATATATATATATATATATATGCAGCAATTCTTCTTTCATGCACATTTAATTGATTACGGACAAGATTTTTCTATAATTTCTCATGTGATATCTTTTTTCCACGTTAAAAAATCGACCATGGTGAGATTCGGGTCTCATAATCAGAGTGCGAACGTTCTAACCATTCAGCCACATGTTCATGCTTTTCTCAATGTTCTTAGTGATATGGCAGCATAGGTAATCTTGATTTGCATTCGACCCAATTGAATATATCTGATTTGGTACTCATGCTATATATTTAGATATTCTTCAATCTAAAAAGAATCTGCAATGTTATTGGTCCTGACCTGGCATCTTGGCTTCAGTCACTTTTTCCACTAGATTGGGGGCAAGGACGCACCATTTCGCAATTGAAATGGCTAAATATAACTATAACTTCTATGATAATAATTTCCATATAGCATTTCTTGATTGTGGCACGTTGCTTCCCACACAACAATGATCTTCAAAAATTTAAATGGAATAACAATTGTTATCGTCTGTCTTTTTAATTCCTCTTCTTTTATTGTCCTTTCGCCTCACTAAAGACTCCTAATTCTCTTTCACTCTTCTTACTTTCCAGTTAAATTTGATCCTCAAAAATTTCAATGCAATATCAATCGTTATCTTCTGTCTTCTTAATGTCCTTTCCCCTCACTAAAGTCTTCTAATTCTCTTTCACTCTTCTTAATTTTCCAGTTAACTTTGATGTTCAAAAATTTCAATGCAATGTCAATCGTTATCTTCTGTCTTCTTAATTCCTCTTCTTTTATTGTCCTTTCCCCTCACTAAAGTCTTCTAATTCTCTTTCACTCTTTTTACATTCCAGTCAAATTTGACCTTCAAAAATTTCAATGCAATGTCAATCGTTATTTTCGGTCTTCTTAATACCTCTTCTTTTATTGTCCTTTCCTCTCACTAAAGTCTTCTAATTCTCTTTCACTCTTCTTACTTTCTTTTCACAATTAGATTTTAACGGTTATAGTACGGAAAATTAAATAAATACGAAAAAATAGAAAAACGGCGGAAGACAACGAGGCGTCTTCTGTCCGGACTTATTGAAACTTTACAGCGAGTTTACCCCAGGGGAGCTGGAGACCCTACCAGGAATTATTATTGCTGGGTGCAATTTTAACAATATAAGGTACACAGGTTTTCGGAGACAAGATAGAAAAAGAAAGCCTGAAGAAAGGACTAACCATGAACTATAACCCCCTTCGCAAAAAAACCCAGAATATTTTGCTACTAGCAAGTGAAATGCACAAGATGCGTCCTATGAAATGCTCTTAGCATCACATCTGGGAAACGGATAGAAAAAGCGACGTTGAAATCCACACACGTATTGAGTCTTAAGAAACAGGAATTTTTCGTTAGAAACAAACAAAAAAAAAATTACTGACGTAATATCAGTCTTCTCGTATATAAGTCGGAGAAGAAGAAAAACCTGGAGGCGATAGAAAGATGCTGAGAATTCGTGCTCGGAGCTCGCGAACAACGAAAGACGTTCCAAGGAAAATAGAAATAAAAATAACACTTATACACGGAATCGGAAAGAGATCATTTCAGTTTCTTTAGCACATAATGAGAAAAGAAGACTCAGAGAATTCGACACTCACAAGGTATATCCAGGGTAAACTGGACAGGAAAAGTCAGTGGGCCATCTGCTTGAGGAGCTTATGTAAATATATTGCGAAGCAGGCAGCGGGAAGCCTGGCAAAAACAAAAATGTTGCTCAGGGCTACAAGCTTGTACAAAGCCTTGATCGCCCACGTCCTAAAGAGTCCCGGCTCGTAGGGGAAGTGCAGATAATACGAGGGTGACTCGTTGATATCACCACTGTTTGGAGATAATTGTCCATAAAATGGATATGGTATGGTGGGGGACAGATAAAGGCGCGATGTTGAAGCCAATGATGTGTGTGAGGGGAGAAATAAGGTCCACAGATTAAAAGTGATTTGATGGCTTCTCTTAAAGTGAGAATTACCGTCTTAAAGAGGTTTCCCAAATTCCTTCCATCACAATGCCTTGACATGAATTATTCGTTTCAATAAACAGGTCACTGATCTGATTTAAATTTCCCTCAACAACTTCCTGTGAGATAAGAGGTAGTGTTCTTCAACGAGAGGTATAAGAATAAAATGATACTTATTTAATAGCGTGTATTCTTGCAACTGACGAGTGCAGATTTTACAAACATAAAATGCTACTTACCAACAGCCTTTCTAATAAAAGATATTTTGTAACTGAAAAATGTAGATTTTACAAGCATGAACTAGCAGTGTACGAATAGATATTCACTGATAAAATGTATATTTCTGACTATATTCCTGGGATGAGATTTAAAATTTTTTTTTTTCACCTCAAGCAAAGGCAACAAAGTCGCTAAAATGGAGGGAGCGATTAAGAATGAAAGAAACAGAAAAACATTATTAAGGAGTGAAAATAATAAAAGAAGAGGAATTAAGAAGACAGAAGATAACGATTGACATTGCATTGACATTTTTGAAGATCAAAGTTGAATTGAAAGTAAGAAGAGTGAAAGCGAATTAGAAAACTTTAGTGAGGGGAAAGGACAATAAAAGAAGAGGAATAAAGAAGACAGAAGATAACGATTGACATTGCATTCCAATTTTTGAAGATCAAAGTTGACTGGAAAGTAAGAAGAGTGAAAGAGAATTAGAAGACTTTAGTGAGGGTAAAGGACAATAAAAGAAGAGGAATTAAGAAGACAGAAGATAACGATTGACATTGCATTGAAATTTTTGAAGATCAAAGTTGAATGGAGAGTAAGAAGAGTGAAAGAGAATTAGAAGACTTTATTGAGGAGAAAGGACAATAAATGAAGACCAATTAAGAAGAGAAAAGATAACGATTGACATTGCATTGAAATTTTTGAAGATCAAAATTGACTGGAAAGTAAGAAGAGTGAAAGAGAATTAGAAGACTTTAGTGAGGGGAAAGAACAATAAAAGAAGAGGAATTAAGAAGACAGAAGATAACGATTGACATTGCATTGAAATTTTTGAAGATCAAAATTGACTGGAAAGTAAGAAGAGTGAAAGAAAATTAGAAGACTTTAGTGAGGGGAAAGTACAATAAAAGAAAAGGAATTAAGAAGACAGAAGATAACGATTGACATTGCATTGAAATTTTTGAAGATCAAAGTTGAATGGAGAGTAAGAAGAGTGAAAGAGAATTAGAAGACTTTATTGAGGTGAAAGGACAATAAATGAAGACCAATTAAGAAGAGAAAAGATAACGATTGACATTGCATTGAAATTTTTGAAGATCAAAATTGACTGGAAAGTAAGAAGAGTGAAAGAGAATTAGAAGACTTTATTGAGGGGAAAGGACAATAAAAGAAGAGGGATTAAGAAGACAGAAGATAACGATTGACATTGCATTAAAATTTTTGAACATCAAAGTTAACTGGAAAGTAAGAAGAGTGAAAGAAAATTACAAGACTTTAGTGAGCGTGAAGGACAATAAAAATGAAGAATTAAGAAGAGAAAAGATAACGATTGACATTGCATTGAAATTTTTGAGGAGCAAAGTTGAATGGAGAGTAAGAAGAGTGAAAGAGAATTAGAAGACTTTATTGAGGGGAAAGGACAATAAAAGAAGACCAATTAAGAAGAGAAAACATAACGATAGACATTGCATTGAAATTTTTGAAGATCAAAATTGACTGGAAAGTAAGAAAAGTGAAAGAGAATTAGAAGACTTTATTTAGGGGAAAGGACAATAAAAGAAGAGGGATTAAGAAGACAGAAGATAACGATTGACATTGCATTGAAATTTTTGAAGATCAAAGTTGACTGGAAAGTAAGAAGAGTGAAAGAGAATTAGAAGACTTTAGTGACCGGAAAGGACAATAAAAGAAGAGGATTTAAGAAGACAGAAGATAACGATCGACATTGCATTAAAATTTTTGAAGATCAAAGTTGACTGGAAAGTAAGAAGAGTGAAAGAAAATTAGAAGACTTTAGTGAGGGGAAAGTACAATAAAAGAAAAGGAATTAAGAAGACAGAAGATAACGATTGACATTGCATTGAAATTTTTGAAGATCAAAGTTGAATGGAGAGTAAGAAGAGTGAAAGAGAATTAGAAGACTTTATTGAGGTGAAAGGACAATAAATGAAGACCAATTAAGAAGAGAAAAGATAACGATTGACATTGCATTGAAATTTTTGAAGATCAAAATTGACTGGAAAGTAAGAAGAGTGAAAGAGAATTAGAAGACTTTAGTGAGGGGAAAGAACAATAAAAGAAGAGGAATTAAGAAGACAGAAGATAACGATTGACATTGCATTGAAATTTTTGAAGATCAAAATTGACTGGAAAGTAAGAAGAGTGAAAGAAAATTAGAAGACTTTAGTGAGGGGAAAGTACAATAAAAGAAAAGGAATTAAGAAGACAGAAGATAACGATTGACATTGCATTGAAATTTTTGAAGATCAAAGTTGAATGGAGAGTAAGAAGAGTGAAAGAGAATTAGAAGACTTTATTGAGGTGAAAGGACAATAAATGAAGACCAATTAAGAAGAGAAAAGATAACGATTGACATTGCATTGAAATTTTTGAAGATCAAAATTGACTGGAAAGTAAGAAGAGTGAAAGAGAATTAGAAGACTTTATTGAGGGGAAAGGACAATAAAAGAAGAGGGATTAAGAAGACAGAAGATAACGATTGACATTGCATTAAAATTTTTGAACATCAAAGTTAACTAGAAAGTAAGAAGAGTGAAAGAAAATTACAAGACTTTAGTGAGCGTAAAGGACAATAAAAATGAAGAATTAAGAAGAGAAAAGATAACGATTGACATTGCATTGAAATTTTTGAGGAGCAAAGTTGAATGGAGAGTAAGAAGAGTGAAAGAGAATTAGAAGACTTTATTGAGGGGAAAGGACAATAAAAGAAGACCAATTAAGAAGAGAAAACATAACGATAGACATTGCATTGAAATTTTTGAAGATCAAAATTGACTGGAAAGTAAGAAAAGTGAAAGAGAATTAGAAGACTTTATTTAGGGGAAAGGACAATAAAAGAAGAGGGATTAAGAAGACAGAAGATAACGATTGACATTGCATTGAAATTTTTGAAGATCAAAGTTGACTGGAAAGTAAGAAGAGTGAAAGAGAATTAGAAGACTTTAGTGACCGGAAAGGACAATAAAAGAAGAGGATTTAAGAAGACAGAAGATAACGATCGACATTGCATTAAAATTTTTGAAGATCAAAGTTGACTGGAAAGTAAGAAGAGTGAAAGAAAATTAGAAGACTTTAGTGAGGGGAAAGTACAATAAAAGAAAAGGAATTAAGAAGACAGAAGATAACGATTGACATTGCATTGAAATTTTTGAAGATCAAAGTTGAATGGAGAGTAAGAAGAGTGAAAGAGAATTAGAAGACTTTATTGAGGTGAAAGGACAATAAATGAAGACCAATTAAGAAGAGAAAAGATAACGATTGACATTGCATTGAAATTTTTGAAGATCAAAATTGACTGGAAAGTAAGAAGAGTGAAAGAGAATTAGAAGACTTTAGTGAGGGGAAAGAACAATAAAAGAAGAGGAATTAAGAAGACAGAAGATAACGATTGACATTGCATTGAAATTTTTGAAGATCAAAATTGACTGGAAAGTAAGAAGAGTGAAAGAGAATTAGAAGACTTTATTGAGGGGAAAGGACAATAAAAGAAGAGGGATTAAGAAGACAGAAGATAACGATTGACATTGCATTAAAATTTTTGAACATCAAAGTTAACTGGAAAGTAAGAAGAGTGAAAGAAAATTACAAGACTTTAGTAAGGAGAAAGGACAATAAAAATGAAGAATTAAGAAGAGAAAAGATAACGATTGACATTGCATTGAAATTTTTGAGGAGCAAAGTTGAATGGAGAGTAAGAAGAGTGAAAGAGAATTAGAAGACTTTATTGAGAGGAAAGGACAATAAAAGAATACCAATTAAGAAGAGAAAACATAACGATAGACATTGCATTGAAATTTTTGAAGATCAAAATTGACTGGAAAGTAAGAAAAGTGAAAGAGAATTAGAAGACTTTATTTAGGGGAAAGGACAATAAAAGAAGAGGGATTAAGAAGACAGAAGATACCGATTGACATAGCATTGAAATTTTTGAGGAGCAAAGTTGAATGGAGAGTAAGAATAATGAAAGAGAATTAGAAGACTTTAGTGAGGGGAAAGGACAATAAAAGAAGAGGTATTAAGAAGACAGAAGATAACGATTGACATTGCATTGAAATTTTTGAAGATCAAAGTTAACTGGAAAGTAAGAAGAGTGAAAGTGAATTAGAAGACATTAGTGAGGGGAAAGGAAAATAAAAGAAGAGGAATTAAGAAGACAGAAGATAACGATTGACATTGCATTGAAATTTTTGAAGATCAAAGTTGATTGGAAAGTAAGAAGAGTGAAAGAGAATTAGAAGACATTAGTGAGGGGAAAGGACAATAAAAGAAGAGGTATTAAGAAGACAAAAGATAACGATTGGCATTACATAGAAATTTTTGAAGATCAAAGTTGACTGGAAAGTAAGAAGAGTGAAAGAGAATTACAAGACTTTAGAGAGGGGAAAGGACAATAAAAAAGAAGAATTAAGAAGACAGAAGATAACGATTTACATTGCATTGAAATTTTTGAAGATCAAAGTTGACTGGAAAGTAAGAAGAGTCAAAGAGAATTAGAAGACTTTAGTGAGGGGAAAGGACAATAAAAGAAGAGAAATTAAGAAGACAGAAGATAACGATTGACATTGCATTGAAATTTTTGAAGATCAAAGATGACTGGAAAGGAAGAAGAGTGAAAGAGAATTAAAAGACTTTAGAGAGGGGAAAAGACAATAAAAGAAGAGGAATTAAGAAGACAGAAGATAACGATTGACATTGCATTGAAATTTTTGAACATCAAAGTTGACTGGAAAGTAAGAAGAGTGAAAGAGAATTAGAAGACTTTAGTGAGTGAAAAGGACAATAAAAGAAGAGGAATTAAGAAGACAGAAGATAACCATTGACATTGCATTGAGATTTTTGAAGATCAAAGTTGACTGGAAAGTAAGAACAGTGAAAGAGAATTAGAAGACTTTAGAAAGGGGAAAAGACAATAAAAGAAGAGGAATTAAGAAGACAGAAGATAACGATTGACATTGCATTGAAATTTTTGAAGATCAAAGTTGACTGGAAAGTAAGAAGAGTGAAAGAAAATTAGAAGACTTTAGTGAGGGGAAAGTACAATAAAAGAAAAGGAATTAAGAAGACAGAATATAACGATTGACATTGCATTGAAATTTTTGAAGATCAAAGTTGAATGGAGAGTAAGAAGAGTGAAAGAGAATTAGAAGACTTTATTGAGGTGAAAGGACAATAAATGAAGACCAATTAAGAAGAGAAAAGATAACGATTGACATTGCATTGAAATTTTTGAAGATCAAAATTGACTGGAAAGTAAGAAGAGTGAAAGAAAATTAGAAGACTTTAGTGAGGGGAAAGTACAATAAAAGAAAAGGAATTAAGAAGACAGAAGATAACGATTGACATTGCATTGAAATTTTTGAAGATCAAAGTTGACTGGAAAGTAAGAAGAGTGAAAGAAAATTAGAAGACTTTAGTGAGGGGAAAGTACAATAAAAGAAAAGGAATTAAGAAGACAGAAGATAACGATTGACATTGCATTGAAATTTTTGAAGATCAAAGTTGAATGGAGAGTAAGAAGAGTGAAAGAGAATTAGAAGACTTTATTGAGGTGAAAGGACAATAAATGAAGACCAATTAAGAAGAGAAAAGATAACGATTGACATTGCATTGAAATTTTTGAAGATCAAAATTGACTGGAAAGTAAGAAGAGTGAAAGAAACTTAGAAGACTTTAGTGAGGGGAAAGAACAATAAAAGAAGAGGATTTGAGAAGACAGAAGATAACGATTGACATTGCATTGAAATTTTTGAAGATCAAAGTTGACTGGAAAGTAAGAAGAGTGAAAGAAAATTAGAAGACTTTAGTGAGGGGAAAGTACAATAAAAGAAAAGGAATTAAGAAGACAGAAGATAACGATTGACATTGCATTGAAATTTTTGAAGATCAAAGTTGAATGGAGAGTAAGAACAGTGAAAGAGAATTAGAAGACTTTAGAAAGGGGAAAAGACAATAAAAGAAGAGGATTTAAGAAGACAGAAGATAACGATTGACATTGCATTGAAATTTTTGAAGATCAAAGTTGACTGGAAAGTAAGAAGTGTGAAAGAAAATTAGAAGACTTTAGTGAGGGGAAAGTACAATAAAAGAAAAGGAATTAAGAAGACAGAAGATAACGATTGACATTGCATTGAAATTTTTGAAGATCAAAGTTGAATGGAGAGTAAGAAGAGTGAAAGAGAATTAGAAGACTTTATTGGGGTGAAAGGACAATAAATGAAGACCAATTAAGAAGAGAAAAGATAACGATTGACATTGCATTGAAATTTTTGAAGATCAAAATTGACTGGAAAGTAAGAAGAGTGAAAGAGAATTAGAAGACTTTAGTGAGGGGAAAGAACAATAAAAGAAGAGGAATTAAGAAGACAGAAGATAACGATTGACATTGCATTGAAATTTTTGAAGATCAAAATTGACTGGAAAGTAAGAAGAGTGAAAGAGAATTAGAAGACTTTATTGAGGGGAAAGGACAATAAAAGAAGAGGGATTAAGAAGACAGAAGATAACGATTGACATTGCATTAAAATTTTTGAACATCAAAGTTAACTGGAAAGTAAGAAGAGTGAAAGAAAATTACAAGACTTTAGTGAGCGTAAAGGACAATAAAATGAAGAATTAAGAAGAGAAAAGATAACGATTGACATTGCATTGAAATTTTTGAGGAGCAAAGTTGAATGGAGCGTAAGAAGAGTGAAAGAGAATTAGAAGACTTTATTGAGGGGAAAGGACAATAAAAGAAGACCAATTAAGAAGAGAAAACATAACGATAGACATTGCATTGAAATTTTTGAAGATCAAAGTTAACTGGAAAGTAAGAAGAGTGAAAGTGAATTAGAAGACATTAGTGAGGGGAAAGGAAAATAAAAGAAGAGGAATTAAGAAGACAGAAGATAACGATTGACATTGCATTGAAATTTTTGAAGATCAAAGTTGACTGGAAAGTAAGAAGAGTGAAAGAGAATTACAAGACTTTAGAGAGGGGAAAGGACAATAAAAAAGAAGAATTAAGAAGACAGAAGATAACGATTTACATTGCATTGAAATTTTTGAAGATCAAAGTTGACTGGAAAGTAAGAAGAGTGAAAGAGAATTAAAAGACTTTAGAGAGGGGAAAAGACAATAAAAGAAGAGGAATTAAGAAGACAGAAGATAACGATTGACATTGCATTGAAATTTTTGAACATCAAAGTTGACTGGAAAGTAAGAAGAGTGAAAGAGAATTAGAAGACTTTAGTGAGTGAAAAGGACAATAAAAGAAGAGGAATTAAGAAGACAGAAGATAACCATTGACATTGCATTGAGATTTTTGAAGATCAAAGTTGACTGGAAAGTAAGAACAGTGAAAGAGAATTAGAAGACTTTAGAAAGGGGAAAAGACAATAAAAGAAGAGGAATTAAGAAGACAGAAGATAACGATTGACATTGCATTGAAATTTTTGAAGATCAAAGTTGACTGGAAAGTAAGAAGAGTGAAAGAGAATTAGAAGACTTTAGTGAGTGAAAAGGACAATAAAAGAAGAGGAATTAAGAAGACAGAAGATAACGATTGACATTGCATTGAAATTTTTGAAGATCAAAGATGACTGGAAAGGAAGAAGAGTGAAAGAGAATTAGAAGACTTTAGTGAGGTGAAAGGTCAATAAAAGAAGAGGAATTAAGAAGGCAGAAGATAACCATTGACATTGCATTGAAACTTTTGAACGTCAAAGTTAACTGGATAGTAAGAAGAGTGAAAGAGAATTAGAAGACTTTAGTGAGGGGAAAGGACAATAAAAGAAGAGGAATTAAGAAGACAGAAGATAACCATTGAGATTGCATTGAAATTTTTGAAGATCAAAGTTGACTGGAAAGTAAGAAGAGTGAAAGAGAATTAGAAGACTTTAGTGAGGGGAAAGGACAATAAAAAAGAAGAATTAAGAAGACAGAAGATAACGATTTACATTGCATTGAAATTTTTGAAGATCAAAGTTGACTGGAAAGTAAGAAGAGTCAAAGAGAATTAGAAGACTTTAGTGAGGGGAAAGGAAAATAAAAGAAGAGGAATTAAGAAGACAGAAGATAACGATTGACATTGCATTGAAATTTTTGAATATCAAAATTGACTGGAAAGTAAGTAGAGTGAAAGAGAATTAGAAGACTTTATTGAGGGGAAAGGACAATAAAAGAAGAGGGATTAAGAAGACAGAAGATAACGATTGACATTGCATTAAAATTTTTGAACATCAAAGTTGACTGGAAAGTAAGAAGAGTGAAAGAAAATTACAAGACTTTAGTGAGCGTAAAGGACAATAAAAAAGAAGAATTAAGAAGAGAAAAGATAACGATTGACATTGCATTGAAATTTTTGAGGAGCAAAGTTGAATGGAGAGTAAGAAGAGTGAAAGAGAATTAGAAGACTTTATTGAGGGGAAAGGACAATAAAAGAAGACCAATTAAGAAGAGAAAACATAACGATAGACATTGCATTGAAATTTTTGAAGATCAAAATTGACTGGAAAGTAAGAAAAGTGAAAGAGAATTAGAAGACTTTATTGAGGGGAAAAGACAATAAAAGAAGAGGAATTAATAAGACAGAAGATAACGATTGACATTGCATTGAAATTTTTGAAGATCAAACTTGACTGGAAAGTAAGAAGAGTGAAAGAGAATTAGAAGACTTTAGTGAGTGAAAAGGACAATAAAAGAAGAGGAATTTAGAAGAGAAAAGATAACGATTGACATTGCATTGAAATTTTTGAAGATCAAACTTGACTGGAAAGTAAGAAGAGTGAAAGAGAATTAGAAGACTTTAGTGAGGGGAAAGAACAATAAAAGAAGAGGGATTAAGAAGACAGAAGATAACGATTGACATTGCATTGAAATTTTTGAGGGGCAAAGTTGAATGGAGAGTAAGAAGAGTGAAAGAGAATTAGAAGACTTTATTGAGGGGAAAGGACAATAAAAGAAGACCAATTAAGAAGAGAAAAGATAACGATAGACATTGCATTGAAATTTTTGAAGATCAAAATTGACTGGAAAGTAAGACGAGTGAAAGAGAATTAGAAGACTTTTGTGAGGAGAAAGGACAATAAAAGAAGAGGAATTAAGAAGACAGAAGATAACGATTGACATCGCATTGAAATTTTTGATGATCAAAGTTGACTGGAAAGTAAGAAGAGTGAAAGAGAATTAGAAGACTTTAGTGACCGGAAAGGACAATAAAAGAAGAGGATTTAAGAAGACAGAAGATAACGATCGACATTGCATTGAAATTTTTGAAGATCAAAGTTGACTGGAAAGTAAGAAGAGTGAAAGAAAATTAGAAGACTTTAGTGAGGGGAAAGGACAATAAAAGAAAAGGAATTAAGAAGACAGAAGATAACGATTGACATTGCATTGAAATTTTTGTAGATCAAAGTTGAATGGAGAGTAAGAAGAGTGAAAGAGAATTAGAAGACTTTATTGAGGTGAAAGGACAATAAATGAAGACCAATTAAGAAGAGAAAAGATAACCATTGACATTGCATTGAAATTTTTGGAGATCAAAATTGACTGGAAAGTAAGAAGAGTGAAAGAGAATTAGAAGACTTTAGTGAGGGGAAAGAACAATAAAAGAAGAGGAATTAAGAAGACAGAAGATAACGATTGACATTGCATTGAAATTTTTGAAGATCAAAATTGACTGGAAAGTAAGAAGAGTGAAAGAGAATTAGAAGACTTTATTGAGGGGAAAGGACAATAAAAGAAGAGGGATTAAGAAGACAGAAGATAACGATTGACATTGCATTAAAATTTTTGAACATCAAAATTAACTGGAAAGTAAGAAGAGTGAAAGAAAATTACAAGACTTTAGTGAGCGTAAAGGACAATAAAAATGAAGAATTAAGAAGAGAAAAGATAACGATTGACATTGCATTGAAATTTTTGAGGAGCAAAGTTGAATGGAGAGTAAGAAGAGTGAAAGAGAATTAGAAGACTTTATTGAGGGGAAAGGACAATAAAAGAAGACCAATTAAGAAGAGAAAACATAACGATAGACATTGCATTGAAATTTTTGAAGATCAAAATTGACTGGAATGTAAGAAAAGTGAAAGAGAATTAGAAGACTTTATTGAGGGGAAAGGACAATAAAAGAAGAGGGATTAAGAAGACAGAAGATAACGATTGACATTGCATTGAAATTTTTGAGGAGCAAAGTTGAATGGAGAGTAAGAAGAGTGAAAGAGAATTAGAAGACTTTATTGAGGGGAAAGGACAATAAAAGAAAACCAATTAAGAAGAGAAAAGATAACGATAGACATTGCATTGAAATTTTTGAAGATCAAAATTGACTGGAAAGTAAGAAAAGTGAAAGAGAATTAGAAGACTTTAGTGAGGAGAAAGGACAATAAAAGAAGAGGTATTAAAAAGACAGAAGATAACGATTTACATTGCATTGAAATTTTTGAAGATCAAAGTTGACTAGAAAGTAAGAAGAGTCAAAGAGAATTAGAAGACTTTAGTGAGGGGAAAGGACAATAAAAGAAGAGGAATTAAGAAGACAGAAGATAACGATTGACATTGCATTGAAATTTTTGAAGATCAAAGTTGACTGGAAAGTAAGAAGAGTGAAAGAGAATTAGAAGACTTTAGAGAGGGGAAAAGACAATAAAAGAAGAGGAATTAAGAAGACAGAAGATAACGATTGACATTGCATTGAAATTTTTGAACATCAAAGTTAACTGGAAAGTAAGAAGAGTGAAAGAGAATTAGAAGACTTTAGTGAGGGGAAAGGACAATAAAAGAAGAGGAATTAAGAAGACAGAAGATAACCATTGACATTGCATTGAGATTTTTGAAGATCAAAGTTGACTGGAAAGTAAGTACAGTGAAAGAGAATTAGAAGACTTTAGTGAGGGGAAATGACAATAAAAGAAGAGGTATTAAGAAGACAGAAGATAACGATCGACATTGCATTGAAATTTTTGAAGATCAAAGTTAACTGGATAGTAAGAAGAGTGAAAGAGAATTAGAAGACATTAGTGAGGGGAAAGGAAAATAAAAGAAGAGGAATTAAGAAGACAGAAGATAACGATTGACATTGCATTGAAACTTTTGAACGTCAAAGTTAACTGGATAGTAAGAAGAGTGAAAGAGAATTGGAAGACTTTAGTGAGGGGAAAGGACAATAAAAGAAGAGGTATTAAGAAGACAGAAGATAACGATCGACATTGCATTGAAATTTTTGAAGATCAAAGTTGACTGGAAAGTAAGAAGAGTGAAAGAGAATTAGAAGACTTTAGAGAGGGGAAAGGACAATAAAAGAAGAGGAATTAAGAAGACAGAAGATAACGATTGACATTGCATTGAAACTTTTGAATTAAGAAGACAGAAGATAAAGATTGACATTTCATTGAAATCTCTCTGTCTCTCTCGTTTAATGAATTGTTTACTCCTTTGATCAGAGTAGCATTTTCATGTGAAAATTGTGGTCAGTCTCATTACGGCAGACAACGCATTTGATGTATTGTTTTGTAAAATGCCCCTATTGTGTTTATACAATTTAGGTTCCTTGGTGTTACTCCTATGTATTTTTTGTGACATTTATTATAGTCGATCGAGTAAATTCCTCCTTTAAGTTTTAGTTTGTTTCGTTTAATATTGACTCTTTTATTATTCTAGATGTAGTAGTAACAAATTTTTTGTTGTGTTTGGATAAGTTCTTTTCAGTTGTAGTAGTAGTAATAAGGTTAATTGGTAGGATAATATAAAAAAAACAAAATTAAAAATTCCCCACAGTCCTCTTTTGTGCTCACTTCTCGGGAGAACGTTATCAGGTGACACAAAGTGGAAAGATTATATTGAATCCATTGCTAGGTCAGTTGCAACAAAGTGGGTTCACTGTATTGTGCAAGACAATTTTTATCTCCAGAATATATCTTTCATATCTATAAGTCTACCATTCGTCCATAGTTAGAATATTCCTGCAATATATCGTCCGCTGCTCCTACTATTTACCTGGATCTGCTTGATAAAATCCAATAAAGAATCAGCAATATTATCGGTTCAGATATGGCAACTCGGCTTCAGTCACTTTTCCATCACTGTAAGGTTGGCTCTCTATGTCTTTTCTATAAATACTTTCATTGAGACATGAGGTATTATGGTGGATGTATTATGTAAGATGTATTATGTGGATGTAGTAAGAATGGTAAGGAATTTTGTGGTATGTTTGGTCAGTGATTTTAGCGGGCTAAGTTTAAATATAAGACAGAAGATCGTCTTCTCCATTCCCCTTTATATATATATATATATATATATATATATATATATATATATATATATATATATATATGAAACTATAATTATTTTTTTAAAATATCATTCCTTCGCTACATAAGAGTTCTCATGTTTCAAAAACAAAGAGCCAAAAGCTCTGTTTCACCCTCGAGCGAAATTTTTGGTATAACTAATCTTGAAGTTTACGCATCTTTATAAGCATATTCATCCGTAGAATTAATTACAATGGAAACAGCTTAAGCGACTAGTCCAATTTTTTATAACAAAAATAATCATAATTATAATTTAGGCTCTACTTTTGCATTGAGCACTGTTTTTTAAAAATAAAAACAAAAATACTAAAGAACTTCGGATTAATTACCTAACGTGTTTTTTCCTATTTTTCTATATATTTGCACACAACACACACACACACACACACACACACACACACACACACACAAATATATATATATATATATACAGTGCCAGTTCACCCTGATGAGTCCATGTGGTGAAACCTAGGTTGGTAGTACTTGGCTCATTAGGATTTATTTATGCTCTGCTTCGCGTATTGAGCACCCTTCGTTTTAACTTATTACCCGCTGTTTTATTTATTTATTTGCCGGAAATTAAAAGGTACTGGACGATTTCTTTAGCCCTTTTCGGACGTTTCTGGTTCTTTCTTTTTCCCCCATTTTTCCACAGATGCCAATTTATTTGAAAATTTTGCTATCCGGGTTTTTTTCACCCACTGAGTTTAAATATATATATATATATATATATATATATATATATATATATTGCTTTTCGCTATGGTAGTTAGACTTTTTAATTTAAGCGCAGTACTAGACTGGCATCGTAATCTTATCAATTTACACTTGAGCTGGCTAAGATGTATCCGCAAGTTCTATGCTAACAGTTTCTTTTCTTGCACTTCTCGCTTGTGAAACTCCATCCCGATTCCAGCCTTTCCAGTCAACTTTAATCTGCAAAAATTTAAATGCAATGTCAATTGTTATCTACTGTCATCCTGATTACTCTCTTCTTTTCCCGTTCATTATTAATGTTTCTGTTCCTAATTCTTCTACAGCCTGTAACCCAGTGGTTCTCAACTGATTTGGGGCCATGCCCCACTCTAGTATTTCTAAAATTCTGGAGATCCCCCACCAGCGTAATATTTAATTCTTACATATTCAAAATTTTACTGCAATTCACGTGAAGCAAGCAAACTGAATGCTCACACGCGCTGATTGGCCGAGAAAACATTGGCTCTTCTAGCGACATGGATCACGCCCTCTCCCCAGGTTCTGATTGGCCGACAAAACATGGACTCTTCCAGCGACTTATATCACACCCTCTCCTCACGCTCTGATTGGGCGACAAAACATGGACTCTTCCAGCGACATATATCACGCCCTCTCCTCACGCTCTGATTGGGCGACAAAACATAGACTCTTCCAGCGACATATATTACGCCCTCTCCTCACGCTCTGATTGGGCCACAAAACATGGGCTCTTCCAGCGACAAGCATCACGCCCTCTCCTTTGTTGACCGAGACACACGAGTGTGGGGAGAAGGGAAATACACTGTATGCCAATTACACATGTAGGTATATACACACGAAATATTTTGATGTATTCATACTGTATATGTATTATATGTATTAACATGCATTAGCATTAAGACTCTCACTCAGACTAACTAGAAAGCAATTTACTGTTAATAACTCATTCTCGAATTGCCCTTTTATTCTGTTGGTATAGTAAAGCGAAGGGTGCACATCCTACGCATGACCCAACAAAATATTACCATGCCCACTATCGGAATCATTCCTGTAACCCCTTGTGTTTTTAGAGGCTTTACTGCCTTGCTTGGGGTGAAACCGATTAAAAAAAAAGTGTAGTTACAACAACGTAACAAATTTAGTCTGATCAACTCCTAAAGGACCAAACGTGCCACACGAAAACGTTTTTTTTTAGATATTTGTTTAACAAATCTTTCGCTCTCCATTTGAGTTATGTCGATTATGAATCTAATACTGACATAATAATATAGGGACGGCGCTGAGAAACACGGTATTATCACTTATGGACACCCATTCGTGAATTGCAAAGCCACAACCAACCTTTATCGTTACTTGACGAGCGACCTTTTGCGTGCAGATCAAGTTACCGCTTGAACGAAAATGGCGCCAAACAGAGTCGGTAATAAAATTGTTTAATGTCGGTATCTGATGAATGGTTGTCAAATGGTTTAGCCAAGCGAAATCACAGCGTGAGTTGGTTGAATATAGTAAAGTAACCGGTAATTTTGCTTATAAAGTTAACTTCAGCGTAATACTTATAACTATAAATAACGATTTAAACCTGCATAGGAAGAAACGCCATTAACACGGTAAACGAGTTAAGAAACCATCAAATATTTGAGTGTTTAGAAAGTAATTCCGTTTTACCTGAAAGGATATAAAAAACAATTTAAAAAAAAATATATTTACGGCGTTTTTTAATATTCTATAATCTACTGATAACTTCTTGAAACATAGTACGCTTTAAACTTGTTTTTTTTTTTCAATATTCCCAAGATTTACTTGAACCACTGAGCCAGTTTCTGACACGAAGTCGGTTTTTAACGTGGGGGAACCGAGTGTTTCCACACGGGCCGCTGGTTTAAGCTGGTGTTATCAAATACTTTTTGTAAAGCAGGATTCCCAATTAACGAAAATCTGCTTTGAATCGTAAAATAAAAAAATCAAGAAGTTTTTACAAAAGATTTTAATTGCTTTTAGGAATAAGATATGACTTTCAGAAAAGAATATTTTACTTTTGAAAGATTTTTTTATAAAGGGAATTACTTTATATTGAGAGAATTGTAAATCAGCTATTTTTAGCACGTAAAAAGAAACTCATTTTAATCAATTTAAATTCCTGGTCAAACCTTGTCTAAGCTGGTCTTAGCTTGTTTAAACTGGTCGGAGCTTGTCTAAGCTATTCATATCACCGCTATGTAAAAGATATGTGGGGAGGGGGGAGCAAGGGAGGAGAGAAAACTTCCAGTACGGAACAGGTACTACAACCACAGCATTTACTCCGACGGGGAAAAAAACCCTGACTCTTGCCCTGACAAGCCCCTCCGAAAGAATCCGGAAGCAAAGCCTCTTTCTTGAATATTCCCTGCTGAAATAAAGAATGTGTCTAATATGAATGTTTGTCTTTTATGTCATCAAATACACTTCATTATTCTTTTAAATATTTCCAAAGATTCCCTAAAAATGAGCGTACATGATGAAAAAAAATGCCACAAAGTTAATAAAAACAAAATTTATTCGCCAAAAGTTTAATTGTTCATTTATTGTTAAGATGAAAGACAAAATTAATTTTTGTTTACTAAATTATATTTTTAATCCATTTGAGAACCTTCAAAATTTTGGTTAAAATAATTTTCTTTAGCGGGTCAATATTTTTTCTTTAGCGTACATGAGTATGGGAAATTTTGGTTTCTTTTTACTGTGAAAAACACATTGATTTGGAAATTCTTGCAAAAATCAAATAATTATCGAATTTTAATGAAACTTTCAGTGCTTATTCATAAATTAAATTATTTTTAAAATTATTTTTCTTGGAAAATCTTTGTAAAAATATTTTTTTACATCTGCTACTCCCCACTTATTTAATATTATGAAATTTCAAAAAAATTATATCTGTGTAGCTTAATGTTTATAAAAGCTATAATCTTGAAAAATTTAAATTATCAAATTCTTTTTGTAAAACAGGATCCCCAATTAACGAAAATCTGCTTTGAATCGTAAAATAAAACAAATCAATAAAACTAAGAGATTATTACAGAAGATTTTAATTGCTTTTAGGAATAAGATATAACTCAGAAAATTATATTTTATTTTTGAAATTTTTTTTTTTATAAAGAGAATTACTTTATATTGAGAGAATTGTAAATCAGCTATTTTTAGCTAGTAAAAAGAAACTTAGTATCTGTCTATATTTCTGAGATGAGGTATTATGTACACTATTTACAATTATTCAGACTATTGTCTTCATCTTTGTTGCCATATTTATCACCCTTCAGTATCTGTCTATATTTCTGAGATGAGGTATTATGTACACTATTTACATTATTCGGACTATTGTCCTCATCTTTGTTGCCATATTTATCACCCTTCAGTATCTGTCTATATTTCTGAGATGAGGTATTATGTACACTATTTACATTATTCGGACTATTGTCCTCATCTTTGTTGCCATATTTATCACCCTTCAGTATCTGTCTATATTTCTGAGATGAGGTATTATGTACACTATTTACATTATTCGGACTATTGTCCTCATCTATGTTGCCTTATTTATCACCCTTCAGTATCTGTCTATATTTCTGAGATGAGGTATTATGTACACTATTTACATTATTCGGACTATTGTCCTCATCTATGTTGCCTTATTTATCACCCTTCAGTATCTGTCTATATTTCTGAGATGAGGTATTATGTACACTATTTACATTATTCGGACTATTGTCCTCATCTTTGTCGCCATATTTATTACAACGTTTCGGCCGTTGTACGCTCCGGCCTTCTTCGGGTGGTTGGAATGTCGAACTGAACCCTTTATTTCGCTCACTGGGGTAGACTTTTCTAGTTCCACGTGGCATGTTTAATGGATTAATGGATGTCAGTTATCAGTTGTCTCCTGTTAATTCCCCTCTTCAAGTTCTCCACTGCCTTAAACGGGTATCGAACTCACACTCTGAGTCCTGTCACTGGATCTAACCAACGCAATATCCTTGAAGACACATGGCACAGTGGATAGAGGCAGAACCTTCAAGACAGCAGGTGCTTTGAATTCAGTTTCCTTCTCGTAGACTGGTTGCCATCCAAGGCTATAGGGTCCAGTATCATGTTATTTTACCAATAGCTGCGAGAGAAGATATGAATTCATACCTTTCCCAAGGGTATTAGCACGGAAGTGAATGTAATCTCAAATATTAGACCAGTGGATGAAGAGAGCTACGCATGATGGACATGCTACAGAAGGCGTCACTCGAAATTATAACAGAGTCAGCGGCAGTCTGTTACAATTTCATAACGGGATTCGGCATGTCTCATTCCACTTGTGCCACAGAGGAAGGTCATTAAATCAGGTGTGTGGATCACTTCCTGGAAAGTAGAGGACCACGTTAAAACACTCACAGAATCGGCACTTTATTCTTTACTGACTTTGTTTCACCTCCATTAAAGCCAGGTAAAAATAGGTTAGAAGGTTTTGGTGAAACTGGAAGTTTCTAGTGCTGAACCTTCACATTGTCAGCAAATTTAGTCATCAATGCCATCATCATAAAGGAAGCGATCTGCAAAGAAGAAATTAAATTCTTGGATACGAGATAAAACGGACGACACCGAGGTCGAGTCATATATAATTTCCGCTTTTTTGCTATCGCCTCAATAAGTGAAGTTCAATATTATTTTATTCAATGATATGTTCACCATTATTTGCAAAGATCTTTTGCCACGTATCCAGCAGCTCTTTGATATCTTTTCAGTAAATTTCCCCAGATTTGAATGTGAGAAAATAATCGACGAACTCTTCCATCTGGCTTTCATGAAAGAAAGGTTTTTATACGACAATGTCAGGGGAATTGGCGGCGAATTTAGTCATAAACGCCATCATCGTAAAGGAAGTGGTCAGCAAAGAAGAAATTTAATTCTTACATACGATATAAAGATGACGAATATCCTCTGCATATATTATTACTTAAGGAACTGAAAAAAAATACATTAAACAAACATTATTAAACAAATATGAAGGCAAGAATCAGTTTTCTATTTTTATTAAGTTAAAATCTGACACCCATTTAATTACAACGTCGCGGTTTTACTTAGATATTGTAAAAGTCCTTATGCAGCACCTTGGGAGGAATAAACTTGCAACTGAGTCTGGGAAATGTCTTTGGAACTTTGTTGAAATAAAGAGCGTAAGTAATAGAAAGGTTTTAGGGAATGGATGACGGGAGTAGGTTTTAGTGAAACTGGAAGCTTCTAGTCCTGAACCTGGACTTTACCGGCGAATTTAGTCATCATAAAGGAAGCGATCAGCAAAGAAGAAATTCAATTCTTACATACGAGAGAAATCCGCTCTAACAACGGCGACGAATGTAACGGACTCGACTGGAATTTGAACTCGGTACTCTGGTTCTACAATCCGAGTCGATACTTATTAATTCACCGTGTTTCTTCCTTGGACGTAACTTTTTTTTTTTTTTTTTTTTTTTTTTACTGCATCATTCAAGTGTATCTATTTCTTAAATAATCTTTGGACGTAACTTTTTTTTTTTTTCTTTTTTTTTACTGCATCATTCAAGTGTATCTATTTCTTAAATAATCTTTGGACGTAACTTTTTTTTTTTTTCAATTAATTTAAAAAAAAAAAAAAAATTCTTTACTACTATTTACGTTATTTTAAACAAAAACATTCATGTCAACCGGCCTAGAGATTGAGAATTTTATTAAAGAAAATTTATTTCCCAACAGGAATCGAAACTTCTCGAAAATATAATTGTTATTGTCATAAGAAATAACGTTGAATTTATAAGTTCATTACAATGTAAGGACGACTTTTGGTCGAGGTCTCTATGAGAATAACTAACGAAATATTAAAGTGAATAAAATATTAAGTAATGAAGATTCAAATCTTGTGATCATTTAATCGACATTACAGTCATTATAATTGGTGGGATTTAAATTTTACCCACGACACAATAAACAGGAGGAGCCTTGATGAAAGGGCATCAGAAAATAAATCAATAAGCTGGGTGCTTCAATAAGTTCCCGTGGGGTCAGAAATCTTAACAAAACATACACATTTAGGTACCTAAAAATACTTTAGTGACAGAAAATCACCAGTGTACTATAGCTTTATTTATTTGGGAAGGATATTAGAATAACTGTCGGTAATTCAGTTGGCCCGTCATTTGCGATGACTGAAATTAGATTAAAGTGCTTGCTTTCGTCCAGTGCTTCGGTCTACCAACTGAGCTGTTGCTAGTGACCTCTTATTCTCTCGCTAGTACGTACGCCGACACGCCAACAATGTGTTCTCCTGTCTTCCTCCGGAATGGTTAAGAATTCTTTTCTTTGAATGATTCTTCAAATTTCTTCCTTTGATTGCTGTAAAAGCGAGATCTTTTTCAAGCGGTCTACTTTCAGACCAGGCCGTTTTTGCTGGTTACCACCGGTTTAGAAAGCGGTGTATTACTTTTGTCGTTGTTACTTTTCTCCATGATGGGGTTTATGAGCCACCACGGAGAACAAATAATGTTTGTTTTGTTTTTTTTCTTTTAAAATTATTTTTTTTTTTACACAAACGAAAAACAGAATAGTCAAGAACAAACACAAAAATAAACAAAAACGTGGAAAATCAAAAAACAACAATTAAAACAAACTCGAAAATGATCAAATGAAAACAGGGGTGTAAAAATACAAAAACAACAAAAGAAAAACTTCACAAAACTAAAAGAGGACAAGACTGAAAAATTCAAAAATAAAATTAAACCATAAAAAGGAAAACAAACAAGAAAGTAAAAAAATATACAAATAATATGCACAAAAAAACTGAAAGATTCAAAAATAAAAAAAAAATTTTCAAGTTGGACCACTGTCATAGACTAACTTCCTCAACAGTTTGTTCTGCCGTCTTTCTCCCAGACTCGCTATTTATGCCCGCGTCGGGGGCAACTAAAATTTGCATACGAGACTTACTTCTAGTTCGCCCGAGACTTCCGGTTTTATAAATTAAAGCAGGTTTGAATTCTCCGTCTTTTTTTATTATTTTTTCCTTTGTACATATGCCCGCGATATAGGAATTTCGGAATAATCCATTTCTCTTTTAATGCTTGTTGCGACCTTTCAATAGGACTTGACAAATTCGCTTTGCGGGAGGTAAGTCTCCTCGTTCCTCACAATAAAATACTTATAGCGTGAGCAAACCGTCTTATAAAATTCAATAAATACACACACACAAAAAAAAGAAAGGGGATCAAGACAGGGATGTGTCGTCTCGCCAGACTTATTTAATCTTTACCTTGAAGCAATCTTGAGACAATTAGAAGTCCTAAGAAGATTCATTATTAGTGGCCACAATTTTAACAACAATGGATGTGCAGATGATACATTGTTGATAGAAGACACAGAAGAGAAACTACAAAAACTCCGAGAGAAAAATAGTGAAGGGAAGCGAGACAAAAATGTTAAACATCAGTTGTAAAGATGGCGGAATAAGATGGCGGAAAGATCTCATCATGCTACAGTTTAAATGACAAGATATAACCAGCATGCAAACAGACTTCTTAATTTCCAATCAAATTTGATCATCAAAAATTTCAATGCAATGTCAATCGTTATCTTCTGTCTTCTTAATTCCTCTTCTTTTATTGTCCTTTCCCCTCACTAAAGTCTTCTAATTCTCTTTCACTCTTCTTACTTTCCACTCAACTTTGATCTTCAAAAATTTCAATGCAATGTCAATCGTTATCTTCTGTCTTCTTAATTTCTCTTCTTTTATTGTCCTTTCCCCTCACTAAAGTCTTCTAATTCTCTTTCACTTTTCTTACTTTCCAGTCAATTTTGATCTTCAAAAATTTCAATGCAATCTCAATCATTATCTTCTGTCTTCTTAATTCATCTTCTTTTATTGTCCTTTCCCCTCACTAAAGTCTTCTAATTCTCTTTCACTCTTCTTACTTTCCAGTCAACTTTGGTCTTCGAAAATTTCAATGCAATGTCAATCGTTATCTTCTGTCTTCTTAATTCCTTTTCCTATATTGTTCTCGTTCCTTAATAACATTTTTCTTTTTCTAATATTCTTTCACACTCAGTAACCACTTGCATCATTAGTAAAAAAAAGTCAGAATGTATAGTCAGAAAAAGAAACCTGTGTCAATGATAGGTAGAACAGTGGTTAGGGTAGACAGCAAAATATATATATTACTAAACGCTACCAAGGGCAGGAAATTTAGCGGACATGGTCGCCCACGTCTTGTGAGGACTCGGCACGAAGAAGAAGAAGAAGAAGAAGAAGAAGAAGAAGAAGAAGAAGAAGAAGAAAAGTTTAATAAACAAATCATGTATTAATAATCACTAAAGCCTCAATTATCAGCACACATGATCTTTTTAATGTGAGGTTTGTTGTTTTAAATATTTAATCAAAGAAATATTTATACCGGAAGTTGTTTTATTTTAAACAGCTTTTCAGTGTGCAAGAGCGGATTTAATTTAATCTTCTTTAATTTTAAAGATTATTAAATATTTGTCGCGGACAATCATGGCATTACAATCAATCACGTCAATCCCAGTTCTCCGACACTTCCCGTTTGACAAATCAATACATAAAATAAAATATAAATAAAAATTATATTTTTCATGATTATTCAGAATTATCGCGCCTTGAGTAAAGATGTAATCCTTCCGAAATCAACATTTTTAATCAATTAATGGATTTTTTTAATCCTCCTCTCAATCTGGAAAAAGAAACACAATTTTTTAAAGGTTTTTAGGTATTAAACATTTTGTGGGATGGACAATTATGCTGTTACATCCAGTATATATATATATATATATATATATATATATATATATATATATATATATATATATTAAAAAGAATAGAAGAGAGGTGCCGTAAACGTTTTTGGTTGTAATGTGGATTTATTTAGAAAAAATATTATGCTTTGTTTTCCATAATTTTACTACAC
>OZ010607.1:71907847-71920347 GCA_963932145.1 Acanthosepion lycidas | reverse complement strand
GTGGATGTATGCTTATTGGCCTTTTTTCTGCCCCCATTTTCTTTAGTTTAATTCTCACTCCGATTTCCAGTTAGATGACAGAGATGTCAATTTTCTGGTAGATGCGGGATACTTTTGTTGTATATTTAGTATTCATTTTTGTGCCTGGATAAGTGAGTGTTTGAGCGATTATTGTTTGGTCGAATGGCTGTTCTTAATTAACTTGTCCGGCATTAACTTCGTCCAGTTAACTGATTTTTCTGACACAATTAATAATAATAATAATAATAATAAGAAGAAGAAGAAGAAGAAGAAGAAGAAGAATGAGGTCAGGCTTTAGATGGGCATGTGAAGTGAGCCTTGGAGTAAAGATTTGTAAAATATGAAAATATTTTTGATGTATAATAATAATAATAATAATAATAATAATAATAATAATAATAATAATAAGAAGAAGAAGAAGAAGAAGAAGAAGAAGAAAAAGAAAATAATAATAATAGGAAGAAGAAGAAGAAGAAGAAAAAGAAAATAATAATAATAGGAAGAAGAAGACGAAGACGAAAAGAAGAAAAAAGAAGAAGAAAATAATAATAATAAGAAGAAAATAATAATAATAATAATAATAATAATGAGAAGAAGAAGAAGAAGAAGAAGAAAATAATAATAAGAAGAAAATAATAATAGTAATAATAATAATAATAATAAGAAGAAGAAGAAGAAGAAGAAGAAGAAGAAGAAAAAGAAAATAATAATAATAGGAAGAAGACGAAGACGAAAAGAAGAAAAAAGAAGAAGAAAATAATAATAATAATAAGAAGAAAATAATAATAATAATAATAATGAGAAGAAGAAGAAGAAGAAGAAGAAGAAGAAGAAGAAAATAATAATAAGAAGAAAATAATAATAATAATAATAATAATAATAATAATAAGAAGAAGAAGAAGAAGAAGAAGAAGAAGAAGAAGAAGAATGATGTCAGGCTTTAGATGCGCATGTGAAGTAAGCTTTGGAGTAAAGATTTGTAAAATATCAAAATAATTTTGATGTATACTACTACTACTACTACTACTAATAATAATAATAATAATAATAATAATAGTAATAATAATAATAGGTTGACTTGCAAATGATTAAAGAGAGGAATAGGTAACTACTGTACACAAAACCTGATGCGTAGAAAGCAGGTTGGTGAAGATCGTTTTTAGTCCATAACTTATCAAAGAAAAAACAAAACAATTTCTATTTTGAACATTAGCGAAATAAAACGCCCTCCTTCTGTATGCAACCGGCCAGGTACTTGTAAAATCAACCGTAGCAAAAAGACTGGCGGTATTACTAACACTATTGTGTTTAGTTTCATGTAATATATAAATTGTATTCATTGTAAACATTTTTATTGTAAATAGTTTTTAAGTATTCCTAATTCCAAACTGGCAACTTGTTTCTTTTGCTCACTCCAACTTCTCTCCTGACTCAGTGAGGGCGTGTAGTACGAAGGTGGCACAGTTGTAGCTCAGTTGTCATGGCCGTGGGAGGGGGACAGACATTGCTTTGTCTTTTTCAGGGTGTCATGTCAAACAACCTGACTATATTTTTTATGATTTATACTTTTTTATATTACGGACGCTACTTGTAAACAAACAGTAATTTTAATTTATTTGTAACAAACAGTTATTTCTGAAGAAAGATTGATGTCAATCTGAAATATCAAATATATATATAAATAAATAAATACTTTCATAAAAGAACATTATTATTTTTTTAATTTGCAACTTTTTCTATATATATATATATATATATATATATATATATATATATATATATATATATATATATATATATATATGTGGGTGTAACATGATAATTGCCCATCCCACAAACTGTTTAATATGTTAAAACCACGAAACAAATTGAGTTTCTTTTTTCCATGTTTTCAGATAAAACTTTTCGCCATCTTGACACAATTTCTCTTAATCACTAAAACAATCTTTCAGTTCTTCAGCTAGAAAGAGAACAGAGTAATATCGTTTTGTGTCAGACCCATTATGTCTTCCCAAATGAGAAATGGTGAGAGGAAAAAGATCATTAAGGTCTCCAGTAATGGCACCATCATTCATACTCCATTGAAGAACCATCAACCAAACGGTGAATAAGATTAAAAAAAGAGGGAACAGTAGAGAGGAAAACTGGACCAGGAGGTCACAGCATAAAGAGGGACCATCATTTCAACTTAGAGCTAAAGAGATCAATTAAATGCTTCCAATAATAAAAAAGAAAATGAAAAATACCTAACAACAAATCGAATATAGCGTCAAAATTTATATTATTTTTATTTATTTGTTATGTAACTAAATACATAATTGTCAATAATGTTTCCATAAAACTTAATATTTCCTGTAATAAATTCTTAATAAATATTATTATTGTTATTATTTTATTTAAGTGTAAAGTAGTCCGACATTTACAATTCCTTACGGCTAATCATAAAAAGAAATGTTGATCAAAATTGCCTAAAACCTTTAAGCGTGTATTGTCGCAAAAATTATCAAATGTTGAATACGCCTCTCCTCCTACGAAGGCATCATATATACTTCGTTCTAAAACAATATTTATATTTACCGTCAAAATAGACTTGGTCCCTATTTTACTGGGGCCAGCAAAATACCCTCTCAGGTTTTTGTTTTCAGACAAAATATTTTATTCATATAAATTCATAGCATCATTATTCAGTCATCAATATCTTTTCCCTGGTTTTCTATCTCTTTAAGCTGATTTCCAGCTAAATTCTATATTCTATCATTAGGTTGATATAAAAGATGTCAGTATTTCTTTGACAGAATCTTTTAATAATATAAATTCGTAGCATTATCATTCAGTCATCAAAAAATTTTCTCCTGTTTTCGATGACCTTATACCAACTTTCAGGTAAATTGTTCATTCCATCACAGAAGAATAATTCTGTCTGATTTGATTGAATCTTCGATAATTTTCTTTCTTATCTTCAACATTTCTCCAATCTCTGGCCAATTTACCTTTTTTTTATTTTATTTTTACTCTAAAGCAAATAAATAAAAGTATATTATTTATATAACTTATACTCTTGCTCCAGTACGTATTATTTCAGAAGTTCCGATAAAAGAAATCGCCGATAATATCCACCACACACACCAAAATGTTGTATTATGTTGCCCAATCCCCTGCTGGTTTTCCTAGCCGGTCAAAAATGTATTTTCTCTTCCAATTCCTCGTTCAAACAAACTAATTGCTCTCGGTAGCATTAGCCAGGGTATTTTTTCTGGTTTTAGCAATTCGTGAGATAAAAAAAGAGACGCTCTTTGAGTTAGAAAGAATTCCAGTCCAGTAGAATCCGTTTAAGTTAAAATATCAAAGACTATCCTAGATCCAGATGCCATTTTATTTCGTTCTGAATTCTCAGAAGAGCTAATTTCTTTGCTAGTTACTATTTGACCCCAAAATGTCAATTTCTTTGTCGAGCAAAAAGGGATAGAGATGGCTTTCAGTTCTTACTGAACGTATATTTATGTGCCGTGACTCCCTCCCTTTCAGGACGCAGGGGATCATGGCTCTCCAGTATTTACTTTGGTTGAAAATTTGCCGGTTGCTATATAACGCTCAAGAAAGTTACCTTACTTCTGTGATGTTCAATTTATCTAATACTAACAGCCATACACAGCTGGTCGATCAAAAAAGCGTTCAATTAGAATGGTGCAAAAACAGCATCTATCAGAGTTTATGTTCTTCAATTACTTTAAAGTACTTTCATTAAAAAACATTTTGAATTAATGCAGTCACTGACATTAATTTCACTGTTAAAAACAATCTGAGATGTCCACTCAAAACACATGGACCCACTAAAATAATGCTTATGGTAACAAGAAAGAATGTTGGATTTAAAAACCTAATTAATTACTTAAATAATCACTAATTAATATATGCTTCACAACTGATCTTCTTGACAAATATACACTACAGTTCAAATGTTAGAGGAAACCCCTGGTAATTTTTATTATGACAAAAAGGAAAAAAGAATTTTTATGATTAAATTTTGCTTTTGTCAAAATATCCTCCTTTAGCCTTGACTAACAGTCATACCCAACTGGTCAATCAGAAAAAAGCGTTTAATTAGAATGGAGCAAAAACAGCATCATGTTTAAATGTAACAGAGTCTATCTTCTTCAATTACTTTAAAGTACTTTCATTAAAAAAAACATTTTGAATTAATGCAGTTACTGATATAACAGAAGTCGTCTGTATTTATTCAATTGAAGTTAGCTGAGGACATGAAGGAGTAGAACAGGCAACATGAAGACTTTTTGAAATTCACTTTGTCAATATGCTACCAGGGATGTAAAAGAGGATACATTTATGATGCAATTGTTAAGATTGATGAAAATTGATTGAAAGATCAACAAAAATAAGAAAGAAACCAGTAAAAATCACCATTTTTCGCTATTTACGCGGGTTTACACTTATATGGGTGGACTCAATTATCAAGTTAAATGACTGCTAAACAATCAAATTATTATTAGTGTTGAAATCGATTTGTGTTGAAATCGATTTTTCGTTTTTCGCTAAATGTAGAAATAAAAAATGAGGTATAATTGAGCTCGTCATGATACAAGTAATCAACATACCAAGTTTGAACGATATCGGAGGAAAAAAGTTAAATTTTGATTATGACCTCAAAGAGCTTGCTGGTGATGCTGAGGAGACTGATGGGTCTGTACTGGGTGGGGAAAGATCACACATCCGCGTTCTTGAAAACGAGGCATACACTTGGTGCCATCCAAAGCCTTGGGAAGGGTTTCCCCTTCAAGCAGCGATTGAATAACTTCGCTAGGATTGGGGATAATTCCAGGTTGACATTCTTAAGGACAACCACTGGAATTTTGTCTAGGCCAGTTACTTTCTTAGGTTCAAGGCCTTTGTACTGATTTGATCTATCTATCTATCTATCTATCTATCTATCTATCTATTAGGTTGGTGCAAAAATAATGACGTAATAATGTCGTTTTTTGACTTAAAAAAATACGTCAAAAACGACATTATTACGTCATTATTTTTGCACCAACCTAATATCTATGACCTTGTTCATATATTTGTCTATCTATCTATCTATCTATCTATCTATCACCCTGTTCATATATTTGTCTGTTTATCTATCTATCTATCTATCTATCTATCTATCTATCTATCTATCCTCTCCTTCTTTCTAGCCTTCTTTCTTTCTTTCTTTCTTTCTACCTATCTGCTTTCTTCGATCTCTTTTACGTTTCTATGTTTCTCTGTCTCTGAATCTCTCTTACCTGTCTATCTTCTTTCTTCCTTCTTTTTCCCTATCTATCTATCTATCTATCTATCTGGGTAAGGAATTCAGAATGCTTTTTTGATGGATTCAAAGCTCAACTTTTGAAAGGTATGAATTCCATTCGGACAGCTTCTTCCCAAGAACCACTGCCTTGTGGAAGACTCCCGAGTGTATACTTTCTTGAACACTATAATATTAAACTCTTCATGTCATGGTTCAACCGTTATCCATAGTACATATCCTCATAAGATATAATTCTTACGTTCATAAAACAACCCCATTCAGTGGCGCTCTTCCTTGAGTGGCTTTTGTGCCTTTTATTGGGTGTACAGTAGCATAAAAGAAACTGATTTTAATCTGGTCAGGCGATAATATTTTGGTCCCAGAATGAAGCAAACTTAAACTGTAGACTGCATATAAAACAAATAATATACATAAGTGAAGTTAAGCAACTTCGATCCTGGTTAGTACCTAGATGGGTAACCCCTTGGGAATATCGGGTATTGCAAGCTTTATTATTAGGTTGGTGCAAAAATAATGTCATTTTCTCACATATGTTACTTTGTGAGAAAACGACATTATTTTTGCACCAACCTAATAATTGCAGAACTGACTTCCAATTCCAGTTGGGTTCGTTATATTCACTTACGCGCATATATTATTGGTAATGGTATAAATCTATCTTTCCCCCCACGGCTATGGGTTAATTAGTAAGACTTGTATCACTAAATCATTTTTAACACCAAAAGACATTCTTACAGTCTAAAAACATTTCTCGCTTCAAATGACCTGCAATGGGTTGATAATCCGTAAAAAAACGAACCAGTCAATCAATAATAAAAGACGGTAAACTTAGCAAGAAAAAAAAAACTAAGTAAGTCTTGTTTTTGAACTCAATGAGGTGACAAGAAAGAATTGTTCTCGGTTCAAGGTTGCATCCCAGAAAAAGTGACATTAATCCGTCCAATTTTGGGCCATTTGCACGTGACCGGCCAACGTGGGTGGTCGGCGGGGTAGGGGGTGGGGGGTGAATTTGCCATTCGCAAATTGAGGAAATTTGAGGCCAAATAAGGATCGCAGATGCAAAAGCCAAATGAGGAAAGCCACGTAAACAACGGGAATGGGTCGACAACATGAACGTTACAGGGCAATTTCCTTTTCACTGTGTACGGAAGAACATACCATTCAAAAGTTGAACGTTGCATCCATCAAAGAAAGCGTTCTGAATTCCTTATCCACATAGATAGATAGATAGATAGATAGATAGATAGATAGATAGATAGATAGATAGATAGATAGATAGATAATGAACTGAAGGAGAAAGAAAGAAAGAAAGAAAGAAAGAAAGATAGATAGACACAGTCTGAGAGGGAGATATGAATAGACGAAAATACAAATAGTCTGATATATATATATATATATATATATATATATATATATATATATAAAGAGAGAGAGAGGGAGAAAGATAATGAATAGACTGAAGTAGAAAGAAAGTGAAAGAAAGTGAAAGAAACTTTTTACGAGAAATACGAATAGACTAAAATAGAAAGCAAGAGTTCTGAGATAGATAAATAGATAGAGACCGGAATAGATAGATAGATAGATAGATAGATAGATAGATAGATAGATAGATAGATAGATAATGAACAGACTTAGATAGATAGATAATGAACAGAGATAGATAGATAGATAGATAGATAGATAGATAGATAGATAGATAATGAACAGACTGAGATAAATAATGAACAGACTTAGATAGATAGATAGATAGATAGATAGATAGATAGATAATGAACAGACTTAGATAGATATTAGGTTGGTGCAAAAATAATGTCTTTTTCTCACATATGTTACTATGTGATAAAACGACATTATTTTTGCACCAAACTAATAGATAATGAAGAGATTAGACAGATAGATAATGAACAGACTTAGATAGATAATGAACAGACTTAGATAGATTGATAGATAGTAGATAGATAGATAGATAGATAGTTAATGAACAGACGTAGCTAGATAGATAATGAACAGACTTAGATAGATAGATAGATAATGAACAAAGATAGATAGATAGATAGATAGATAGATAATGAACAGACTGAGATAGATAATGAACAGACTTAGATAGATAGATAGATAGATAGATAGATAGATAGATAGATAGATAGATAGATAGATAGATAATGAACAGATTAGACAGATAGATAATGAACAGACTTAGATAGATAGATAGATAGATAGATAATGAACAGATTAGATAGATAGATAATGAACAGATTAGACAGATAGATAATGAACAGACTTAGATAGAGAGATAGATAATGAACAGACATAGATAGATAGATAGATAGATAGATAGATAGATAGATAGATAGATAATGAACAGACTCAGATAGATAGAGACATAGAGAGATAGATAGATAGATAACTTAAAATCGCAAGAAGGAAAAAAATAAAGTCTGAGAGATATATGAATCAACTAAAATACAAAGAAAGAGTGTGAGATAATAAATTGACTGAAAGACCACAAAAACAGAATGTGCTTCCTTATTGACATAGCAGTCCCTTCAGATTGTAATCTACCTTCAAAAAACTATCAAAATAATAGAATCTTGAAATGGAAATCTAAAAAAAATCAATAATTCCACATGTTGTTGGAGTCTTTAGATTAATTGGAAAAGTTTCTGATTGACGCATATTGAAAGGATCCCAGGTAACCCAAGAAATACAAAAATTGAATTCTCAAGTAAAACTCACACAT
Organism: Acanthosepion lycidas; assembly: GCA_963932145.1. Taxonomy (NCBI): domain Eukaryota; kingdom Metazoa; phylum Mollusca; class Cephalopoda; order Sepiida; family Sepiidae; genus Acanthosepion; species Acanthosepion lycidas. The sequence continues at coordinate 71,912,275 of OZ010607.1, read as the reverse complement.
TACGAAGAGCCTTATCTATGAAAAATGTGTGTTATCTTTGTTTTTTTTTACAAAGAATGATCAGGGAAAATGTTATGAAGTCATTTTTGATCTTAGGACTCTGGGTGGAACAGGGAAATAAATGTGTATACAACAGAAACCAAAGGAAATAATAATAATAATAATAATAATAATAATAATAATAACTATTATCATTATTATTACTATTATTTCCTTTGATTTCCGGTGTATCCTCATTTCTTTCCGGGTCCCGACCAGAAATCTAAGCTCAGTAATGGCTTCATGACATTTTCCATTGATCATTCTTTGTAAAAAAAAAAAAAAGATTATACACATTTTACATGGATAAAGCTCTTCGTAATGTGTGAGTTGTACTTGTGAGTAGAATTTTTGTATTTCTTTAAGGCATGGATTACCAGGGATTCTTTTAATGAGTTTACTGGAATCTTTACCGATCACTCCAAGGGCTCCAAATACAACTGAAATTGTTGATGCCCCCATGTGCCATATTTTTGAGATTTCGATTTCAAGGTCCTTGTATTTTGATAGCTTTTTGAGGATCTCCAAAGATACATTGCAGTCTGCAGTGACTGCCATATCAATAAGGAGGCACTTTTTTGTTTGCTGTCTCTAATAAAGATGTCTGGGCGATTAGCTTTGATTGTTCTGCCTGTATTGTGTAAACCCATGAAATTGTTACAGATCTTATCTCCGGAACTGGGTCTGGGTGATGGTCATACCAATTTATTTCTGCTTCCTTTCCGTAGAAGTTGAAGATTTTCCAGTACACATATTGGTGCTCTCCGTCATGACGTGTTTTATATTCAGTGGTTGCCAATACCGTGCAACCTGATACAAGATGGCCAATTGTTTCTGGATATTTATCACAGAATCTGCATTTTGGACTAACACAATTTCTCAGTATGTGTACTTGGTAATTTCTTGTTAGCAAACATTTCTCCTGTGCAGCAAAAATAAAACCTTCGGTTTCAGCTTTTAACTCTGCACTACGTAGTCACTGATGGGTACAGAGTTTGTCTACATCAGCTTGTTTGGTACGGCCAGGGTAATGGCCGTGAAGCGGTTGAACTTGCCATCGTCTCTGTATCTGGTCAGTTACATTTTCCTTTGCTTTCTTTTTTAAGTATTTTGCAGCTTCAGTCGGTGTCTTATGCTTTACTTGAAATTTTTTCACTCACTTGAAACTCCATTTTGAGCTTACTACTTTCATGTTCTTTGACATAGATCATCATACGGTCTTCTGTAGTTTCTAAGTATCTTTGAAGGATAATTTTTGTAGTTTTGCAAGACAATTCTAGTTGAACTAATCCTCTGCCTCCTTCAGATCTGGACACATACAGACGATCAACATCAGTCTTGGGATGATGCATGCGGTGGCAAGTGAGAAGCTTTCTCGTTTTGGCGTCCATTCGCTTAATGTCAGTTATGGTCCAGTTAAGGATGTTGAATCTATATTGCTCTACAGGGACAACCAAGGTGTTTATGTCTGTTATTCTGTTTTTTTTTTAAAATTCAGCTCGGTATCCAGTACCAGACGCATACCCCTGTAGCACATCTTACTTACCTTCTACATCATTTGAGTATGCCGTATTCCATCTCCTTCGCTAATTCCTAGGTACTTATTGGCTTCATCTTGTTTCAGTTCCCTAATCTTTGTGACAAAGTCTAAATCTATTGAGTTTGTTTCTGAAATTCTCCCTTTTTCTGAATGTTGCTTTTGCACATTTATCTAATCCGAAATGCATACCTATGTCGTCACTGAAATATTTTACAGTATTGAGGAGACCCTTCAACTCATTGTCGTCTTTGGCAAAGAGTTTGAGATCATCCATGTAGAGTAGGTGATTGAATACTTTCTTGTTAATTTGTATCCATAGTTATTATTATTATTATTATTATTATTATTATTATTATTATTATTTCTTCCTTTGGTTACACATTTTCTTCCGGGTCCCAACCAGAGACATAAGTCAGAAATGGCATCATGTCATTTTCCACTGATCATTTCTTGTAAAAAAGAAAAAGTTAAACCATGCACATTTTACATAGATAAAGCTCTTCGTAATGCGTCAGTCGTGGTTGTGAGTAGATTTTTGTATTTTTGGGGTTACTCGGGATCTCTTCAATATGATTGCAATAAATCCAAGAGTTCCAGCTACAACTGGAATTATTGATATCCTCATCTGTCCTATTTTTTAGATTTCCACTTCAAGATCTTTGTATTTTTGAAGATCTTCAAAGATACATTACAATCCGCAGGAATTGCCATGTCAATAAGAAAGCACATTTTGTTCTTGTGGTCTCTCATCACGATGTCTGGCCGATTAGATTTGATTGTTCTGTTTGTGTTTAGTGTAAAATTCCATAAAATTTTTTACAACTCCTATCTCCGTAACTGGGTGGGGGTGATGTTCATAGCAGTTTCTTAGAATTTCCTCCCCGTAAACTTCTTGAAACGGAATGAAAACAGTGATGGCACTTACCATGAATCCATCATCAATGTTTTTGTTTGTTCGTTCGTTCGTTCGTTCTTCTTCTTCTTTGACCTCCTTTTCTTTACTACTTCCACCTCCTCCTTTTTCTTCTGCTTTTTCTTCCACTTCTTTTTTCCTTTTCTTCTTTCTCTTTTTCCTCCTCTTCTTCTTTCCTCTTCTTCCGTTTTCTTCTGTTTTCTGCTCCATCATCTTCCCCCTCGTCCTCTTCTTCCGCTTCTTTTTCCTCCTCCTCCTCTTCTTCTTCCTTTTCTTTTTCTTCTTCCTTTTCTTTTTCTTCTTCTTCTTCTTCTTCTTCTTCTTCCTTCTCTACCTCATCCTCTTCTTTTTCTACTTCCACCTCCTCCTTTTTCTTCTGCTTTTTCTTTCACTTCTTTTTTCCTCTTCTTTCTCTTTTTCCTCCTCTTCTTCTTTTTTTTTCCTCTTTTTCCGTTTTCTGCTGTTTTCTGCTCCATCTTCCTCCTCCTCTTCTTCCTCCTTCTCCTCTTCCTCCTTTTCTTCTTCTTCCTTTTCTTTTTCTTCTTTCTTTTCGTCTTCTTCTTCTTCTTCCTCCTTCTCCACCTCATCCTCTTCTTTTTCTACTTCCACCTCCTCCTTTTTCTTCTGCTTTTTCTTTCACTTCTTTTTCTTCTTCTTCTTCCTCTTCTTTCTCTTTTCCTCTTCTTCTTTTCCTCCTCTTCCTTTTTCTTCATCTTCTTCCTGTTCATTCTCTTCTTCCTTCTTTTCTTCTTCTTTTTACTCCTCCTCTTCTTTTTCTTCTTCCACTCCCTTTCTTCTTCTTCTTCTTCTTCTTCTTCCTCCTCTTGTAAAAAACAGTGCAGATATTGACCCACTTTGTCGTGCCATGTTTTATATTCAGTGGATGCCAGTACCGCAGAAATTTTTACATGATGGTCAATTATTTCTGGATATTTATCACAGAATTTGAATTTCAGCTTAACACAAATTTTAATATGTGTGCTTGGTAATTTCTAGTTCGAAAGCATTGGTCCTGTGCAACTAGTATAAAAGCTTCGATTTCATCTGTTAACCCTATACTATGTAGCTACTGATGGGTACAGGGTTTGTCTATATCAGCTTATCATCGGGCAGAGTATTAATCGTGAAGAGGGTTATATTGTCACCGTTTTTGCATTTGCTTTTGTTTTCTTTCTTTTTTTAGTTTTTTTGCCACTGCATTATGTGTATTATGTTTTATTTTCACTTCTTCGCCCACTTGAAACTCCATTTTAAATTTATTGGCTTCCTTTGTTACGGAATAAACGTTCTTATTTCTTTCATGTTCTTTGACGCATGTCACCATCCAGTCTGTAGTTTCCAGGTATCTTTGAAGTCCGATTGTTGAAGTTGAACTAATCCTCTTCCTCCTTCGGATCTGGGTAAATACAGACGATCAATATTAGTCTTATAATAATGCATGCGGTGGCAAGTGAGAAACTTTCTAATTTTGACATCCATTCGCTTAGTGTCATCTATGGTCTAGTTAAGGATTATTATTATTATTATTATAATTGTTGCTGTTGTTTTTATTGTTGTTGTTGTTGTTGTTTTATTACCTTTGATTTCTGGTGTATACTCATTTCTTTCGGGGTCACAACCAGAGACCTAAGGTCAGAAATGGCATCATGGCATTTTCCGCTGACCATGTTTCAGAGAAAAACACAAACCTAATATCACACATAATTTATATAGATGAAGCCCTTCGAAAGCCCTTGCGGTTACAACTTTTGGCAATTTTTTTAATGTTTGGGCTACCAGGGACCCCGTCAATTAGTCTATCGGAACCTTTTCCAATCAATCCGGAAATAATCTGGAATTATTGATGTCTTCATGTGCTATATTTTTTTAGATTTACACTATTGTTATTATTATGACTTTTCGAATTTCTTTCATCGACCTTATTTACCTTTCTTTC
>OZ010607.1:71891583-71907647 GCA_963932145.1 Acanthosepion lycidas | reverse complement strand
ATTTGAATTGGGTGTGGCTCCGAAACTGGCCGTTTTTACGTTCTCAATCTTGCAAGGAAGGAACCTCTTCCATGGACCGTCATAATAATAATATACAATAATTTTTATTTATAATATAATTGTTTTTTATAATTCTAATAATGTTTTGCGTTAGATTTCAACTCTGTAAATTGATTGTACGCTGTTTTTTTACAGACATTAAATTTTGCCTTTGATATTTTTAGCAAAGTGTAAAAATCAGTTTTTTCGATTTTTCATCTTCAAGGTGTAAATTTTCCAACCAATTTGGACTCAAAACCGGCACTGAAAAATTATCTATCAAGCAAAAAAGTTTCATCGAAATCGGATGAAAACGGTGGAAACGCATGAACAACATCCGATCACACACACACACATTTTGAGAATTAAAGATACATAAGATATATATATGTGTTTGTGTGTTGTATGTTTGTATGTTGTGTGTGTGTTTGTTTGTGTTCTTAATACTAAATCAATCAGTTTGGGTTTAGGTAACACTTCTTCTTTATCTTGATATTTAATACAGGAACTAATTTCTTGTATGAAATTTATTCCCTTATGTAAAAGGACAAGCGATAAAGTCTGAACAATACTGCTGAAATAATTATTAGCTTGTGCGCGTGCGCATTGACGTATTTGCAAATGCACATGCTCAACAATGAAAAATATATCTGCGCATGTGCAATCTAAAAATATCTTTCAGCATACAATGGTGTTAACCACTTCACAAGGTTGCTTCAGTAAAGATTAGTTTTAAACTGATGCAAATTTAATTTGGATGTTGAATGCTAAGGCTTGGACAAGAGAAAGTAAAACTGACAGCTGCTCCCGAAAATGAACTTCAATTATTAGTTAACTGGGGCAAGGAACGGTTTGTAGATTTTAACGCCCCAAAATTTATACTGCTATCTTAAATCACAATAGAATTTTTTTGGCATACAATCTAGCCAATTTCATTTAGATTCTTTTGCTTTTTGTTTCCATCGTCTTTGTTTTTAAATATCCCATCTTGGGACAAAAGACGATCTGCCAAGAATAGGAAAACGTTGTAAGAATCTGGACGTAAATTTACTTTGGATGCACTGGCGATTAAAGCACTTTCTAAAAAACATTTTCGTCTTGATGAATTATTTTCTTTTTTAATTGGAGTTAAACCAATAATAAAGATGAATGGAAACAAAATGACAAAAAATCTGAATGAAATAGGCCACAATGCAAGCAAAAAAGAAAATTATTTCTAAATTCTGAAACTCCATTGGTCTCTCGTTCGTGTGTAAGTGTAATCACAACAACGTCAACAAGCCCAACCCGATGAAGTCCTAACGGATGAAAAGCGTTTTCTTTCATTTGGCCTATACCATTTAGCTACAGAGGAAGGCCAAATGACGGTTCCGTGTAGGATACAGGTTCGATTCCTGACGGAGGGCACATATTTTCTAAGAAATTTCTCATACATTCAGGCTGGTAAATGTAGTTAATGCTGTTTATTATAAACAGAGCATTTACTCAAATACTGTATTTATAGAAATAACGTATATATATATATATATATATATATATATATATATATATATATATATATATATATATATACAATAGGAATTAAGATTATATTAGGTTAATGATCATTTTCACCTTGTAAATTGAAAGTAAAAGTGAGGGGGTAGGACAATAAAAGAAGAGGAATTAAGAAGACAGAAGATAACGATTGACATTGCATTGAAATTTTTGAAGATCAAAGTTGAATAGGAAGCAAGAAGAATGAAAGAGAATTAGAAGACTTTGGTGAGGTGAAAGGACAATAAAAGAAGAGGAATTAAGAAAACAGAAGATAACAATTGACACTGCATTGAAATTTTTGAAGATCAAAGTTGGCCGGAAAGCATGGATCCAGAAGAAAGTTCCACAAACAAGAAGTGCGGGAAAAGAAACTTTTAGCATAGAACTTACGATTACCTCCTGCCAATTCAATTGTAAACCGATGGGCCTTGTTGGTAATCTACTACTGTGCTTAAAATAAAAGTCTACATGCCATAGTGAACATTTAACATGAAAGTATTTATAGAAAATGCACAGGGACTCAACATTATTGCGGTGAGAAAGTGACTGAAGGCAAATCACCAAACCAGGATAAATAACATTGCTGATTCGTCTTTGGATTTTATCAAGAATCTCTAAATATATTGCAGGAGCACCGGACCATATGTGGCAGCAATATTCAAAGCATGGCTGAATGGTAGACTTATAAATATGTAAGATAGATTTTGGAGAGAAAGATTGCAGATTCCTCTTTGGATTTTATGAAGAATCTCTAAATATATAGCAGGTGAACCGGACCATATGTGGCAGCAATATTCAAAGCATGGATGAATGGTAGACTTATAAATATGTAAGATAGATTCTGGAGAGAAACATTGCTGATTCGTCTTTGGATTTTATCAAGAATCTCTAAATATATTGCAGGAGCACCGGACCATATGTGGCAGCAATATTCAAAGCATGGCTGAATGGTAGACTTATAAATATGTAAGATAGATTTTGGAGAGAAAGATTGCAGATTCCTCTTTGGATTTTATGAAGAATCTCTAAATATATAGCAGGTGAACCGGACCATATGTGACAGCAATATTCAAAGCATGGATGAATGGTAGACTTATAAATATGTAAGATAGATTCTGGAGATAGCAGCTCACCTAGCAATAGATTCAATATAGTCTTTCCACTTCATGCCAATCCGAGAATGTCTTCCCGAGAAGGTGCAACGAGTCACTCTCCTGGATGTTAGCATTAGGTATGTTAATAGAAGGCAGAAGGGGTCTTTCTGGTGATTAATTGATAGATTAATAGTATCGTTTTGGGCATAATCTTGACAATATAAGATAAGTAGTTTATACTGTGTTGATAGTAGACAAAAATCTACTGGAACCCATGGACAATGTAGTAATAGAAAGCTAAAAGAACGGACTAACCATCATGTGTAAAACGGAGTATGTAGAACCAAAAATATAACTTCCATCTACCTTGATCATTTCTTTCTTTTTTTTCTTTTTTGTCTTCCTTGATCATTTCTTTCTTTTTTTTCTTTTTTGTCTTCCTTGATCCTTTCTTTCTTTTTTTTCTTTTTTGTCTTCCTTGATCATTTTTTTCTTTTTTTCTTTTTTTCTTTTTTGTCTTCCTTGATCCTTTCTTTCTTTTTTTCTTTTTTGTCTTCCTTGATCCTTTCTTTCTTTTTTTCTTTTTTTTCTTTTTTGTCTTCCTTGATCCTTTCTTTCTTTTTTTCTTTTTTGTCTTCCTTGATCCTTTCTTTCTTTTTTTTCTTTTTTGTCTTCCTTGATCCTTTCTTTCTTTTTTTCTTTTTTTTCTTTTTTGTCTTCCTTGATCCTTTCTTTCTTTTTTTTTTTTTTGTCTTCCTTGATCATTTCTTTCTTTTTTTTCTTTTTTGTCTTCCTTGATCCTTTCTTTCTTTTTTTTCTTTTTTGTCTTCCTTGATCCTTTCTTTCTTTTTTTTCTTTTTTGTCTTCCTTGATCATTTCTTTCTTTTTTTTCTTTTTTGTCTTCCTTGATCATTTCTTTCTTTTTTTTCTTTTTTGTCTTCCTTGATCCTTTCTTTCTTTTTTTTCTTTTTTTCTTTTTTGTCTTCCTTGATCCTTTCTTTCTTTTTTTCTTTTTTGTCTTCCTTGATCCTTTCTTTCTTTTTTTTCTTTTTTGTCTTCCTTGATCCTTTCTTTCTTTTTTTTCTTTTTTGTCTTCCTTGATCCTTTCTTTCTTTTTTTTCTTTTTTGTCTTCCTTGATCCTTTCTTTCTTTTTTTCTTTTTTTCTTTTTTGTCTTCCTTGATCCTTTCTTTCTTTTTTTCTTTTTTGTCTTCCTTGATCCTTTCTTTCTTTTTTTTTTTTTTGTCTTCCTTGATCCTTTCTTTCTTTTTTTCTTTTTTGTCTTCCTTGATCCTTTCTTTCTTTTTTTCTTTCTTTCTTCAGTCTTTCCATTCTGGTTTCTTTCTTTCTTTCTTTTTAAACTTTCTTTTTTCCTTCTAAAGTTCTCTTCTCTTTCTGCTTTCGTCTTGTTCTTCTCTTTTTCTTTTTCTTTCTTTGTTTCTTTCTTTCTCTTTACACTTCTCTTTACTTTTAACCACCTCTTTTTATTTTTCTCTCCTTTTCCCTTCCTCTTTCTTTCTTTCTTTCTTTCTTTCTCTTTACACTTCTCTTTATTTTTAACTACCTCCTTTTATTTTTCTCTCCTTTTCCCTTTCTTTCTTTCTTTCTTTCTTCCTTTCTTTCTTTCTTTCTTTCTTTCTTTCTTTACACTTCTCTTTACTCCTAACCACCTCTTCTTATTATTCTTTCCTTTTCCACTCCTCTCTTCTTTCTTTCTTTCTTTCTTTCTTTCTTTCTTTCTTTCTTTCTTCAGCCCTTCCTTTCTGGTTTCTTTCTTTTTTTCTTTTTAAACTTTCTTTTTTCCTTCTAAAATTCTCCTCTCTTTCTGCTTTCATCTTGTTCTTCTCTTTTTTCTTTTTCTTTCTTTGTTTCTTTGTTTCTTTCTCTTTACACTTCTCTTTTAACCACCTCTTTTTATTTTTCTCTCCTTTTCCCTTCCTCTCTTCTTTCTTTCTTTTTACACCTTCTTTTTTTCCTTCTACCTTCTTCTATCCCCTCTGTCTCTCTTTCCTCTCTTCTTTCTCCCTATCTTTTCTTTATGTCTTTATTTCTTCTCTTTATTTTTACCCTTTCTCATTTCTTTCCACTTTCCTCTATTTACTCTTTCTTTCTTTTTCTGTCCCATAGTCTCTTTTTACTCACTCTTCTTTCTTTCTTATTGTTGTGGTAGGATCCACCTAATTTGCATAGTGGAGTACCGACCATATAAATATGGTTGGTACCGGGAAGAGAGGAAGGAATCAAGAAATTCCTCGGCGACTGTCGAACTCTCTGCATTGGCAGAGGGGAACCCGGACGAGGCTTTGACGAAGGGCAGGGTTTCGTCCGGGGAGGTTGATAGGGCCTGAACCCGTCTAGGCGGGTTCAGAAAGGCCATATTTTTGGCCGAGCCTACGGGCTCGGGGATACCCACATTAAAACGGCCTTGTGCCACATTTGATCCTCGTGGGTGGATTGATAAATACAGGAATCAGGAGATTCTTAGGCGACTGTCGAACTCTTTGCATTAGCAGAGGGGAACCCGGACGAGGCTTTGCCGAAGGGCAAGGTTTCGTCCGGGGAGGTTGACAGGGCCTAAACCCGTCTAGGCGGGTTCAGAAAGGCCATATTTTTGGCCGAGCCTACGGGCTCGGGATACCCACATTAAAACGGCCTTGTGTCACATTCGATCCTCGTGGGTGGATTGATAAATACAGGAATCGAAGAGATTCTGAGACCGAGAGACAGACTCTCGGCGACTGTCGAACTCTCTGCATTAGCAGAGGGGAACCCGGACGAAGGGCAAGGTTTCGTCCGGGGAGGTTGATAAATACAGGAATCGAAGAGATTGAACCAGAGACTCTGCCCGACTGCGACTCAGTCAACACACATTCCAGGAACGGTCTTCCCAGGAATATACAAAAGACTATATGTAACTATTGTGTACACTTTCTTGTTTCAATACATTTTGTTCTAAGTACATTTTGTGTTGCATTATTATTCCATGCATTAGTCAAGTTTCAACAATGGCGACGAGGTAGAAAGAACCATATAATATCAAATTTCAACTCGATTCGGGTTCAGATTTAACAATAATGAACTATAAAACATGGAACATTTTAAAAAGGCCTACAATAATGAAGTCAACGAAACGCGCTCGAAGGGTAACTGGAAAGGAGATTAACTTCGAAGGCGAGGTTGTACTTCCCATGAAATTTAACGGGATCGTTAAAAAAATAAAGGTTTTCATTCTGAAAAATCGAGAAAATTTGATGGGTACAGATGTTATTGAAACATTCGAATTGTGGGATAAACCGTTAAACTCATTCTGCAGAAAAGTAGAAAGTAATACGCAAACAAGACAGGACATTAAAGAGGAATTAAAGGAAAAGTTTCCGGAAACCTTCACACCTGGTCTTGGAAGATGTAACAAGTTTGAAGCTAAATTTGAATTAAAGGAAAATACTATGCCAATTTTTAAAAAGAAACGTAACGTGCCTTTCGCAAGTGTAGAGAAAATTAACGAAGAACTTGATAGGTTGGAAAAAATGGGAATTATTTCGAAAGTAGAATCTAATTCATGGGCTGCGCCGATTGTGTGCATTAAAAAGAAATCAAACCAAATCAGAGTCTGTGTTGATTTTTCGACAGGGTTGAACGCGGTAATCAAGGACTACCATTACCCGTTACCGAGTCCGGAGGAGATTTTTAACAAGCTAAATGGTGGAGTTATATTTTCAAAAATCGACTTATCAGATGCCTATCTCCAAATTCCCGTCGAAGAAGAATGTTCGAAGTTACTAGGGATAAACACGCATAGAGGGTTATTCAAGTACAACAGGCTTCCTTTTGGTATTAAAGTGGCACCAGCCATTTTTCAACAAGCTATGGACGTCATGTTAAATGATTCAGACTTTGCTTGCGCCTACTAGACGACATCATAGTAAGGAGCGAAACCGTCGACGAACATCGAGAGCATCTCAATCAAGTATTTAAAAAGATTCATGACTTTGGATTTAAAGTCAAAGAGTCAAAGTGCGAATTTGGTTTGGAGGAAATTAAGTATTTAGGTCACATAATCAACAAAAATGGCAGATGTCCAGATCCGGAAAGGTCCATTGCGATTAGAGACATGCCGACGGCCACTAATGTGGCGATGCTACAGAGTTTTCTGGGGCTCGCAAATTATTATCAAGCGTTCATTAATAAAATGTACAATCTAAGAGCTCCGTTGAATGAACTACTAAAAAAAGACAAGGCATGGGAATGGACGGTAGAATGTCATAAAGCCTTTGATGAAATAAAGAAAATGCTTACATCAGACCTCTTTTTAACCCAATACAATCCAAAACTTGATATTGTAGTGGCAAGTGACGCCAGTTCATACGGGATAGGAGCGTATATTCAACACATAATGCCAGATGGTTCTAGAAAACCAATTGCACATGCTTCGAGAACTTTACTCCCAGGAGAAAGAAGTTACTCTCAGATAGAAAAAGAGGCGCTGAGTATCATTTTTGCCATAACAAAATTTCCCAGATACATCCACGGCAGACATTTTATGCTGGAAACGGATCATAAACCTCTGATCACTATTTTTGGTTCGAAGAAAGGGTTACCCGTTTATACGGCAAATCGTCTGTTGAGATGGGGAACCATTCTTCTCAATTATGATTTTCACATAAAGCACCTATCATCCAAAAATATAATTCATGCTGATAGTTTATCAAGACTCGTACCGAGTCAAGAAGAAAGATTCGAAGAATCAATTATTGCAAATATCAGAGCAGATTATGAGGTGAAAAGCATGGTAAACAAAATTTTAAGAGAGCTACCGGTTACATCAAAGGAAATCAAAAAAGAAGCTGAAAGCGATGATTTCATTTTAGAAATAAAAAGCAAAATGGTAGCAAATGACAAAAAAGTGCAGGAGATTTATTCAATTTGTGACGGATTTTTATTATATGGTGAGAGAGTAGTCGTACCAAAAAAGTTGCAGAAAAGAATACTACGGGACTTTCATATGGGTCACCCGGGGGTTAATAGAACAAAAAGCTTAATCCGAAGCTTTGTATATTGGAAAGGAATGGATGTGGATATCGCAAACATGGTTCATCGATGTAAAGGGTGTGCGTTAGCAGCTAAGGCACCACCTATAGTACACAAACCATGGCCCAAGACGGATCATCCGTGGACAAGATTACATATTGATTTCGCTGGTCCAGTAGAAGATTATTACTACTTAATAGTGGTAGATAGTTTTACAAAATGGCCGGAAGTACTACGCTGCAAAAAGCCTACGTTCAATACCACAACAACTTTTTTGCATGAACTATTTGCACGGTTCGGTGTGCCAGAGTGTATTGTGAGTGACAATGGTACACAATTCACTTCTGAAGAATTTAAGGAATTTTGTGAGTTATATCAAATTAACCACATAACGACGCCGCCGTATCATCCGAGGTCCAATGGACTCGCAGAAAGATTTGTCGATTCTTTAAAGCGCGCGCTGAAGAAAGCCTCAGGAGTTCCAACGGAAAAGGCGCTTCAGCAATTCCTACAGGTATACAGAATTACGCCAAATCAGAGAACACACTCAAACATGGCACCAGCTGAACTAATGTTCGCTAGGAAAGTTAAGTCAGTGTTTGACAAGCTTTTGCCAGGAAAAAATAGAGTAAAGAATACTATGTATACAGCGAGAAAAAGATACACTTCCGGAGAGAAGGTGTTTTTCAAGTGCTACAAAAACAACGTTGAGTTCTGGGAGCGAGGCATAGTGGACAAGAGAATCGGTGACCTGATTTACATAATTAAAGGGCCGAAGAATACTCATAAAAGGCACCAGAACCAACTTAAAAAATGTTACGTTCTAGAGCATGAAGAGAGTATACCGGATGAGGAGGAGGATCCCATTGATGTAATGTATGATATGTTTCAAGTAGAACCTCCGCAGAATATTCCTGAACCGAGAAGATCCGGTAGGAAACGAAAGTTCACGGACCCATTGGACGTGAATCCAAAACGGAAAAAATATTAAAAGTATGCAAATGGATCTACAAAGAAATAGCCATAATCATCAACCCATATAGGAAGCCAGTTTGAAATCCAAAATTGATGCCAAGGCTTGGGAGGTGGGTGTTGTGGTAGGATCCACCTAATTTGCATAGTCGAGTACCGACCATATAAATATGGTTGGTACCGGGAAGAGAGTGAGAGGAATCGGAGAGATCCAACGAGAGACTCTGCCCGACTGCGACTCAGTTAACACACATTCCAGGAACGGTCTTCCCAGGAATATACAAAAGACTATATGTAAATATTGTGTACACTTTCTTGTTTCAATACATTTTGTTCTAAGTACATTTTGTGTTGCATTATTATTCCATGCATTAGTCAAGTTTCAACACTTATACGCTTTCTTTTTTATTTATTTCTTTCCCACTCTTTCTCTTTTCTTTACTCTTTCTCCTTTCGAATCTTCCTTCTCCCTATTATTTCTTGGTTATACCATTTCTTTCTTTCTTTTCATACTTTTTCTTTTCCTTCTACTTTCCTCTCTTTCTCCCTTTCTTTTTTCTTTCCTTTTATATTTTCTCCTTTCCATCTACTTTCCTTTCACTACTCTTTCTCTTTTCCCCCGCTTCCTTCTTTGTTTGTTTGTTTCTTTCTTTCTCTTTACACTTTCTCATTTTCTTCCACCTTCCTCTATCTACTCTTTCTCTCTGCTTATGTTCTTTCTTTCTTTCTTTCTTTCTTTCTTTATATCTTCCTCCCTTCCAATCTTCTTTCTTTCTTTTTATTTTACAGTTGCCTCCTACCTTCTTTCTTTCTTTCTTTCTTTCTTTCTTTCTTTTTACACTTTCCTTATACCTTCCTGTTTGTTTGTTTGTTTGTTTGTTTGTTTCTTTCTTTCTTTCTTTCTTTGGATAGCTTTTTGCTTATCCGCGCACTACATTTTTCCTTTTTCTTTCTTTATCTCTTCCTCCCTTCCAATCTTCTTTCTTTCTTTTTATTTTACAGGTTCCTCCTACCATCTTTCTTTCATTCATTCTTTCTTTCTTTCTTTCTTTCTTTCTTTCTTTCTTTCTTTCTATATCTCTTTCTCCCTCCCAATCTTTCTTTCTTTTTATTTTACAGTCTCCTTCTACCTTCCTCTTTGTTTGTTTGTTTCTTTCTTTCTTTCTCACAATCTTCTTTCTTTCTTTTTACACTTTCCTCGTGCCTTCCTCTTTCTTTCTTTCTTTCTTTCTTTCTTTCTTTCTTTCTTTCTTTCTTTACCCAGACTGAACCTCAGCCCCGATTTCGTTACAGAACACAAACAAGCATGGAAGCGATAATCAATAATCTATTCAGTTATCAAGTATACCTCAAGATTTACAGATTTAATCACAGCAAACAATATGTTTCTATTTAAAGCGAAACACCACTGACCGATGTGAAAACCACGCCTGACCTCTAAGCAACGACGGACCTTTTACGCGCCAATAGCAAGTCACGCGTGATCTCACTTTATCAGTGACTAGGCATGCTTAACAATAGAATTGATCTGACGAACGGATTGTGCACTAAATAAACACTAAACTTTTTCTTAATTTGCAGACGAGTGACGACAAGACACAACAAAGAAAGGGTCTTTTTCAATGGGACGAAGTAAACTAGTGATTTCCAGAACTATTTTCATCATATCTGGGCAGTAGAAGGAATCGGGTAGAGACAGTTGAAATTTCTAGGACGTATAATGAGGAAAGGGGGCTTGGAAAATTTGATACTCGCAGGACAGATTGAAGCCAAGAGGGGCAGAGAAAAATAACAATGACATACTTGATGAGCTTGAGTAAATGGATGGTGGAACAGGGTTTAGGAGAAATAACAAAGAGAGAAAATGTATTAAGTTCTACAACGGACAGGAAGTTGGGGAGAGCCATGATCGTCAACGCCCAGAAGAGACACGGCACATAGAAGAAGAAGAATGAGCTTGAGTAAATGGATGGTGGAACTAGGAGAGATAACAAAAAGACAAAATTTATTAAGAGTTACAAAGGACAGGAAATTGTGGAGAGCCATGATCGCTTACATCCTAAAGGGACAGGGCGCATCGAAGAAGAAGAATGAGCATGAGTAAATGGATGGCGGAACAAGGTTTAAGAGAGATAACAGTAAGACGAAATTTATTAAGAGCTACAAAGGACAGGAAATTGTGGAGAGCCATGATCGTGTACATTCTGAAGGGGACCAGCACATTAAGAAAAAGAAGAATGAGCTTGAGTAAATGGATGGTGGAACAAAGTTTAGGAGAGATAACAGAAAGAAAAATTTTTACGAGCCACAAAGGACAGGAAATTGTGGAGAGCCATGATCGCCAACGACTAGAAGTGCCGGGGAAGAAACTGTTAGAATAGAACTTACGGTTTCATCTAGCCAATTCAACAATGACACGAGTTACCAATAATATGCAGCCGAGGTGGCAAAGAGGGAATCACATTAGAATAATTGGGAAAATAACTGAAGTCGAGATGCCAGATTAACGCCAATAATATAACAGACACTTCTTGTCAGGTGAAAAACCAAGACAAACCAGGTGAAAAACCGGGACGGAGAACAGGAAGGAACGCCTCAAATAACCCTGACCACATTCAGTATATTGCAAGAGTGGATTTCGGGTGCTATGCCTTACCAAAAGGCAACTCGTGGATTGGTCCAAAGGTCACATACAGTTTTATAAATATATGGTTTTACTTCTCGAATGAATTGCCATGAACGGATGACCTGATATTTAACCCATATCTGAGGGTAGAAGATAAGAATTCATACCTTTCACAATGGTATTTGCGCGTAAATGAATGTTACTTTTGGAACTTGAACTAGTCTCGTCCTCTTTCTTATGTCGCGTTTTACGACACCACCCGCACATCAAACTTACGACATATTCGTCGGTTTTGTCATTGGATTCCTGATTCAGCAGGTATTAAATTATCAACACATTAACAAAACAACCAAGTGTTATCTCGTGGTTAGCAGCCAATGTGTTAAAGAAGAGACTAAGGCTATGGGTTAAATAGCAGAGAAGACTAGGCTGTTTAGCCGTGGATGGCAATCAGTTTACGGGAAGGAAAATTATAAACGTGTCTATTTTATTATCAGTTATTGTTGTTAATCTCTTATTGTACCTAATAATATCTACGGTAAGAACGAATCTTCTTTCTGTCACATAACTTTTATTACAGTCTCTTGTTATAATTGTTTTATTTTATTATTAGTTTCTGTTAATGTCTTATGCTAATTAATAAGTTAAACTTGATTTATATGTATGTATGTATGTATATATGTATGTATGTATGTATGTATTTATGCATGTATGTATGTATGTATGTATGTATGTATACAAGCGCAATATTGGTCTGGATAACTGGGTGACTCTATCTGAAGACCGGATTTCTTGGAGAGCTGGTGTTGCTGATGGCGTCAAGATCTTCCATAAGTCATCACAAAGAAATGCAGAATTGAAGACAGGGGATTGGAAGGGAACCCTGAATTGCCATGAGGTGCCAACCTGGCCATGTGCTCAATTCAATCAGATATGTCTGTCCAGGAAAAGTTTGCTCAGTCACCAGAAATCACACCAACACTAAAAATCTATTGCCTATGACGATTTCATATTGGCATGTTTTGAATGCCCGTCCTGCACTACAGTGTGCTCAGGTCGGGCTAGACAAGACATATAAAAAAGACACATTGGAATATCTATCTATGTCAGCCTGTTCATATATCTATTTGTCTATTTATCTCAGCTTGTTCACATATAAGTCTGTGTGTCTATCGATCAATCTCAGCTTGTCTCATATCTGTGTGCCTGTTTATCTATCGAGATTGTTCACATATCTATCTCAGCCTTTCACATATTTGTCTATCTCTGCTTGTTCACCTATTGGCATATCTATCTATCTATCTATCTATCTATCTATCTATCTATCTATCTATTTCAGTCTGTTCATATCTATCTATCTATTTCAGTCTGTTCATATCTATCTATTTCAGTCTGTTCATATCTATCTATCTATCTATCTATCTATCTATCTATCTATCTATCTATCTATCACAGCCTGTTCACCTGTCTGTGTATCTATGTCAGCTTGTTCACATATCTGTCTGCCTATCTATTAGGTTGGTGCAAAAATAATGTCGTTTTCTCACATAGTAACATATGTGAGAAAACGACATTATTTTTGCACACACCTAATATCTCAGCTTGTTCACATATCTGTCTATCTATCTCACCCAGTACAGATATGTATGTATGTATGTATGTATGTATGTAAGTGAAATTGGATAGACGGAACCCTTGGGTGCCGTCGATAGCTGTGCTAACACGAAGTCACAAGTCATCGTGGCCGAGGGCTTGAGAGTGTTGGCTTTGTTCAAATTGTTGATCACGCTAGATAACACGCACTTTCCTAGAACCTGTAACTAAGGTCTGCCCAGCATAGTTGCAGTATAAATCACAGGTGGGCTCTGTGAGTGTTGAATAAACACAAAATGCACCTGAGCAAATGCCTTAGGCATACATATCCGAGTGCATTGGTCACATGGTCATGTTGGCAACTCACGGCAATTCAGAGATCTCTTCTGAACACCTCTCTTCAGTTCTGCAAATTTTTGTGATGCCTCATGGAAGATCTTGACGCCATCAGCAATACCATCTCTTCAAGAAATCCGGTCTTCAGCTAGAGTCTCCCAGTTATCCAGACTAATATTGCACTTGTATACATACATACATATAAACAGGGATTGGCCAGCCGCCCTAGTAGACAAGTATACTCAAATACGAGTGGCCAGCTATCCTATCTTATCCTGTATACTGATTATTAATGTTAAAATCAGAATAAAACATCCAGTAAGAGGAAAAATGACTGTTTCCGTTTTTATTACCCAGAATGCAACGCTATGATTAAAACTAGCGCCAAAGTAATTGGCGAGTTTAAAAAGAATACTTTTGTTAGATAGTGTATATCTAACGAAGTCGTAACAGGGGTGGTCAATTTATTATTAGGTTGGTGCAAAAATAATGTCGTTTTCTCACATATGTTACTTTTATATACGATTTCTGAATTAATTCATTGATATATATATAGCCATGTTATATATCATTTTGAAGCGCGTTTTTCGCTCTATCGAATCGTGTTATTCGTTACCGTTCTCAATCTCTTCATTCATTTTTTGCAGGCTTTTCGACAGCATGGACAAAATTCAAATCCGCACGATTTTCTTGTTCCAGTTCAAACTAGGCCGAAAAGCTGCCGAGACAGCTCCTGATATCAATGATGCGTTTGGCCCAGGAACCACTAACGAACGTGTGGCACAACGGTGGTTCAAGAAATTTCGCAATGGTGACGAGAGCCTCGAAGATGAAGACGGTCGCGGCCGACCGACTGCGGTTGATAACGGACATTTGAAAGCCTTAATTGAAGCCGATCCTCGCAAAACCACACGACAAGTTGCTGTTGAACTCGAGGTCGACCACTCAACGGTCGTTCGCCATTTAAAGCAAATAGGGAAGTCAAAAAAGTTGGATAAATGGGTGAACGATAATCAAAAAAAAAAATCGTCAAAAGACGACATTATTTTTGCACCAACCTAATACTTCTGCTTGAAGGGATTTGGCCACAAAATACGGATTTACCGGTTAGTCTTCAGTTTTACCAAGCAAATGGCGACGCCGAAAGTGGTGCGAATATAGACAAAAAAATATCCAAACAACAAATATTTCTTGCCCAATAGACAACGGGGCATAAAAATTACTGTGGCAAGAGGTAGTCCTAGTGAATTATCGATTAGAACGGTGTTGGGTTAGTCTACCCGGATTTTAGGTGGAAAAATATAATCCAAGTGTCATGTCTACAGATACAACACAAAATTATAAACAACGCAAAGAAATGTCCTCAGACAAGGAAGAAGACCAACCTAAATATGATAGTAATATTTATACAATCAGATACATGAAGAAATATAGTCTTAAGATGTGCTATATTTATGGGATAAAGTGCTCAATATCAGAAACAGAGCGACAGAGCGTGTGTAAATATAAAAGTGAACATAGGCGACATCACTTAGAGGCGACAGTCTGTTTCATGCTAGACGCAATCGTCAGGCCACAGTTGCTGTTATTTTTTTTCGGCTATTTATATATGGCCCGTATATATAAATAGCCAAGAAAAATAACAGCACCTGTGGCCTGACGATTGCGTCTAGCATGAAACAGACTGTCGCCTCTAAGTGATGTCGCCTATGTTCACTTTTATATTTACAATCATATATTTACATATATAAAATCGCATAAAATCGATATTCTTTGTTGTGGCCATGAAGGGTTTTTGTTGCAAGTGAGGAAATCAAGTGGTATGGTATGCCAATATGTGTGTGTGAAGCAAAAGCTGATGTAACGTGTGTAACTACTGACCCATTGCGTGCGGTAGCAGTAGTTTTAAATACGGTGAACAAAAAGAGAGATAGAGGAGACCGGACTTACTTTCGTCACAACTTTGTATATAGAAAAGTCATTGCTGACTGACGCGTTATCATGGTAAGTGTGTCTAAGCTGTTGATCAAGGCTGGGCCTTGTTCGCTGGCTGTTCTTCGTTGACTGTTTTTCGCTGACTGTCCTTCTTTGACTGCCTTTCTCTAACTGTCCTGGCGAACCGTTTTTATCGCTATGGGACGACTCTGAATCACTATCTGAGTTTTGCGCGGGAATATAACCACTAACCTAGGACCCAAACAATTTTCAGGTCATTTGGATTTGAACCGCGCGGCGGTCGCAGAAAGCGCATCACGTGACTTGTCCTATCCAATAAAGGTTCCAGAAATCAATTATTTAATTTGGAGACTTGTTTGTACAGAATCGTAAAAAGGTTTTTCGTATCTACTGAATTTATTGAGATTTATTTGAAGGCATTACTTACTTGTTTGTGCTTCACTTGTTGGCTATAAAATATAGGTGTTTATATCCTATAAAGAAAAGAAGGGTGATATTTCTTAAATTTCTCAACATTGATAGCCTACCATAATTCCCCATGTATAATACGCATTTTTTTCTAAAAAATAATAAGCAAAATTAGGGGTGCGTATTATGCACAGCTACAAAAAAGCTTTAAAAAATTGCCGTTTTATAGGTCGATTTCATCTGCGAAATGGCTACTCAACACAAACAAACGACAATTTGACACTAACATTCGGCGATTGCGATCCCATAAGAATATCAAATACAATCATATGTACGTAACAATACTTACAAATGTAAAATAAAATAAGAATTATCATAAAACTAAATTAGAATAATATTATTCTATGTTTAAAACCATTTTTTTTGTGAAAAAATACATACAGATCCGGTAGATTGCATATTTTATCGCAAGGG
>OZ010607.1:71881583-71886583 GCA_963932145.1 Acanthosepion lycidas | reverse complement strand
TCAAACAGAGCTCACGTTTGGTTTATACGGCAACTATGTTGGGCAGACCTTAGTCACTGTTTCTGGGAAAGAGCGTCTTATTTAGCGTGATCAGCAATCTGGATAAGGCCAGTACTCTCAAACCTTCGGTAACGATGACTTGTGACTTCAGCCCTGTACCAGTGGTATGGTTTTCAGGCACTCCCCCCACCACAGATTGATAACATCAAGAAGTCTCCTTTCTGACACATCGACCATGGTGAGATTTGAACTTAGGTCTTATGGTCAGAAATGAGCGTTCAAACCACTCGGCTGCGTGCCCAATATATATAGATATATTTTTACAGAGAAGAGATAAAACTACTGTGTTGATACATAATATTTTATTCTGAGTACTTTCGGCATACTACAATGTCATCATCAGAGTGTTGTTTATTTCGAGAGACATATTGTTATTTTCATCATTTCACAGACGAAATTTCTGTTTATCTGAAAGTTATTTTTTTACTTGTGTAATGAAGAACTCTGAGTGAGTACTTCGATAAGCTTGACTAACGCTTCAGGGGAGGTAACTAAGTATATTGTTGTCGAGAGTCTTTAAGAAATAAGTATTAAAACTATTAGTACAAACATCGATCTTTTAAACTATCCACTGTAAACAAATTAAAACATTTGTGAAGTATTCATAATTTATTTTATTAAGGTTTGGTTAGAATTTTTTAATATATGTTTATTATTTTCATGAAAAATAGATGTATTTTCAATAAGAATTTTTCTGAATTGCGAATGTGGGCATGTATGCTGTTGTAAATGTTTAGAAATGTTGAATGCACCATTCAAATAAAAACTCAGCCGCCGAGACAACATTGTCGTAGTACGGCTAATATAAATAATATTTTTTTCCGTTGGAGATACACTCTTCCAGAGGACATTTAAATTTATGAACAAGGTTGGTTTTCTGTAACACGTTAGTTGGTGGGGATGAGTCGTTACGAATGATTGAATTAGATATACTAGATTTAGTGTAGCATATAATTAATTTATTTTTTTTTTTACTGGAGTCTGTGGTGGAAATGTTAGTATTTTTTTTATTTTTAGGATATTTTCGTCATGTTTATAGTTAGAATTTATTTCTTTGCGATATAAAAGATTAATATATTTGTGGTTAGAGAGAGAGAGAGAGCGAGAGAGAGAGAATAGGGGGTGGAAGGAGAGAGAATCGGGTCACTCTATGAGCGATACTGGAACTCAGTACTGCCGGATAGCAGGATTATCTGAGATTAAAGTCGTTCTCCCTACCAGGCTTTTTTGATGAGTTGAGTAACAGGATTAAAAATAGGAAAGGAGCGGGGGTTATGAATCGTTTCACGTGATCAAAGGTCATCTAGCACAAGTGCGCGGATGTAGAAATATCTGGGTTGCTGTCCCAGTACGCGTTAAGCTCATTTCGCCTTCGTTGAGATATCCAATTAGGAGAACCTTGATGTAACACCCGCGGCTTGAAGGCATCCAATTATGTTGACAGTTTCGTCTTTCTGGTTCTTGCTTGGAAAGTGTAATTGACGCAGTGAAACACCTTTTCTCGACTAAAAAAAATGACGAAGAATTGTGACTTGAAATATTGTCATGTGATGGTCATACTCGCCAATAAGTGGGTAGTCGTAATGCATATATGTTTACGCACACAGATACATACACACACACCCATATATATATATATATATAATAGTTGGCCACGAGCAGCATTTAAGCTAGCTGCTACAGAGTGCACTTGATTGGGTCTTCATCACAATAGGTAGGGAGGAGTAGACACGATAGACAACAATAAACTCAAGAACTCAAAATTGATCGCACCATTTAAGTATTTCATTGGCATTTAAGCTTACTTTATTAAATGTTCAACAAAGATGAGCTATTGAGTGTTGTGTCCCTTTAACTGAAAAAGTGTGACACACTGACATTGTATATATATATATATATATATATATATATATATAGAGAGAGAGAGAGAGAGACCTGGTGCACTGTGCCACAAGGTTCCCAAACGACCCTCAGCAGGTTTTGAATTCAGAGTTATCCTTCTCCTAGACCAGTTGCCATCCAAGGCTATAGAACCCAGTCTGTCCTGCTATTTTACCCATAGCTGGAGGGAGATGAAGAAGATTCATACCTTTCCCAAGGGCATTAGCACGTAAGTGAATGTAATGGATTCAAAAAGTGTGGATGATCCTGCACGAAGCCTTCACCACTATAATCAAATCTCATGTGTCGTTGTCGGGCTGTCGGTTTCCTGGAAACTGATCTCCTTGACCCTCGAATTCGACGGGAGAGTCGACTGTATATATATATATATATATATATATATATATATATATATATATATATATATATCCAAGTATAGGATTGGTGTAGACGGAATAGATTCCAATAACTAAAAGTACTATTCTTAAAAGAGTGCTCAATACAGAGTTGAGCAAATATCACTTATTCAAAAATTATAACATAAAGATGTTATAACACCACTACAAAAATAGCCATTTTGTTTCAACACTTCTGGTGTCTTATCAAGTGATGGGGGTTGAATATAAAATAAAGAGTTTATTCTATATCCAACACCACTACTTGATATGATACCAGAAGTGTTGAAACAAAACGGCTATTTTTGTAGTGATGTTATAAAATGTTTATGCTATAATTTTTGAGTAAATAAAATTATATATATATATATATATATATATATATATATATATATATATATATAATTATTACAAGTATAAGTTTTGTCTCTTAGCTGATTGATGTTACCTTCAAAACCCCGACTCCAGAGTTTCGTAGAGGGCACTCCAGAAATCACACAGCCCACTCCTTAGGGTCAGGAAGTATAGAGTGTATACATATAAATCAGCATTAATTTTGGTTGTCAGTTTTACGCTTTAGTGCGATCTTCAGACCAAGTGCAACGACTCCTTTAGCAGACTGTATATATAGGGACGTTGGGTAAGGTGAGACTTGGTTCTTTCCCCTATTTTTGATTTAATGCTGAGAGTTATTTACGGCTATGACCTCTAGATTGATTATTTATGCTGATTGGGGGATTGAAGGATGTGTGCCTACAAATAGGCTATATGTTTATTTACAGTCATAACCGCTAGATTATCTGTTTATGCTGATAACGTGGTTGGAGGAAGCATGTATGCAAATAGGCAAGCTTTGTTTACGGCCATAATATCTATATTTCTGATTTATATAAATCCTGTTTTATTCATTTATAGAGTGTCTCCAAAAAATTGACATCTTTTTAAAATGTGAATATATATTGTGCCCGACGAGATGGGTAACCAACGAAACTTAAGTCGCATGTATATGTGTATTTATCTTAAGTCGTAGGTATATGTGTATTTATCAATATATATTTCTTAGCTCTGTCTAACCACATTGAGCACTTTTATGTGTACACCTCTTGACTAAATTTAGTAATTATTTATTTGCTTACCAACGTATGACGCGCTAATATCTAGTTATTTCATTTATCTATACCTATATATATATATATATATATATATATATATATATATATATATATATATTGTATAGCACGTCAGGCTATATGACTGTTCAGGGAAGATACAGGGTTGTTTCCTTTCGGACGACATATTTTCTATAAAGTTTGTCAGACATTAGACCAGTATATGTTGTTAATACTGTTTATTATAAACAGAGCATTTACTTAAATATTTGTATCTATAAAAATAACGTAGAAACATAAAATATATTAAAATAATTGTCGGACTTAGTCAATTTCAATGTATATATATATATACACACACACACACACACACACACACACACACACACACATACATATATATATATATATATATATATATATATATATATATATATATATATATATATATGCACATATACCTACGTTTGGTGTGCGATTTAAGTTTCGTTGGTTACCCAACTCGTCGGGCACAAGATATAGCACAGCAAACGTAGGTATATATGTATTTATTAATATATATATATATATATCATCATTCTCCCACCACCGTTACTAATCATTTCTACCAATTTACAATTTCTACCAATTTACAATAACTATTAGCTAATTATATTATCATTGCCTCCAATCCCTTGCAACATTACTATCACATCATATCATATAGACCCGTTATTAAATCAAACTACCCTCTCACCCAGCATATTAAATATTAAACATCACCATATAAATAACCAATAAGGATTACAAATTTCTACCTGTTACATATACACAGTCAAAAACAAACAAATAACCAGCTTTAAATATAACAAATAAACCGCCATTTTTTTCAAAATTTAAAAATAAATATAAATAATAATAATTTTTACCTATCATAATTTCACACAAACCCCACCACACGTATATAGATACATGCGAGGAAATATTATTCAGCGGAAAAAAAAATGACATGTATACATTCACGAGACATTCACGAGACATTCACGAGACATTTCCGCCACACTTCCAATCTTTAAATTTCAACATACAAATGCGTATGTATAGACACAACACCACCCGTATACATACATATGTCATATCCGAAACTGCCCACATATGTTTATATATGTATGAGTCCCGACGGACGACCAAGTATGTATATGTGTCTGCATACATCGATGTTTGCGTCAGTACGATGAAAAAACGACGAAGTTTCCCCCACCACTTCCACAATAACACCAATACACGCAATCTACATAAAACCAACATTTTTAAAAAATTAATCAGTTTGTCTGACGATCGCTAAAGCGTGAAACCCAAGGTCACAAGCTCACATCTATCCAACCATATATGTTAGCTCTATCTCTGATATTGAGCGCTTTCTAATAAGTACCGCGCATATAATATATAAATAATTATACATATATATATATTTATTTATATTTATATACACACACTTTTCACATATATATATATATATATACATACATATATATATATATATATATGTGTGTGTGTGTGTGTGTGTGTGTGTGTT